>OY757012.1:116285813-116885813 GCA_963580285.1 Lucinisca nassula | reverse complement strand
GAGTGGGTCTGGCTGGGTTGTAGATCAGGTACAGACCGTTTGGCTGGACATTGCCAGAGATCAGCCTCTTCGGGGTAGGTCCTACATTCCACCCAGCAGAATTAAGATATAAGAAGGCACTGGTTAATATAAAGAACAAGGACCAAGACTGCTTTCGATGGACGCCCCGAGCGGCTCTGGCAAATCCGCCACCACCATATCACCCAGAGAGACTATGTTGGTATCCTACCAATGATGGACTGAACTTCGAAGGGATTGATAGTCCCACACCCATCTCTCAGATCTATAAAGTGGAGCGGCAGAACAACCTAGCCATCAATGTCTTTGGCTGGGAAAAGGGCATCACCGTCCTTCGTCAAAGCACACAGCCACAAGAGATACCAAGGATCAATATGCTGCTGATCAGTGCGAATGAAAATCGCTTCCATTACACCTGGATAAAGAACTTCAACCGCCTCCTCTACAATCAAAGCATGCACCGTGAGCGCAAGTATTTCTGTGAGCGCTGTCTTCATGGTTACAAGAGAGAAGACCTACTGGGGGCCCACAAGCTCGAGTGCGAAGGCATCGGCCAGACGGCTGTCCGGGTGGAGATGCCAGAAGAGGGTAAGAACAAGCTCACCTTCCAGAATTACCACAAGCAACAACCACCCCCCCCCCCCCCCACTTCGTCATCTACGCGGAATTTGAGGCTCTCACCACCAAGTTCGTGGGACCCGAACAAGATCCTACAAAAAGCAACACCCAAAGAACACAACAACTTGAGGCTTGGTGCTGTGTGATGGAACAGCAAAGCCGGCTGTAGAGTATCGCGGCCCAAATGCAGCGGAGCACTTCTTAAAATCACTCCAGGAGGAGGAGGGCGAGATTAAGAGCATGCTAGCCAACCCTAAAAACATAAGGATGACACGAAATGACTGTCGGGGCCCATAACAATGCCACGAATTGCTATATATGCGAAAAAACGCTAGACGGTGACTCTCTCCGCGACCGCTGTCATATCACAGATAAATATCGAGGGGCAGCTCACAACGCCTGTTACCTTATGCTGAGGCTAAGCCCAAAGACCACCGTTTTTCCTAAGGTGTTCCACAACCTCAGAGGGTACGACTCCCACCTGCTCATGCAGGCCATCTCGAGTGTCGAAGGCAGAGTCTCCTGCATCCCCAACAACACAGAAAAATACATCTTCTTCTCTCTCGGGCAGCTCCGTTTCATCGATAGCGCCCAGTTCCTGCTCACTTCCCTCGAAAAGCTGGTGGCGTCAAACCGGCCAGAGTCTTTCAAGATCACGTCCCAATACGAACCAAACCGTCAGAGGCTCCAGCTCTTGACCCGGAAGGGCGTCTAGTATATGGACTCCTGGGACCGTTTCGCCGAGACCAAGTTCCCTACGAAAGAGGCATTCTACAGCAAGCTCACCGACGAGCACATCAGCGATGACGACTACGCACACGCGCATAGAGTATGGTAGGGCTTTTGGTGTAAGACCCTGGGGGACTACCACGACCTCTACAATCGAAAAGATGTTCTCATGCTGGCAGATGTCTTTGAGGAATTCCGAAAGACCTGCCTGACGCAGTATGGCTTAGACCAAGCGCACTACTACACAAGTCCCGGGCTTTCATGGGACGCCCTCCTAAAAAGACAGGAGTGGAGCTCGAGCTGCTTACAGACTACGACCAACACCGGTTTGTCGAGAAGGGGATGCGCGGAGGTATTTCGATGGTATCAAAACGGTATGTCAAGGCCAACAATCCTCAGGTCGAGGATTATCACCCAGAAAAAACCAGTAGCCATATCTTATATCTCGATGCGAACAATCTCTATAGATGGGCTATGAGCCCGGCCTTCCCCATCAGAGACTTCCAGTGGGTCGATGCATCGGGACTCGCAGAAACCATTGCAGAACTACCCGCAGACAATGAAGAGGCCTATATCCTAGAGGTAGATATGGAATATCCATCAGAGCTGCACAAGGCACACAATGCCTACCCGCTAGCACCAGAGCGCCTAGTGGTCAAGAAGGAGTGGATGTCGGAGTACCAGCGCGAACTCCTCGATGGAGCTTTGGGTGGAGCACCTACAGAGGTTGAGAAGTTGGTACCCAACCTTCGCAACAAAGACCGTTACGTGCTCCACTATCGGAATCTCCAGCTATACAAGTCTCTGGGTATGCGTCTGACTAAGATTCATCGCGCCCTCCGGTTCCAGCAGAGCCCCTGGATGGAGCCCTACATCCGGATGAATACTGAGCTCCGGAAGAAGGCCACCAGTGACTTTGAGAAGGTTCTCTACAATCTCATGAACAATTCGGTCTTCGGCAAGACGATGGAGAACTTCCGCAGGCGTGTCGACGTCAAGCTGGTCCGCGCCAACGAGAAAGATAAACTCAGGCGTCTCATCGCCAGCCCAGCCTTTGCCAGAGCCAACATCTTCGACGATGATCTTGCAGCAGTCCAGATGCAAAAGAGCCCTCTAGTGCTCAATCGCCAGATTTACAGAGGTATGAGCATTCTGGACCTTTCAAACACCCTAATGTACGATTTCTATTACAAACGGCTCCAGAGGCAGTACAAAGACCGCTGCCAGCCCCTCTACACGGACACCGACAGCCTGCTCCTGAAAATCGAGACAGAGGATGTCTACGAGGACATGGCCAAGCACCAGGGCCTCTATGACACGTCCGACTATCCGAAAGGCCACCCGCTGCACAGCACAGAGAACAAGAAGGTTCTCGGAACGATGAAGGACGAGTGTGCCGGGAAGTCAATCACCGAATATCAGGGCTGCAGCCGAAGATGTACTCCATCCTCAAGGCATCTGGAAAGAACATCAAGAAGGCCAAGGGTGTGAAAAAGCAACTGTCAAGAAGCGCATTAGACACGAGCAGTTCAAAGACACTCTCTTTGAGAAGCAAACCTTCCGTCATGGCATGGATGTTCTTAGGTCAGAGTGCCATCGCATCTACGGACAGCATCTCAATAAGGTGTCGCTGTCGCCCTTCGATTCCAAGCGTTGGATCGCAGAAAACGGAGTTGACACATAGGCTTATGGTTACAAAGATTACATCACACAACAAGAGATGGACGCGTTCGTTGAGGAACTGGGGCGGTCCATCTAAAGAACTCTGAAATCATAGGATAAACGATGGCTCCCAAGAGAGTTCTAACCCAGGAGGAGATCCAGGAAATCAAGGCCCTGCGAGGGAGTAGGGTGAAGAAGCAGTTCGGCGTCGGCGCTACGAGGGTTCAGATGCTCTTGGCAGAGGAGGAGACACACAATGCCGCAACAGAGGAGGAGACACCCAATGCCGCAACAAAGAAGGCAGACGGAGAGGAGAGCGTCGTCGACGATCTACGATTGTTGCTACGCGATAGCATCAGCCAAGCCAAGTCGGCAAATGGGCCGGCCATCAACGAATTCTATGAGCTCCTTAAGAAAAGCCTGAGTCGGTTTGAAACCACCACAGAGAAGGTGTCGATTTCGTTGACGGAGATAATTGCCTCTCAGAAGCGGCGCGAGGCGGCGAGCGGAGGCAATGTGATCTCCGAGAATATGGAAAATCCATCGGAACCTATTATACCCTGCTGTACGACGACCTAAAGTCGCTCGAATCTCTCACAGAGCAGGCCGCAGATGTGTTGGTGGGTGTGTCGTCCGCTATAGACGGATATGAGGTCGAGCCGCCGAACCCCTCGGTAGTAGAGAAACTGGTGGATATGGCTGAAAGATGGGTATACTTGTCTCTCTCCATAGCAATTGTCTGTGGGGTGTTCGCTACGCCGGCAACTACAGACGCCCCCCCCCAACCCCAGAACCTCGAGATACTGCAGGCGAAAGTTCCGAGACCAAGGACCACTGAAGTAGGACGTAAACCAAAAGGATAAATTGTCACCCCGGTGGATGGCTTCGAGCTCAGCGCTTGAGAACCCCATCCGGAGGAAGCTGAGTGTCGCGAGGCACAACAAGAAGTTCGTCGCGCACAAAACCGCGCTGAGGTCCATCCTGCAAGTAATACACCACAGGCTCGGTGGGCTTGGTCACTGTGCGCCCGAGCCGGTGAACATCCAGGGACCATATAGGATCAGTCGCTCGCCGGCGCCCCCTTCAAGTTCGCCAGGCTGGTACAAATAACGAACGCCGACGCCGGAGGGGATTATTGTCTCCTCGAGACAAACAGGACGACCAGGAACTACAGAGGAGGGCTTTAGTGTCACTGATCGTACCCTTATGGCCTCAGAGGGCTTTTTGCCGGTCAGTCGGGTGAACTCACCATTCAAGGCTGTCACAACGGCAGGCAACCTTTTTACCCACTCTGTAGACCGCTGACCAGAAGTGAGTCGCATCTCCTGAGCGTACTGGTGCCCAAAGAGCCGCTCAGCTAAGGTACGATTGAAACGCTCAACAATGCCCTGGTCCCGATGGATGTCGACCTGACCGCGCCGAACCTGGACAGAGTGCTTTGCCAACAGCTGGCTGACAGAGCCCATGAACTCACGACCGGGGTCGACCTGGAGCAATTTGGGCCACCTCAACGGGTCTCGCCTGTAGATGCGAGACAAAGCTTCAGCAACCTCTTTGGCTTCTTTAGTGGCCAGAGGCTCAGCTTCTTTGAAGCGTGAGGCTACATCAACCACGGTAAGGGCGTATTTGCACGTGCGCTTGCGAACACGGTCGTGTGGCAGAAAGAGCAGGTCAGCTTGATGGACCTCGTTCGGCTTGGTGATGTCGAATTTGGGTCGTGGAACGTGCTGCGGGGCGGCGAGGTAGATCTGCCAGATGACCTGCTTCTTCAACCATGCTCGGGCCACGACTTCTGAGGTCTTAGCCGCAGAAGCCAGCTTTTTTATGGCACCAAGACCCCTCCAGTAACCCTTAGGGCTGTAATAAAATCCGCAAGGCGCCGATCCATGTATTTATTGTTACTTTGTTAGCATTGAGTCTCTAACGAAAACAACTGCTGAGGAATTGTCTAGGCAGCCTGCACTCTTTTAACCTCGCCAGCAAGAAATATTCAGGTGCCACTGTGACCAGCCTTGTCCAAATCTTCCAAATGCTTGGGACGGGCCGTCATTAACGCCTCGTCTCTCGCACTTTGAAACAACTTCTTATTTTTCTCCTCCGACAAACCAACAGTATGTTTCTGGCGCTGACGAATTTCTTCTTTCATCTGATTGAACTTGTCGATTTCACACAGAATCAGGCGAAATTCTGTTTCAGATATATTATCATCGTTCAGCGCGATAGAAATGCGGTCTGCGATTGAGTTTAGCTTCGACTCAGCCAAGATACGAATCCCATCGTGTTTTTTTGGCTTTTGTTTGGAGTTTTCGTCCAATACATTTCCCGCCAACACCCAGCAACCCACACACAATCGCCCCAGCTCCAAGGCCAATGGCGACAGGTGTCGCGATGATAGTTGACAAGAGCCCGACGCCAGAAACAGCCAGCCCTACGCTAGTCGCAGTAAGCGTGGTATCAATCCCATCAACAACATTAGCCCCACGTCTGTATTTCTTGTACAGCGAGGCTCTGAAGTCTCGTTCTTTTTCGAGACGGAATTTGACCTCGGCCACGTGCTGAAGGCGGTGTTTGTCTCCGGTTTCAAGTCCTGGGTAGAGGCCCATCGTGTACTACCCCTCGAGCTGGATGGATTTATATAGACTTCTGGCTAATAATGACTATAGCTTGGTCTGTTGTGAGCGCACCAGGCGTAAATCGCAGCCTTTTGAGAGACACTGGGCCTATACAAATATTATGTCGGTCTAAATGACGGTATTCAACTTGGTGTTGGATTCCTTCAAGAGTGAACTGCACTCGAGGCGTTTCTAGTACTTGTATATAAATTCCAACTTCTTTATTAGCATTTGCTTGACTTCACTTGAGCTTGAAGCCGGGTAACATCTCAACAAAGTCGTCGGGTCTATCTCCGAGAATTAGATCAAGGATGATCGATGATGTTGGCAAGTCCATACCAATAATTCCCGCTGGGGGAATTCGAAGGCTATTTTCAGGATTCCCTGCAGGTTGTTGCTTGTCTTTAGCACGTTATCTTCGGAAACGACAATGTTCTTCGTCCCGGGGATATACGAGCACAGTCGAGTGCCACTATTCACTACCTTCCTTACTTTGTGCTGCTTTCCCGTCACAACGTACGGAGACGAGATTTGTATGTCAATAAGCCACCTTGTTTGTTGGACGGGGTCCGCAAAAGCAACCCACTTTCTCCCAGTGAAGGCCAGCGTATGAACCCGCTTTGATGATGCTCTGTCTCTGGTCTGGCTCATCGGAGTCTAACTGTTGGTTTTCTTTTGCTCCAGCATTTCAGTGGTTTCTTGCTGTCGAGTCCTCACCGTTGTCTCACCTCTGTGGTTCTTTGATTTCTGTGTTCACGGAGATGTTGCACTGATGAGTTAGGAGGCCTTCATGCGGACTGAACAAATTATTTGTCTAAATCGCGACGGAAGTAAGGGCGTTGTGGCCACGTAAAATCGATTTAAGCCCCCCAGTGGATATCTTCCACTGACCGTTCCAAGGCGGCTCTTCTGTGGCGATTTATTTATGCTGTTGTTTGTTACTTACTGTGTGTATCACTTGTGTCTTTTAATTTTGGATGGCCATATGGCCATTTTGTGGGAAAGTAACTGTCCATATGGCCTTCCTTTGTTTAGGTTTCCATTATGGTCTGGTCGCTTAATGTTTGTATTTCTTTTCCTTTGGTGTCTTTTATGGATGGAGTAAGTTAATTGTATCAATTCCTGATCTTTGTTTTACTTCTACTTTGGAACGGCATGTGAGGTATCTACGTCGCCGAGATCACCGAAAGCCAATGAACCCGCCTGGGCGACCTCTTTTCTTTTGTAGACCCCATCAGAGAGCTGGAAAGCATACAATCGATCTTCCTTCCCGTCCTTATCGATCCCCTCAGTGTCACCAAGATCAGGCAAAGCCACCCCAGGGCATTTCCTGACCCCACCGGGGCCGCTTGCGTCAACCATTCCTTATATGTAGGGTTGCGCTCATATACTCGAATGGTAACATCTCCCCGTTGGTATCTCTAAGTGAGATAGTTAGCTGTGAAATAGGCCCTGACGACAACCTTTTATACTGTAAGACAGGAAATGATTCAGTTCTACCAGATCCACACTTTTCGTTCTCGACAGGGACAGATCTAAGCAGTGTAGAGGGGCGACCTTTATGCAGATTGTCTGAAGTACTTAATTCAACAAGATGAAAGTAGACCTCACGATGGACGGCCAGCTTGTGTGTCTCATTTGCAGTGAACGTCTTGGTGCGGCCTCCTTCCAAGACATGGCCATTGTTATTGATCAGCGTCAAGGGAGGGGGTTTGAAAGTATTGTCGGAAAAGCCTAAGATATTAGCTAATTCGCAATCCATTGTTATAACTTCTCCGGGCTTTACCGTTAATTGCAGTAGACCAGAAGGTTCATCTAGAGTGAGTTCGGCTTTCAACAGTTGGAACACCTTTTCGTTCAACTCACAGACGTTATAACACCCGTCAGGTATTATTTTTTCAGTCTTGTTATTTGAGACCTTATTGTTCATTTTCGCCGTGCATATGTTGTACCACCAGTGATATTACGTCAACTCGCAGAGAACAATCTCTCGCTTACCCGCAGATAGGGTCCTGGCAAGACTGATTGGCACATCATTTTGAACGTCAGTGAGTGTGATGTACATTATAATCACCAAAATGGGTATGGATACTAAGGCGTTTACGTTTAATAGCTCGATAAAATATCGGGCAGGCTGCCAATTCAAATATAAGGAATCAGCGACAGGGGCGCCAACACTAATCATTATGGTCGACGATAAGGGAGGGCACTTCCTTGCCTAGTACCCGGACGTCTTCGACACATATCAAAACCCTCCGCTTACCGGGAACGTGGCTAAGGCAAACAAGGCGTGGGACAACTGGCAAAACGACCACTTCAGCTGGTGGCAGTGCCAGCTGAACTTTGCGGTTTGGTGCGCAACCGCTGGATGTGGTGTTTCATTTCAGGACATTCTCCAAGCGGAGGAGCCCCTTCTTGCAAGCCTGTATTGCTTTCATGTCTATTATACGACGAGGCGTCTGCTTGAGGAGCTAAAAATCGCCCTCCCTTTGGACGAGTCCAATTCATGGTACGATAACCAATATGACTCCAGAGCCTACAAGCGGCTTTGTGAGGAGTTCGCCGTTTCGTTCTCTACGGATTGGAGGCAAAAGCTGGACTAAGGGTGTCAAGGCCTCGGATCGTTTGGTATCTTCATGACCCCTTCGACGAAATACCGCAGTGATCACAGCCCCTATGGCCCCTTCTTTCACCCGAAGGATGCCATACACCATAACCGAGATATTTCAAAGGCGTGGACGATGTTCATTCTCGATAAATCAGAAGGGTTCACGCAGGCGGGTGTCGAGCGCCTCAACGACTCGATCCGGACTTACGTTTGGGCAAACTTGGGAGCGCAAGCTTAGAGCCGTTTCAACATTCTCAAAGTCGGGACGGGGTCGACACCCAAAAGCAGTTTACGGCGAATCTCGAAGACGCCATCGCCTCACCTGTCGATATCCCATGCAGCATCGATCGCATCAAAAGACGTTGCAATATGCATCCACACCACTGGATTACGTCTGCGGGAGAGGGCTCTACTTGATGCCGAGCGACATGGCAATCCATCCAGGCAATGTCCGAGGTTATAATAACCAAATCCAAATAGCGGGGCCAGACGCTGTCATCGGCCACAACCCAGAAATAAACAAGGCAGCACCGATCAGCGCCAACAGTGCTGGCAGCGACAGGACATTCCAAGGGAAAACTGCCAAACCAGCCGGGACCGACCCGCGAGTACTAGCAGGGCCACCTCCCGAAGGGTCGCTTACGTTGCCACGGTAGTCGCACCAGCAGACTGGAAATCTGTTCTCGACCATGAAGAAGAAAAAACAGCTCTCATAATCGCAGGGATCGGGGTTGGCTTAGTGGTGCTTTGGTTGGTCGCGCGCTAGCCAGTCCGGTGCAGCCACGAGAAGAAGGGCCCCACGCCGATGACCAAGGCCCACAAATTATCTGCAAGCCGTGAAGCGGCCTTCCCTAGCGTGCTCAAGAGCCAAGAGACGAAGGACCCGATGATTCCGGGCAGGGCAGCCGCGGCCTTGCCAGCCAAATTGGCCAGGGCACGCCCGAGGGACTGTAGGTGCTTTTTTACCCACTCCTTGACCCCGTCCTTGCCGGTTGGCTTTGGAACCGGAGCCGGTACACTCCCACCGCCGGTGAGCGCAAGCACTAGGGTCGAGATTGCCATCCCAACCGCTGAGTGGATGCTCACGATCGGTATCCCCTGTGCGCGGAAGAGTGTCCGTATTCGCTCAACCAGCGTCTTGTCTTCATGAAGGAGCCGCCTTAACGTCTCACGGATTCTGTTCATCTGGGACCGGAGAGCTTCTCTGTTTTTACATACCGTGTATTTTATGTACATAAAGCTTCTCTGTTCGTAGAGAGGGCTTCGAGCCTAGACTGTCTTTCGATTTCCCTGTCAGAGAGCTCGCCCTCCAGTTTTCTGATTCGGTCTTGAATCTCCTGCTGCATCTCGGGGTCGTCCATTTCCGTCCGTTTCCGCCGCTCCCTGGCCATGCGTTTTTCAAGTTTGGATTTTCCCTCGTCGACCTTTGACAGCTTCGCCAGGTTGTTCGCCAACTCATCTCGGGTTCGAGTCATGGCCTTTTCAAGCCCAGCAAGCTCTCTTTTGGCCTGGGTGACCCACGCGGTGTCGATAGGCTGAACACCAATTTTTCAATGCGGTCTCGACATCTCCTGTTGTTTGAATAACGTCGTGGGCTACGCCGGAGAGCTCTGTCATCTCGACGGATTCCATGTTTTTGGGACGGTTTCCTCTGCTTTTTGGAGTGTATCCTCAACCTCTTTGTGGAGACGCGGCATATACGATTTATAGTCAGTGAGCCCCAGTGATTGCCGAATTGCATTTACACCCCCTGTTCCATATCTCGAGGCCAGTGTGGACAAAGCCAGAAACCGGAATCCTCCCCTTGTCGCAGCGATAGGAATCTTTTTATCGCCGGGGGTCCAATAGAGTGTTTTACCATCGTCATCTATCCCAAACTGGTCATAGTCGATACTGCCTTCGAGGCGCAACCCTTTATAGGCACGGCTCACTTCTTTGTAGAGAGTAACGACCAGGTGCCTCTTCTGGTCAGAAAGTGCTGCCCGTCTTAACTCGCCTCGGAGGTTCTGAAGATTGTCCCTGGCTGCGCGCAGTCCTTGCTCGACGTCCGGTGGTGGGTCCATAACAGCGTCTGGCAGGTTGGACACATCATAGTCGGCGTCATCATAAGGGTCGCGCCAGTCTTCGAACACGGGGTTTTCAAAGTCAGCCATATTTATATAACAAGTATGTGCATTTGCAGGTTGTCGCGCATCTTTAAAACAGACTTTGTCGAGTGTCAACGAAGCTGACACCATGTCATGAAGTAAGTACGGACGAAAGCTTGACCCCTACCGGTGCCTCCGCGAACCCCTTGGGGTGAAAGTGGTGAGGCAATCGCTGTCGATAACTAACAACCCCAGCACGATCGGCCCGAACCAGCAGCTTCTCGTTCGATTCCCCAACCTCGGCCAACATGATGTCATCATCCCCGGGACCGCGAGGTTGGCCTTCACCATCACATTACACAGCGAAGATGATGCCAATCGGGCTTGGGTTGAGAACCTAGGCCGCGCCCTCGTGAAAAAGACCGTCATTAAAATTTCGGGAAATGAGGTCCTCAGCATCGACGACAGTGATGTATACCACTACTACCGCGATCACTGGAGGACGGCTTCAGAGAGGAAAAATGGCCAATACCAAGGCATTGATACGTCGGAAAATCAAAATACGACGAGGATCCAAATCAATGCTGGGAACAAAGATGAGTCCGTTCTAGCGGACAAAGCCGTCGCCGATGCTTTCGGCAATCGTTTCTACATCCCACTGGACTTCGAGCTACTCGAGAGCCACATGCCATTCTTCCCGAGCGCGCTGGGCGACCGACTCGAGTATGAACTCACGTTCAACGACTACAACCGTGTGATCCAGGCCACAGGCAGAGGTGCCTCTTTCGACATTGGAAACATCTGTCTTGAGTATGACATGGTCACCCTGCCAGAGCTGGCCCAAATGATCAACAACCAGTACAGAAGCCGCATTTCGATCCTGTATGACAGGGTACTGCGGCACCGCAAAATCGGCAAAGACAAGAGCGACACCCTCTGGAATATCAATCTCAACGTGCCCGCCCGCAGCATGAAGGGCATCCTGATGCTCTTTGAGGATGAAGCCGCGTAACAGCCCTTCGCTCGCGACACAGCGGCCTTCTATAACCCGAAAATCGCCAAGGTCGAGGTCACCATCGAGGAGATCCCCAACCAACTCTTCAGCCAAGGGATGCGCTCTTACTAGATGTTTGATGAAGCGAGGAAGCTCTTCGCAACCGGTAGCAAGCGAGACCCTGAAGTGGCAACGGTCGAAAAAGACCTTCCCTAGCCGACGTCAGCCTGGCAGAATACTTCACCAGCAAGTACGCGCTGTGGCTTGACCTCAGAACAAGCGACGACGACCGGCTTCACGACTCCGGCAGGCGGATAGAGAATGCCAGCGAAGGTGTGACCATCCCGATAACGAAAGGAGCCGAGGCTGCTGGCGCATTGAACATCTACCTCTACGTCATCATGGATGCACAGCTTAACATCGAAGATGGCCGGTACGTCTCAGCGGTCTATTAATGTTCCTGAGGAACGATTGATAAATCTCCTACCGCGCACGGCCCATTCGGCGACAATATGCGGGCAAACGGGATGCGGAAAAACCGTTTTTATCCTCGATCTGCTCGAAGGCCCCTACCGGGAGTTCTTTCGGCACATCGTGGTCCTCTGCCCCACCATAAAGTATAATAAAACATACCAGCGCCCCTGGATCTGGACCGACCCTGAGGTCTACGTTCTAGATCCCGGCGAGCGCCTTCACGATTACCTGCGAGCGTTTTACCAGGTGTTTATGGGCGAGCCTGCCTTATATATCATCGATGACATTACTCATTTTTGATTTTTATTTGCCATCACTGCAGCTGGTGTTGTGCCGTGTGGCGGCCGTAAAACGTCTCCCCGTACATCAACCATAGTGCAGTTTATATTTTACTTTTGGTCCTTTGAGATCAGCGTGAATATTCTGAGAAATCGGAAATATTTATTGGTTTGGACTCATATTCTAGACATGTTTTTAATTATTTGGACCCCATTTTGATTTATATCAGTCTTTGAATCGACTGCCTATTCGAAATTCGCAAAATTGCAGTATGTTTCCTCTGGCTCTCTTTGCCGGATCATTACAGGGTCACTGATGAGGCTTTATTAGCCGAAACTACGTAGTATGACCCAACTTCTTTATTATGAATGTTTCCAATTACTCTTAAAGGAACTCATTTTTGATTTTTATTTGCCATCACTGCAGCTGGTGTTGTGCCGTGTGGCGGCCGTAAAACGTCTCCCCGTACATCAACCATAGTGCAGTTTATATTTTACTTTTGGTCCTTTGAGATCAGCGTGAATATTCTGAGAAATCGGAAATATTTATTGGTTTGGACTCATATTCTAGACATGTTTTTAATTATTTGGACCCCATTTTGATTTATATCAGTCTTTGAATCGACTGCCTATTCGAAATTCGCAAAATTGCAGTATGTTTCCTCTGGCTCTCTTTGCCGGATCATTACAGGGTCACTGATGAGGCTTTATTAGCCGAAACTACGTAGTATGACCCAACTTCTTTCTTATGAATGTTTCCATTGCTCTTAAAGGAACTCATTTTTGATTTTTATTTGCCATCACTGCAGCTGGTGTTGTGCCGTGTGGCGGCCGTAAAACGTCTCCCCGTACATCAACCATAGTGCAGTTTATATTTTACTTTTGGTCCTTTGAGATCAGCGTGAATATTCTGAGAAATCGGAAATATTTATTGGTTTGGACTCATATTCTAGACATGTTTTTAATTATTTGGACCCCATTTTGATTTATATCAGTCTTTGAATCGACTGCCTATTCGAAATTCGCAAAATTGCAGTATGTTTCCTCTGGCTCTCTTTGCCGGATCATTACAGGGTCACTGATGAGGCTTTATTAGCCGAAACTACGTAGTATGACCCAACTTCTTTCTTATGAATGTTTCCATTGCTCTTAAAGGAACTCATTTTTGATTTTTATTTGACGAAAAGGAAAGACATGCTGTCAGAGCTGACGCCGACCAGAGCGTCTGGGTCCTCACCAAAAAGTACAACTCCGTCCTGAAGGACTTGCGCGAGCAGACGCGCTGGGTCTGTTTGTTTCACTGCAAGGATCGTGATTCATTCGAAGACTGCTTGCGCGAGAATGACGTGATCTCCACACGAGAACAGCGGGCGTCGGTGAGGCAGCAGTTAGCCGAGACAAATCATGCTAAGCTTTTATTAAAGGCAGACCAACCAGCTGCTTATATGGTGTTAAGTAATGTACGAAGTAACTGAAGGACTGCTAATTACAGTGCTTGGCGCGCATCTGGTACTGCTGTTTCTTTATTGCTAGGCAGTATGTTTACATTACTCGGATGTGTGTTAACACACACGCACGCTTCTGCCAGCGCTTTCGACACCATATTAGACTGGTCCGCCAACTCACAATGAATCGCAAAGCAGTAGCTATGGACTGTGACGAACTGATTGATGAGCTGATAGGAACGACAGAGCAAAGGCAGAACGCTGAAGCTAAGGGGGGCCCCAACCGCGGAAGGAACGGCAGCGACGTCAGACGGCCATGAGGAGCCTCTCCTCGAGGACCGGGTGCAAAAATACCGTGAAAGGCTTGTCGCATTGGTAGTGGGAGGCTCAGCCAAGCAGTATGGACTAGTGGTCCATGGGAAGGTCCTCACCGCAGAACAGATCGACGCTCTGGACAATAGCGAAATCGAAAAGCTTTACCCCCGCTATGAAACAAGGCTTGGGGCAGCGATGACGAAGACGCCGGGGTCTACAGCGCTCAAGCTTTATGCGGGGCTGGCATCTATGTTTCTCCCGATACCGGCCGAAAACCAACCTTGCTGACCTCGAGGGCGATCCGTTTGTCGGACACGCACTTAGCAGTGCTACCTGTGAGCTCTACTCTCGCTATGGCATATACTTGGCGCCGCTAACTGCCGTGCTTACTACAGTGAAGCATTGTCGATTTGGACATCAAAGCCCTGTTACCATCTATGACATAAACGATGTCGGAGAACAAGCAGATTGTTGCGGAGCAACAGGAGAACCAAGAGCCAGCACAGAGTCCAGCAGACAGAGTAACGACCCCAAGCCTTTTCGAAGCAACACGGTTAAGGATCCGATAAAAGTGGCAGCCGGGCGTGCTGGAGCTGGTGCCAGAAAGGCCAAACAGGAACGGCTGCTCGAACAGCTTCGGACGGCCAAAGACTCATTTCGCCCACCAGTCAGCGCAGCTGATGTCAGTATTTCTACAAAGGAAGCGGTCTCAAAGGAACCGTAACGCAATGGTGCAGCTCACAACCATGGACTAACCGACTGGACCCCATGGATCATCCGGGCTTGTCTTACGGGCGGTGCACTCATGTTTCTTCTGCACCCTCCGTTGACTCATCGACAGCGTCGATGCCCAAGCAGCTTGTTGTTTCGCACGCTAAGCAATTGCGACAACCACAATTAAAGACAAGCCCAGACCCATTCTATATGGAGTGAAGCCCGTTGCGTAGCAATAATGACAACCCCGGCAATTGATGGTAAAATGCTTGTCAACGCGAGCTACTATAGCGCAGTGGTCTGTGGCATCGCTGTTGGATACGCACGGCTTGGCAAGATGGCGACTGGGGGTAGCCCCCCGAAACTAGACTTCATACCCCACGATGTGGGCATGGCCATAGTTGACGTCGCTCTCGCCATGGCAACCAAAGACATGCTAATTAAACAGGGGCTGATACCTGCTGATATCATGAAGTAATGGCAAGTATTGCTATGCTCGATGGCGGTGCCCTGGTGAACGCTCTGGCGTTCTCGGGATCGAACTACTTGTTCTCCATGTTGAAGAGCTCTGGCGTGGACAAATAACGCAAGCGACATGATAAAAGGGTCGAACAGTTACAGGCTGCACACGCAGAATGGTCTCGGAAATGGCACGAGCGTATTGATTTCATCACTGAGGAACTTCGTCGCGAAGGGCACGCCGTTAGAACCTTCAAAGACGTCGATGACGCGAAGCACCTTTATGCGCAGGTCGCCGAGCGTAACCTTGAACCACTGGGGCGCGAACCACAGCTATCGGACTTTTACCACCCGAGTGACGACCAGAAAGACCGCGAGATTGCCTTCATCATCTTGGGAACGGGTGTGCCAGGCTTCGCGGCATACAAGCTGACCTCATCCCGCTCATGAGTTTTGTCTTTAGGGCGAAATTTGCACAACAGAGTGGTTAGTACGGAATGGGCACAGTCAATTGGCTGATCAGTGTCTTTAGGATGAAATGTGTACAACCTACTATGTAGGACCACAGCTGGCTAGTTACATCTGATCCTGTGTCTTTAGGACGAACTGGGTACTTGTTAGTACCGAATGGGTAAACAGACTGATCAGTGTCTTCAGCGGCACACGTTTACTTCCTTGTGTATATTAAGGAAATCCTGCTCTCGTTTTATCATTTAACAGTTACCTCCCTCACTCCGCTTGTGTATTGAGAAATTTGAGAAAGAGAAAAGTTTTATTGTCACGCAAACAATAAATAAATCGTTGGTCCCAATTTTATGTCAGTGTCGATTATTTTTGCCAGCTCCGTTTTTTATCTGGTCAGGTATAATCGAAGCTGAAAGTTTTATCGCCAGGCTAGCAGAGAAAGAAACGTTTTATTCGCACAAAAATGTCAGTATTGGTTTTTGCGAGATAAACAGACAGCAGTTTGTGGTATATTTCTTTTTACTGTGTAATATAATAGCCAATAGCACGTGGTCCTATTGATTTAGTATTATACATCTCTAAACGTGTCGAGCACAAGTTTCGCAGACGACGTATCCATAAACTCAATCCCGTGGTAATGGGCTGTCCTAGAATGGGAATTTGGAGACTTTCAGCCCCACGAATTTGGGAAGCTGGGAGTGTGGTAGGCCGTCCCCCTCTGGGGCTGTTGTTTTTTTGTGTTGTAAATCATTTTACACCAGTTTTCAGGGGATTCCCCTGCGATATGGCAGGCAAACAAATATTTTATTCTATTGCATCCCCTCTCGGTGGGGCCGACCCGGGGGTGGGTGGGGGTGGGCCCCACAGTACTGCGGGGGTTGAAAAAAATTGTCCTCGGCATCCCCACTCGGTGGGGCCGACCCGGGGGATGGGTGCCCCCACAGTGTGGGGGATGAGACGTTGTCCCAGAATCTCGGCATCCCCACTCTGTGGGGCCGACCAGGGGGGTGGGTGCCCCCCACAGTGTGTGGACGGGGGTTGTTTCAGAACCCCTCTAGCGTATACTACTCGGCACTCCGCCTTTTTTTTAACTAAAAGTTTGGTCGCGGTATAGCTTTAGATTCATACCTATCGATATTATGAATTTTATTACCATGTAGAGCTGAAAATTAACGCTCTGCATGCTGGGTATTTTTATCAACAGACCATATTCAGACATATTTTTCTTATTTTTCCGAGAAAACAGGATTTGACTTTTCATGCAAGTTGTCAACTAATTTGCATGAGAAGTCAAGTCCTGCTTTCTGGGAGAAATAAGAAAACTATCGACACTTTGTCTGCTGATTTAGCCGAGAGAGTGGTAAAGCGGTTAAGATAAAAATGACAGTTTTCCCGACCATAGAAATTTGTTAGAATCGCCTCACCGAGGCGATTCTTACAAAAATCCACAAAATTTGTTTTTCTTAGAGTATTCTTTAATATATGCATAAATCCGTATCATCTTGATGTAAGGGTTCGATCCATTGAAAATGTCTTTATACAAACATGTATTTGTTTGATTTTGTTTGATTTGAGGTTTAACGTCCCCGTCAACACTGTAAAGGTCATTTTGGAGACGTTGCTTCCAATTTTGTGGGACTTTTACCCGACACTGAGATGAAATGACAGCTCAAGCCCTGTCGCCCAATGAAACCAATAGGGTTTATTAGCATGGACATTCCGCCTCGCACCTCGGTTCCTGGACAGGCTTAGATCCTCTAAGCGGTTTACCAGTACTAGTGTGCGGGCCGGATTCAGCTCTGCGTGGAAGCATCATCCAGCCCATATATTTCTTAAAGCCCCTATGGGCGGGGGCCATATACAAACATGTAACAAGTTTCGTCGTTATACCGAATGTCGGTATAAAGAGGGTCGACATGCTTACCTTGTTTGTCCGCAGGTGTCAACGTTGACATAATTCCTCGAATCATTGGAATTGTCAGAAAGGAAAATACGCCGACCACAGCCACTGAAAAGATAATCAAGGCACTGGCAGCACTGGCGGGACGATAATCTCTGAGTGTTCAATTCAAGACTATTTTGGGCAACAAATTCAATCACTTTCCGGCATTTGTTGGCTCCTTATTCCGACTGCGCTATTTATTTATTCATATAAGCCTAACGTCCCAAAAGGGATATTCATAAACAGTAAAAACGCCACGTTACCTCGTTAAAGTACGGATATCTACAGCGGCTAAAATATATCTGACACCCTTTATATTTTAATTGGAACTGACAGTGTCCAAATGGCCCCGCCCATCGGGACTTGGAGAAATAGATTTGGCTGCATGGTGCTTCCACGCAGAGCAGAAACCGACCGCACAAACTACTTTGAGAGCCTAAGCATGCCCAGGCAAAGTGGTACGAGTCGGACCGTCCATGCAGTATAAACCCTTTTCGTTTCATTGGGTGGCAGGGATTGAGATGTCATTTAATCTCACGAAATTGGAAGCAACGTCTCCAAAATGACCTATATAGTGATAACGGGGACGTTAAACTTAAAATCAAACAAAAACCGTGCCAAAAACTATGAGGTGGACGATTCTTCTGGTCATTAAAGTGTTAACAAGTACACAGCGCGGTTTAATTTTATTGGTTAGCAATAGTCACGCGGATAACAGCAGTGAAGTATGCTGCTGTATTGTTAACTTTAGGCCAATCGATATACAATCGGCAAAGAAAAAAGAAGAAATGAAAATACGCAAACATACACATTTCCGAAAAGAAATTACAACTTGAATCATTTTTTTTTATTTTGGTTTTAAGGTCCTTTCATGATTAGTTCACTTATTTCGAGCCGATCGTTAATCAGAGGTGGGCGAAAACCGTGATACCCGGTGAAAACCACCTAGCCTTCCGTTGCAGAACTCAGCGTCTCACATGTGATCCGAGTCAGGCGGTGAGAGACAATAATCAAGAGTCAACACAGCTTGAATGAATGTGCTAAAGGTAAACTGACCGGCTCGATATGAATAACATAAACAGATAAACTTTAAACTAACAAACTGTGAGTAATGACAGCACCATACAGAGTAAAACAACAAACAGATTCAATTTCAATGTAGTATGGTACATAGCAATAACAAAATGGTCCACATAAAGGTTTCTAAATGGATTGTAAAACTATTTGAGTTGAAACATCCCAAAAAGAGCTAAGAAATAACTTTGGTATCATCAGTGGCGAGACTGCTTCATCAAAGCTGCCGCTGAAATTAAAAATAAATACATTTATTCCAGAAGAAATTGACCCTTAGCAAGCACCGATTGCGAGATTGCGGCAAACTATTAGGGTCCAACGCATACTTTCGTGTATGCCTTCTACATGTACGCTTTGGCGCAGGCTCGCCCGAGTCTTTGCTTGTTGCCTTCGCGATACATGTAAGAACCATTTTCTCAATTTAGCTTACCCATGAAAATCATCAAGTCTGTTGTCACTAGTCCTTCAATAACATACGAGGCTGCAGCGGAAACAGCGCTGAACACAGCTATAAGCTCATTCGACCAACACCTCTGCATAAACTTTACTGATCCAAGACCGATTACTGTTTGTCCAATATGCCGCGCGCATGTAAAGTAACCAATCTTTTTAGGACTCCAACAGAACGGCGCACCCAGGAAATATACAGTCTCTAGACTTGTACGATTTAGTCCGGCAACTTCTGCAACGCCAAAAGCCAACATAAATAAAATATACATTAATCGTTTACCCTTAAAATCCTTACTAGTATAGATTTCTAAAGGCCTTTTAAGAATTCCAATGACTGAACCTGGATCAGTTCTGTTATCCTGACTTAAAGTTTCGGGCAAAAAGAAAACAAGAACTAAGGAAGCGATCACAAAGCCTATGCAGAAAATAGTTGTATACTGGTATCCTATAGCCTCGACGAGAATTCCGGAGATAAATGCTGCGACTGTCACTGCCATCATTGAAATAAATTCTAAGCTTACAACTGCTAAAACTCTTTTCTTACTATCTTTAACTAAATCAGCTATGGTTGAAGATAATGTAGAATAAAATGTATATAATGCACCAGTTGATCCCTCTAAAACATTTGCCACGACAATATAAACGAAATTTTGATTCGTATACATTACAAAAAGAATTAGCACTATTGACAGTAAATATCCTGCTAAGCATGTACCTATCGCCATTTTTCTTCCAAATTTGTCTGTATACGCAGTGAGAATCAGACTTGAGAAAAATGCTGGTGTATATTCCGCAATGTTGTTGTACATTATCCATCGTGCTGAGCTCTGTTGAACTTTTGTCAGATTCTTGTATATCTCTTGTGAATGGTTGAGGCTACTGCAACTCGAAATATCATAAGAAACGCTTACATTGGTTACAAGCTTCCCTTTAAGCGTATCATGTATCCATTCATTTAAAACATAACTCATCACTGATTCTGTCTGACTTATTAAATACGTAACTAAGAGCAACAAGAGCAGACTTGTCTGCGTGCTATGTAAAGAAAGTTTCTTTACACGACTAGCATATTTACCCTCAAGTAAATGTTGCTTCTCTTGATTATTCATATTTCAAGTCACAGAAGCATAAAGGTAACAAACTCATGCCTGATTATGTTTCTTTCATGGCGCTAAATTATATTTTCATGATGCTCGTTAAAACGGCCTCATAGAGACGACACTAACGAATGCTCACAATCTTTGTATTTAAGCAACATCAGGAAAATACTCCACGACTTAGTAAACCTCACCGTTCTCCACATTTTCTAACGAGAGAATTGATTACATTGACTTGCAAGCGGGTTGTCCTTGTTAAGTCACTGCGCTGCGCAACACTAGTAAAGTTCAGTTCCTTATAAATAACTTGTATGCTTTCGTATTGTTATCGCACTGTTATTAACTTGCAAACATATAGCAGTAGATAAGCCAATAAGTTGAGTATCAAAACAAGACATTCAATTAACAAAGGTCGCCCCAATGAATAAATGAGCCGGGGCACAAAATTTCCTACAATTTACATATGCGCCCAGCGAAGAATCAGATCAGCCTGTGCATCCATATAGTTTGACAAGAGACTTTACTTGCTGCATGGACGAGCACTGGACCCATAGATATCCTTAGAGCGCACAACGAAGACTCTGATCAGACTGCGCGGATGCGCAGGCTGATCTGAGTCTTTGCTGGGCGCATATGTAAATTGTAATAAATGCTGTGCCCCGGCTAATTAATAAGATTAGGTAAATTAGTCTGTTGTTTGTCCGTCGTCGACATTTTCAAACGGCTATGTACTACCAATTTCAATATGCAGCAGTCAAGCAAAGTGGGTGCGGGCAAAGATTGATAACATGGGCGTGGTCCACTGTCTTTCATGGCCGAGGTTAGATAATAATAAAACCTATCAATAATCGATTATATGAATATACAGAAATTGTCCTGTTGTCATTAGGGTCGTCTCCCCGTTTAGGTTTATTCAAATTATTGTCATTGTGTCACTTTTGTCTGCTAGCCTGGGTCACGAACTTTGTATTATCGTGTTGTGGTAAGGGCCATATGATAATTTCATTGTACTTCCCCACAACGCCTGGTTCATTTACCTGGTACATGTATATATGCACGTCTTGGTATGACCTCTTGAACAAGGTCGCCCGTATTTGACACTGACATATTTCATGGTTCTGTTAAGTTTTTTGTTTGTTTCACAGGTTCATCAGTATTATTTGACACTAGCATTTTCTCTCCGTTCATTGTTAGCTGCATTTTCATTTCACGACAGCTGGAAAAATCAAAGGCTTGAGAAGCCTCAAAGTCGGTGAATTACAAAAGCTGCATTTGAAACACTTTACATGTTTGATCCGGACTTACACTGTTTACCAGTACCCTACAGGCGTAAATTAACGTGCTTTGGATCGTGTACGATCGACACAAATTTACTAAATGGCAAAACGGAATTCATGCAGTTGTTCACGTGACCATCACTGATTTGGGAAAACCAATATTAATAGAACTTGAAACGTTGCGCTATTTTTATCGATGCAACATATGGGTCAGAGCTATCTATAGAGTCTTGACAGGAATCGTGTGAACACCAAATACCCAGAACAGACGCCGCGGAATGTGGCGTCTGCTCAGTAGGTTGCACAGGGACTACACTGTGGCATTTGAGGGTAAAACGAAATAGTATAAGAATGCCAGGTTGCTCAGGTAACACGCTGTCACGTGACGTCTTACGGAACATTTCATTCATAAAGTATGTCAAGTCCAGTAAACATTTTTTGCACTTCTGTTGAGAACCCTGAAATGTTTAAGAGCAAACATGAGTAGCTCCGACTTTATATGTGGTACCGTTATTAGATATACAGCGTAGACCTAGATCGGATAGACAGTAGATTGCTTCTTATCAGGGTGGGCACTGTTCGACATATGTATGTAGCAACAGTTTTGAACATGATTCAGGCCTGTACGCAAACTCTGAAAAGGGGCGGTTGACTGTGCGAATATCAGGTATTTTGCAGAAGATAAAAAACTGCATGAATCTGAGATAATTTCCAAAAGCGGGGAGGCGCTGCGTTTACACCTTCCCAACTGTGTGCGGACCTGCATTAACCGGTGAAATGATTTTTTGTTGTTGTTTAAACATATCGCTGAGGGGGCTCTATTACAGATCACTGTTATTCAGGATCTGGGATGCAGTGGTGGGACTGAGCGAGGAGAAAAGAGAGAGGAGAAACTATGATAAACATTGTAGATGCTGATCGATGGATCTACACTGTTTGCAGCTGCGACATGAAATATTCAGCACAGATTGCGTTGCATACATGTATGACGTTAAGCATTAGCAGTGAAATACTCGAAATTCAGAAAGATGAATCGATATACAGAAGGGAAATAATTAAGCACATTAACAAATGAAAAGTACATGTAAATAATTTGACGGAAAATGCTACCATATTTTTTTTCAGACAAAAAATTGACTAAATACTTTTCTTATAATGAAGCGATTTAACGGGTTCCCACAGTCTACGTTATAAAACAGAGAATCTGTTGCTTGCTATTGTCTGCGGGACTATCACTGACCATCTGATTGCCGTTGATCCTGAACTGGCATTCCTAAGACGTCAGAGCGCAGCAAAAGAAAGAAATTATGGACTGTGCTCGTTTGTTTGTTTGATTTGAGGTTTAACGTCCCCGTCAACACTGTATATGTCATTTGGCGACGATATTTCCAATTTTATTGGACTTTTACCCGATACTGAGATGAAATGACATCTCAAGCCCTGTCGCAAATTGAAACCAATAGGGTTTATGAGCATGGATGGTCCGACTCGCACCGCTTTGTCTGGGCAGGCTTAGATGCTCTAAGCGGTTTACTAGTACTCGTGTGTGGTCGGTTTCAGCTCTACGTGGAAGCATCATGCAGCCCATCTATTTATTCAAGCCCCGTTTGGCGGGGGCGGGTGGACTGTGCTTAAGCACTTGAACATTGGCAAGCAGAATCTTTATAATCAGACGCCACATAACGCGATGTCTGATCAGATCTACTGTGCTTGCTTAAAAGTAAACGAACATTCCGATTCTCAGTTTAGGACTATTTTCCCAACCTACACTCAGAGACGATCGACCCACCGGTACTCTCAGTGCTTTGATTTTGTATGGAAACGTTATATTATAGCGCTTACACATAACATACATAGCAGGCGCATTCTTTTAACAGCTCTTAACCCGAGGGTTTTTTCTATTAATATTATTTTTCTCTCTTCATACATCGATTGAAGGTGCTCGTTAGAACTGTCTCAATAAAAATGTTCTAACGAGTACCCACAATCTTTGTAATAATAATGTATACCCTGTAGACACTATTTTTCTTTGTAATAAGCGGGGTGACAGGGGTGCTCTTTACATTCATCATGTGAACAAGTCCGTTAAAGGAACACCCCCTAAACCGTATACTTTATATAGGGAAAACTGGGGTTTACTGGGGTATACATTATTTGATTTTATTTCTGCTCCAAGACAAAGGTTGTGGTTAAAGGTTAAATCAGCAATGCAGAGGATTATTTAATATGCCTCTAGTTTAAAGGACAGGGGCATTAAAAAATATCTATCTTCTTACACGGACTGGGGATAATGAGAGCAGACAGCCATCACTTCATTTACCTGTTACTTGATCTTCAATTATCGCCTATTATTGTTATCAGCAGACAAAACAAGAGGCTGGTGTAGCTGTAACCGAATATAAAGCTCCAGATAATAAGGATATTTAATGCATATATATCCGTAACATTTGACCACTTGCAGGTGCATACATATTATCCTGTATAGCTAATTAGGGTTGGGGTCGTTAACCTGGGTGGTTCTCCTGCACATCGGGGCTGCTGTTAATGGTGCACTTAGTGGCGACCATCCCTGTGGCGCATGTTCCGACGCCATAATTTTATTTGCTGGGAATCGAATCAGAAATGTTACAATGGCATTCATAGACCAGGAATGTCATTTGACGTGTCACCCGACAGGGGTCTTCTTGCATCAAAGACAAAATGCAGTATCTACCACGAACACAAACGGACTGATGCTGTCTATTTATATGATAATCGTTAGAATTGCACCCCCTCCCCACCCCCACGCCGATTCTAACCAATACCCACAACAAATATGTTTTTGGAAAATTAGATCTATAGTATATTTTGTTTGTTTGATTTGAGGTTTAACGTCCCCGTCAACACTGTAAAGGTCATTTTGGAGACGTTGCTTCCAATTTTGTGGGACTTTTACCCGACATTGAGATGAAATGACACCTCAAGCCCTGTCGCCCAATGAAACCAATAGGGGTTATTAGCATGGACGGTCCGCCTCGCACCGCGGTTCCTGGACAGGCTTACATCCTCTAAGCCGTTTACCAGTACTAGTCTGCGGGCCGGAGTCAGCTCTGCGTGGAAGCATCATGCAGCCAATATATTTCTTCAAGCCCCTATGGGCGGGGGCCGTTCTGATCTATAGTATAGAAAACTGACAAATGATCAACTACACGTAATCTTCGTTCTTCATGAGAGGGTGTGGCAGTATATTATATTATAAATAAAGAAAGATCAAATGCGAAATTATTCCTACTCATTGTCCTGTTATCTAGAGCTTAGATTTGTTTGACTTCTGCAGTCATCGACTCATTTTATAGATATGCCTACTGCAATCATACAACTTGGACTCGACTAATTTTATATACATTATCCAGTATTAAAAGCATGTACGATATCAAACCCGCAAAAATTATTCGAAATAGAAAAGAGTGTTACTGTATTTTTTTTCTTACTTTTCCGTACCGAAACACTACAATCTTGACCTCCGACCGATTGTATTCATCCGCCAAAATATTTTAATATCGTAAATATATCAAACTGTTTGTGTTAATGTATTGTAAATACATAAAATCATAGGTGTATCCCAAATCAAACAATTCTACGCCAAGGCTTTCAGATCTCAGATAAAACTGCAAAGACTACACAGTGGGCGGAGGGATATAAGTAGTAATAAGTCGTAGACAACCGACGACCACTATAACTTCAAAAGCATTTGAATAGAAGGAAGCTGAAAAGTGTCATCGGACGATGACTAAGGTCTTGTGAATAAATTCACCGACCGAAAATCAGGAAACCGTTCAGCTTTTAACGACTACTGAAAAGAGATGTTTTTACGACTACTGGATCCCAGCTGCTGGAATCCGAGAAGCTTATCACGACTACTGGAAACCGAGAAGGTTTTAACGAACACTGGAAATCAATTTGCTTTTCACAACTAAAGCAAATCAAGAAGTTTATAACGACTACTGGAAACCGAGAAGGTTTTCCCGAACACTGGAAACCGAGACGCTTTTCACAACTAAAGCAAATCCAGAAGCTTATCACGACTACTGGAAACCAAGAAGGTTTTCACAAATACTGAAAACCAATTAGCTTTTCACAATTAAAGCAAACCCAGAAGCTTGTCACGACTACTAGAAACCGAGAATGTTTTCACTAACACTGGAAACCGAGACGCTTTTCACCACTAAAGAAAATCCAGAAGCTTATCGCGACTGCTGGAAACCTAGATGCTTTTCTCGACTACTGGGAACCGGGACGGGTTTCACGACAACTGGAAACCGATACGGTTTTCACGACAAATGGAAACCGATACGGTTTTCACGACTTCTGGAAACCTAGACGGATTGCACCATCCCCCTTCCCCGCTCACTCGGTGAATAATAACTTTTTCCTGTCCCTTCCAAGAGGGTACTTCAGTCGTAGTTTATATTTATAGTTCCTATTTGCATTTATCTTTTCATTTTGGATAGCCGTTAACTTTGACCGTTTGTGGTAAAGTAACTGTCCTTTTGGATTATCGCTTGTGGCGTTTTCCTTAAGGTGTAGTTATTTCATGGTTGTGTTTCTTTCACTCGATGTCTGGGATGGGAGGTTTGATGTAATTGTATCGATTCCTGGTCGTTGCCTTCACTTCCATTTTTCACGACTATTGGAAACCGAGACGGTTTTCACGACTACTAGAAACCGACTAGCTATTCACAACGCCTGGAAATCTAGAAACTTATCAGGACCACTTGAAACCGAAATCGCGTTTTGACTACAGGAAACCGAGAAGATAAACACCGAAGTGCACCATTGCATCGTACAGATTATTTATATTTTAAATACAATAAATGTTACTAAATGTTTAAGCGTAAACGCATAATAATGGGATAACTGTCATTTGGGGACGTTAATCGGCGGTTTTATGTTCAAAAATTTCGTTTTATGGCGGTGCGTCAGCTAAGCCGTAAAACAGAATTTGCGACCTTAAAACAGACGATTTAATACCCCAAACTTTAATCTTTAATACAGATTATTTGTTTGGGAAAATAATTGTACTATTTGCACAAAGCGACCAGCGATGTGAGCTGCGTAAAACCAAATGCCAGCCAAGGAAAAGCGACGTAACGTGATGACGATTGGTTTCCGACTTTACATCGCTGGATACACCGTCGCAAATTTTGGACGTTTTCCAATCAGACGTCAAGTTACGTTCGCAAGAGCATTAGAATAAAATATTTATGTTACTATAATATTATTTAAGCGTTTATTGTATATGTATTTATTGTCTGATCAACCATCCTTATAAAGTTTATCAAAGTTTATCGAAATGTATATTTAAAAAATCTCCATGATTGCAATTAAATTACCCATTTGTCTTTTCCAGCCATCATACAACGTCCCAACAATGCCACTGCGTCATCAACAACTTTAAATGGTCCTTAGGTGTAGTTTGAACAGAATGTTGAATTTCGGGATTGTTTTTTTAAACAAAGACATTCCGGTTTAAAAATGTCATAATTAGGCTATGACCATGGTCACGTTTGAAGGTGCCGGCCCCGGTAGCTCAGTCGGATGCGCGTCTGACTGGTGATCAGGAGGACGTGGGTTCGATACCTACCGAGGTCGGCAACATTCTTTCGTGGAGATTGATCATGAAATCTTTTCTACGGTCATTCTCTCACTTCCGTCGATTCAAGAAGGACAGTTGTCAGTTTCTGGCGAAAGAAGGAAAATATAGGTAAAGTAACCGGCTCAAAAATTACCTAAAATAGTGTTGACTGGGCCGTTGAATACCAATACAAACAAACAAAACAAATCAAGTCTGAAGTACATTCTTGAAACTAATGACGTATATTTCACTTACAAAGAATATAAACTGAAGACTTTGTCAAGGTACATAGGTTAGAAAATGCATTTGTTCCAGTAAAACCTGTCATTCATTATGGAAGGTAGAAGTAAAACAAAGATCAGGAATCGATACAATTAACTTACTCCACCCATCAAAGACACCAAAGGGAAAGAAACACAAACAATAAGCGACCAGACCATAATGGAAACCTAAACAAAGGAAGGCCATAAGGACAGTCACTTTCCCACAAAATGGCCATATGGCCATCCAAAATAAAAAGACACAAGCGATACTCACAGTAAGTAACACAGAAGAACCGCCTTGGAACGGTCAGTGGAAAGATTTCCACTGGGGGGCTTAAATCGATTTTACGGAAACCGTCAACATTTCTTTTGCAAATGAAACAAGAATATTTGAAATGAATAAAGATATTTCAATGTACATGAAACACATCATCAAACCAACTCAAACAATATTTTTTTTTCAAATCATGAAATCAAAGATAGCAAATATAATAAAGAAATGCTACAAATAAAACAGACTGTGGTTTACAGAGGTAAAATAAAAAAGCTTAAAAGGCGGTTCTAACGAGTACCAACACTCTATATTTTAGAACAGAAATACGAAAAATATCACAAATTTTCATCTTAAACTTTTCGTTTTTTCGGCGGTGAAGTTTACAGTGTAGTTGTATAGGCGTGTTTTCGTAATGCCAATATTCAGCTTGACGTAACATGGCTTTAGAGCAGGCTGTCGTCAGTAAATTATTTGGCATATGAGTGTTTTGTGTACTGTGGTAGGTCCTAAATGAAGGGCAGAAAAAGAAAGGGCCAGGGTATGGTTCCTCGCGGCACCTCAGAAAGTACATCGGCTTCTGTAGACCTGGTACCTTCGAGCAAGATAGATTGGTTCCGTTTGCTCAAGAAAGATTTAATCAAGCGTTGGTTGAATTCTCGAACACCACAGTAGTCAAGCTTGTGCAGAAGGCAATGGTGAGACACTTAATCAAATGCCTTGACATCTTGCAGTTTCCTGTATGGTCGTGATGAGCTCTACGAATCTGGTTCTTGTCGAAATGCCTCATCATTGAACTGTTAAAATGTGTGCGAGGACTTTTCAGGCAGACTGGGCGGTAGTTTTGCTGGAATATGCTTCTCTCCCTTCTTTAAGGGCGTTCGTCCAGTCCGAGGGTATTTCACCAGTGTAAAGGGAGCATTGGTACAATCTGGTCAGTATCGGTGCTAACTGGTCAGCACCTGCCTTCAAGACAAATGCAGGGATGCTATCAGGGCATATTGCCTTATGGGTCTTGAGATCCAAGAGAACTTTATGCACCCTGGACGTTAATTTTCTCCATCGAGGGGTGAGGGCTGGGTCCTATAGAATGCAGGTTGGTCCTTTCTTCTCTGATCGTATAGGAGCTCAACCTTGGGGGTGCTGTCACTGTGGGCGAATCCATCTTTTTCCTTCAGGGGCTATACCTGTAGATTCATGTCTTCTGCTCTTGATGTGGGACCAGGACACTTTGGAATTCTCGTGCACGTCTTTACTGACCTTATTTTCCATATACCGTTTGTGGACGGACCTGTCTGGTACTTAATTTTTCTGTATCTCTTCAAGTCAGCAGGACTCTTAGTGTGATTTGCTTTCTTGTAGGCTTTATATTTTCGCTTCGTTATAGGACGGAGCTTTGTATCCATCATCGGTGGGAATACCTGGCTGCTGTGCGCTTGGTTGGTACATGGTCGGTGATCATTTGGTCGATCACTCCTTTGATGTCTTGCCACAGGTTGTCAATTGTACTGAAGGAGGATGCAACAAATATTTCACTATATTTAGCTCAGCTGGAGCGAAGCTCTAGGTAAACTTATGCCGTGGCCTGTTGTCTGTCGTCCTTCCGTCCGTCCGTCCATCCGTCGTTAACTTTTCACATTTTCGACATCTCCTCAAGAATCACAGCTTGGACTGAGCTGATAGTTGGTGGAAGCTATTTGCACAATACGGAGATTAAGAATTGCTAAAATTGTTCCATTGCAATATCCAAGATTGTCACCATGCTAGCCATCTTAAAATTCTCCAAACGACATCTCCCGGACGAATAGTCAGATTGAGCGATAAAACTTAATGGGTGCGACGGGGGTGACATGGACATTCAGATTTGCTAAAATCGTTTCGTTACGATTTTTAAGATGGCCGAAATGGTGGTCATCTGGAAATTCTTCAAATGACATCTCCTCCCGAACCAAAGGTCGGATTGAGCTGAAACTTAATGGGAGGCATGAGGGTGACATGGAGATTCAGAATTGCTCAAATCTTTCCATTCTGACTTCCAAGATGTCCACCATGGCGGCCGTCTTGAAATTCTTCAATCGAAATCTCCTCCCGAACCAAAGGTCGGATCGAACTGAAACTTGATTGGAGGCATCGGGGCGACATGGAGATTCAGATTTCTTAAAATCGTTCCGTTCTGATATCCAATATGGCTGCTATGGCGGCCATCATGGAATTTTCAAATGACACGTCCTCCCAAACCAAAGTTTGACCATGATCGAGCTAAATCCTGATGGTAGGCATCAGGGCGACATAGAGTTTCAGATTTGCAAAAATCGTTCCATTCCGCTTTCCAAGATGGCATCTTGAAATTATTCAAACGACATCTCCCGAACCTAAGGTCAGATTCAGCTGACACTTGATGGGAGGCATTGGGGCGACATGGAGACTCAGATTTGCTAAAATCGTTCCGTTACGATATCCAAAATTGCCATCATGGCGGCCATCTTGTAATTCATTAAAGACATGAACTGAAAGTCTGGTTGAGTTGAAACTTGATGGGAGGCATTGAGGTGACTTGGAGATACAGATTTGCTGAAATCGTTTCATTCGATATCAAAGCTGGCCATCATCGTCGCCAACTTGAAATCTACAAAGGACATCTCCACCGGTACCGAAATTCAAACTGAACTGAAACTTGATAAGATCAATAAAGGCGACATGGTGATTCAGAATTACCAAATGCATTCCATTCCAATATCCAAGATGGCTGCCATAGTGGCCATCTTGAACTTCTTCAAACAACATTCCCCCCAAACCGAAAGTATGAATGTGTTGAAACTTGATGGGAGGTATTGGGGTGACATGGAGATTCAGAATGGCTAAAAATTATTCCGTTCCGTTACCCAAGACGGCTGCCATGGTGGCCATTTTGAAAATCTTCAAACCACATCAAGTCGAACTGAGCCGAAACGTGATGGGAGTGACATGGAGACTGAGGCTTTTTAGAACCATTCCGTTCTGATATCTTAGATGGCTGCCATGGTGGACCTCTTGCATATCTTCAAACCACATCTGCTCCCGAATGGTCAGTCACACTGAGTTTAAAGTTTGGTGACATGGCGGTTCAGAATTGTTAAAACTGTTGCATTCAGATATCCAATATGCCAGCCATATTGAAATCCTTCAAAGCACGTGTATAGTGATCGCAGATAAGGTTGTCCGGGCGGGGCAGTTCAGGTGTTGTCAAAATATGTCAAATTCGCAGTGTCCACAAGAAGATTAGGTAGGGTGACTTTCACATGCTGTTTGCAAGCGGTCATATACACCATAGCTTTGTTTGTGTTGCAGTTACATTCACATGATCGAAAGTCTTGGTTTATCATTTTTGTTAACAGAGTATACCAAAAGAAGGTGCAAAGCCTAGTTCTGTCCTGCCAAACTATACCCCCAGCCACTCCCCACCCCAATCTGCATCAACATCATCTCTTCCTGAATCCTAATTCAGAACTTAATCAGAGGCATAATGGCAACATGTAGATTCAGAACTGCTAAAGGCAATGTAATCTGGTTGACAAGCTGGTCACCGAGTCACAATGTAATACCACCAAGGTGAGCGATTTCTGGCCCACGTGCCTCTTGTTGATAAGAGCTGCTCTAATTTTCTCAATATCAAGTTCTTCCACAGGTAATTGTACTTTTTCAGTTGGTCTTCTTTTGACTGGTTGGTGGGCTGTATCGAACAGTACGATGTCGTGGTCACTTCTCTCAGATATTGGGGGTAGGGGCTTGCATCTCGCATGAAAACTTGGGTGCGAGGTGAGAATAAGGTCATCATTATACAGTGGAATTCCTATATTAAGACGACCTCACTTGGGACTGTTCAAAAGTGGTCTAAAAGACCACTTTTGAACAGTCCTTAAGGTGGTCTCCTACCAGATTATACTGGATGTAGAAAACACAAAAATGTACCTGAACCCGTCTAAATATGCTTTTAAAAGCATTATTTGGGCCCCGTCAAGCGATTTTGGTACTTATCGCCTATGCGAGCAGCGAAGGTTCAGGCGAGCCTGCGCATCCGCGCAGTCTCGCCAGAACCTTCACTGCTCGCTCATACAAGCAGTGAATCAAGAGGAACCTTCAGACAGAAAGCCATATCCCGGGCCCCTCTGAATGGCTGGGCATGCGCAGTTGAAATTTGTCATGACGGAATGCTCGAAGACCCAAATTCGCTTGGCGGGGCTCATTTGTCTTAATTTCTGGTGGTCTTAATAGCGGTTTTTCACTGTACAGCTGCATATAGCACAAGTACTTAAAAGCAGAAGTTTTGAAAATAATGTTTTCTTTTGTTTGCTTTGTGTTATAACTATTGACATGCTATGTCTTTTGTTCTACAGCTCCATGCTTTCTATATATTTGGTTTTATGGCCCTTTCAAGATTATTTCACTTATTTCGAGCCGATGGTTAATCAGAGGTGGGCGAAAACCGTAGAATCCGGAGAAAACTGTAGATTTATTATTAAAACAGTAAAACTGATTTTGTCCCATAGGATCCTGTGCGCTTACGGTCCAGAAATAAACCTAAGATTGGTGAAATATTCAACGGCGGTATTTAGTACCGGTTTTTGGTTCTGATTAATCTAAATGTAAAGTAGAAGTAAAACAAAGATCAGGAATTGATACAATTAACTTACTCCACCCATAAAAGACACCAAAGGGAAAGAAATACAAACATTAAGCGACCAGACCATAATGGAAACCTAAACAAAGGAAGGCCATAAGGACAGTTACTTTCCCACAAAATGGCCATATGGTCATCCGAAACTAAAAGACACAAGTGATACACACAGTAAGTAACAAACAACAACATAAAATAAATCGCCACAGAAGAGCCGCCTTGGAACGGTCAGTGGAAGATTTCCACTGGGGGGCTTAAATCGATTTTACGTGGCCACAATCCTCGCCCTTACTTCCGTCGCGATTTAGACAAATAATTTGTTCAGTCCGCATGAAGGCCTCCTAACTCATCAGTGCAACATCTCCGTGAACACAAAAATCAAAGAACCACAGAGGTGAGACAACGGTGAGGACTCGACAGCAAGAAACCACTGAAATGCTGGAGCAAAAGAAAACCAACAGTTAGACTCCGATGAGCCCGACCAGAGACAGAGCATCAGAGTAAGTCCGATTGATCCCGGCACCATTTATGTTACCAGCTTATCATATTTTAGGAAACAACAACAACAACAACAACAACAAAAAAAAAAATAAATAAAACAACAAACTTTGTTTCATTTGGCGAAGTGAGGCCTTGTCTAACAAAGTATTATTTTCACGGCTGGTAAACTCGTAAGGGGTAACGCCGATTATGCACTCAAAATCCTTACGGGAACCCCCGGTTATGACTTCCGAGGCCACAAATATGTCAACAAACAGGTGAGTGTTCCCGATACATGATTTTAGTCATTTTTGTAAACAAAAGAAATCGGGCAATGCTATTCTCAACAACTTTCATTTCTGCATCAGAAAAGATGGGCGTGGACATGAAAAGACAAGCGGTCGATTTTTAATTTAATTTCTCCCTGAGGAAGGTAGTCAGATATTTCTGTTTTGACCTGTATTCTAGTGCCGAATGAAGGCATTTTCAGATACCCGGACGATGCGAAACTAAAACAACATGCCAAATAACACGTAATGCAAACCACTTTCATGTTGAAATACATAAGTTGCAAAATGTCCGCACAATTTGTTCCAGGAGCTTTAATATTTGTGCCCATTATGACTTACGAGGACCGATAACCCTTACGGGAGCATTACCCCTTACGGGGACAGAAAAAGCCAACTAATGGTGGCTGATTGATGTGCGTTTCTTCATTCAATAATCACACAGACGTTTCCTCTAAGCCCTAAAGACACTGTAGTTGCTCGGTACAACTGATAATACTGTTAACTTTATTCAGAACGATAACTTAAAATCGAAATTCGTGCGCTCGTATGAATTACTCGTACGAATGTATCCAAATTCGTGTACTCGAACGAATTGCCGAAAACCTGATATTGTTACATTTTCAAGGCATTTAACTGATATGCTCGCACAGTAGAAAAAAAATTCATATTAGATACGCATTTACGGGGCTTGGAGAAATAGAGCTTCTGCACAGAGCTGAAACCGACCAAACTTGAGTACTGAGTATTGGTAAGCCGTTCAGGCCTAAGCCTGACCAGGAAAACTGCTGCAAGTGGGAACACTCCTTAAACGTTAGCGATTTTTATGGGCCGATTCGCACCGCTTTGCCTGGGCAGGCTTAAATCCTCTTAGTGGTGTGCGGTCGGTTTCAGCTCTGCGTGGAAGCATCATGTAGCCTATCTATTTCTTCAAGCCCCAATGGGTGGGGGCGGGGAAGTGGAGGTGGAGTCAGGGTAGGTTAAATATTGAATGAAGTGACGCATTTCCTTCAGACACCCATTAGTTGACTTTTTGTGTCCCCGTAAGGGGTAATTCTCACGTAAGGAGTAATATGTCCTCGTAAGTCATAATCGGCACAAATATTTACGCTCCTGGAACAAATTATGCGAAAAATTTGCATCTTATGTATTTCAATATGAAAGTGGTTTGAATTACGTGTTATTTGGCATGTTTGATTAGTTTCGCATCGTCCGGGTAGCTGAAAATGCCTTCATTTTGGCACTTGAAAATAAGTCAAAACAGAAATATTTGACTACCTTCCTCGGGGAGAAATTAAATTAAAAACTGACCGCTTGCCTTTTCAGGTCCACAACCATATTTTCTGATGTAGAAATGAAATTTGTTGAGAATAGCATTGCCCGATTTCTCAAAATATGTTTACAAAAGTGACTAAAAATCATGTATCGGGAACACTCACCTGTTTGTTGACATATTTGTGGTCTCTGAAGGCATATCCGGAAGTTCCCGTAAGGATTTTGAGTGCATAACCGGCGGTTACCCCTTACGAGTTTACCAGCCGTGATCATATTTCACTCGTTTGTTTGCAGAATTTCTTTATTTTATTTGCCATCTTTCATTTTATCATTTGAAAAATAAAAATGTTTAGTTGATGTGTCATATTTCATTTGGAATTCCCTTAGTTCATTTCAAATTTTTCATGTTGACTGTTTCCGCCTTCCATAATTCTGGCCACTGCAATATCATCTGTCTTAGCAAACACATTTTCGATTATGCCTTGGATGCTTGGATACAGGTTGATATGTACATAAAAGTTCTTACGCTAAGACCACCTTTGGGACCAAAGACGGTCTCTGACCAGTGGACACTGTATGCAGAAAACACAAAGAATAAATAACTGCAACCTGTTACGTAATAAGCTTTTAATTATTGGTTTAGACTCATATTCTAGACAGGTTTTTTATTATTTGGACCCCATTTTGATTTATATCGGTCTTTGAATCGACTGCCTATTCGAAATTCGCAAAATTGCAGTATGTTTCCTCTGGCTTTCGTTGTCGGATCATTACAGAGTCACTGATGAGGCTTTATTAGCCGAAACTACGTAGTATGACCCATCTTCTTTCTTATGAATGTTTTCATTGCTCTTAATGGAACTCATTTTTGATTTTTATTTGCCTTCACCGCAGCTGGTGTTGTGCCGTGTGGCGGCCGTAAAACGTCTCCCCGTACATCAATCATAGTGCAGTTTATATTTTACTTTTGGTCCTTTGAGATCAGCGTGAATATTCTGAGAAATCACAAATTATTGGTTTAGACTCATATTCTAGACAGGTATTTTATTATTTGGACCCCATTTTGATTTATATCGGTCTTTGAATCGACTGCCTATTCGAAATTCGCAAAATTGCAGTATGTTTCCTCTGGCTTTCGTTGTCGGATCATTACAGGGTCACTGATGAGGCTTTATTAGCCGAAACTACGTAGTATGACCCATCTTCTTTCTTATGAATGTTTTCATTGCTCTTAAAGGAACTCATTTTTTATTTTTATTTGCCTTCACTGCAGCTGGTGTTGTGCCGTGTGGCGGCCGTAAAACGTCTCCCCGTACATCAACCATAGTGCAGTTTATATTTTACTTTTGGTCCTTTGAGATCAGCGTGAATATTCTGAGAAATCACAAATTATTGGTTTAGACTCATATTCTAGACAGGTTTTTTTTATGATTTGGACCCCATTTTGATTTATATCGGTCTTTGAATCGACTGCCTCTTCGAAATTCGCAAAATTGCAATATGTTTCCTCTGGCTTTCGTTGTCGGATCATTACAGGGTCACTGATGAGGCTTTATTAGCCGAAACTACGTAGTATGACCCATCTCCTTTCTTATGAATGTTTTCATTGCTCTTAAAGGAACTCATTTTTGATTTTTATTTAAAAGCAGATTACTCTTAACTTTAGGCGGTCTTTATACCGGAATCGCACTGTTTTTCATTTATTGACACGACCGACTACTCTTTTTGGTTTAAACTTTTATTTCATTTGTATACTTTAAACAATACAATTCATTACAGTACATATAGAAACAGTACATACAAACGGGATCCAGAAGAAAGTCATTAGACTTTTATTGAATCTGTATCCCATACAAAAGTACATCAGTGCAACTTACTAGTGATTTGAGTCATAATCAGAATATTACGAAAAAAGTATTGTGATTTGATACTATTTGTAACAACTTTCAGGTCTAAACTTAATAGCTGAAAAAAAAAAAAAAAACATGATAAAACTTATCAATATACATATACATGTATTAGTGTATCAGGCTCCACGGGGGAAGGGTGAAAATAAACTACTATACTAAATTTGATCTTGATCTTTATCTCATACTCTTTAATGAGAAAAAAGAAAAGTACGTCGTCAGTCCAAGAAAAGCATTTATTGAAAACGTTTTGACTTCAGTATATAGTCATGCACAGCGAGGACGATAGTGTTGTTTTGATTGAGTGAGAGAGAAGGATCCCCATTCAGCAGGATATTTAAATTTGGATTGCAGATTACTGACACACGGCTGAACAGTTCACGCCTAAGTTCGGTATACTGTTCACATGCTAAGAGATAGTGGTGCGTGTCCTCTACGGATCCACAAACACACCGAGGGCAATCTACAATGTTCTTAGAGAACAAGTGCTGACGTAAGGAACTACATTTAGTTCTTAGCCTAGAATGATAGATCTGACCGCGTCTTTTACCTGTGAAGTAGTATCGAGGAGGTATAGTAACATTCGTGTTTAGCCTAGTTTTAAATATATTTAGACTGGGCGAGTTGCGGTTTCCTCAGGGAGTTCATTCCATTCTCGCACAGCTGATGGCAAGAAAGACTTATAGTAAAGTTGTGATCTTGTATGTAGAGTATGGAGATCATTAGCATTTCGTAATGGATATGACGATGTACTACCAACGGTAGGTGGAACAAGTGAACAAAGATATTCGGGAGTAATGTCGTTATGCATTTTATAGAATAAAGTGAGTTTGTGCTTTTGCCTCCTGGACGCCAGTGTTTCCCAGCCTGTTTCTAACAAAAGAGAATCAATTGATACCAGTTTCGTTGCACCAGAAACTATTCGTGCAGCTTCGTTTTGATTTTTTTCTAACTCATTCGCTTCGTATTGTGCACAGTTATTCCATACAACGTCGGCATATTCTAAAAGGGGGCGTATAAATGAAAAATATATCGACTGGAGAGATTTCCGATCTAACTGAAATTTTAGTTTCCGCATAACATTTACACGATTCCATGCTTTTGTTTTTATATGTTCAAGATGATGTTGCCAAGTACAATCATCTGAAAAAATAACACCTAAGTGCTTGTGTGTAGTTACTTCAGTTATTTGCTTCTGGTCCATTGAAATAGGTGGGTGATAAGGTTTGTTGTGTTTTCTTGAGAATAGCATAGATTCTGATTTTTCTGGATTAAATGTAACTAACCACCGTTTTGCCCAACGATTTACTTTTTCTAGGTCTGAATTTAATTGTTCAGCTGCTTGAATGGGGTCGTCTACTATTATATACAAACTTGTATCATCTGCAAACAGTCTTATAGAAGAATTGATATCTTCAACAATGTCGTTAATATATAAGATAAACAACAAGGGTCCAAGAATCGAGCCTTGAGGGACACCGGCGTTAATTGGAGTCCATGTCGAACTAGCACCTGGTATCACAACGCGTTGTTGTCTATCATTTAGGTAGTCAGCAAACCATGATAAAAGATTTCCAGTTATTCCTGCAGATTTGAGTTTGAAAAGCAGACCCCTATGCCATACCCTATCAAAAACTTTGCTAATATCGCAAAATACTGAACGAACTTCTTTACCGTCATCGAGAGCTTTGCAGAAGGTATTATATAAATCAACTAACTGGTTAACAGTCGAATCGCCAGGAACAAAGCCTGATTGCAAAGTTGAGATTGTATTATGTTCATGGAGAAAGTTGTATAAGTGTTTATGTACAATTTTCTCTAGCACTTTACCGACTGTACTAAGGAGAGAAATAGGTCTGTAGTTTGAAATTTCAGATGGGTCGTTTTTCTTGTGTATTGGCGAGACATTGGCTTGTTTCCAAAGCTGTGGCACTTTACCATGACGTATTGAAAAGTTGAACAAGTCACGAAGTGGATGCGAAAGAGGCTGTGAAAGTTCCTTGAGGAGACGATTATTAATCAAGTCTGGGCCGGCTGCTTTACCGAGAGGGAGTGATTTTAAGGTTGATTCAACCTCTTCAGTGGTAATAGAAAGTGAGTCTAAGTTATAATTAGGTATGTTCATAGTTTGCGGAAGTGATGCCGTACTATCATCAAGACGTGTCTGATCTGCAAAATAATCGTTTAGAGCATTAGCTTTGGCATTATCGTCTGAATAAATGGTACCGTCCTTATTCAAGGGTGGTATGGTATTTACCTGTTCCGGTTTAATAAATTGTTTTAATGTTTTCCACCAATCTTTCGGGCCAGTTTCAGAGCATGTTAATCGTTCAGATAATTTATCAAATTGTAGCTGTTTTGATTTACGAATTTCTGCGGTGACATGGTTTCGAAAGCGTTTATATGTCTCCCAGTTATTGGAGTTATTTGATTTTTTATATTTATCATATAATCTTTTCTTTTTCCGGAGAAGTTTCTTTATATTAGTTGTGAGCCAAGGGGGGTCAGTTTTACGAATTGTAATTATTTTGTTTGGAATATGCTTATCTGACAAAGTAGTAATCTTTTCCGTTACATTTTCTGCATATGTATCAATATTATTACTTCTCAATGCGTCCCAATCAGTGTTTGCCAGGTCATTCGAAAAAGACTGATAGTCACCCCTGTCAAATAAGTAAATTTTTCGCTTGTAAGAAGGGCTTTTTGTTTTCGTGAAATTAAGAACACAATATACAGGGCAGTGGTATCTAATGTTCTGTTCGAGGAATGGTTCCCCTACACCACTTAAGACAATATTATTCTTATTTACAGTGAAAATCAGATCAATAATTGATGAAGAATTTTCTGTATAATGAGAAGGTTCATCTATTAGTTGTTCAAGATTAAATTGCAGACACAAATCTCTAATCTTCCTGTTGGAATTCTCTTTTAGGGTATCAAGGTTAAAATCACCTGTGAGCAGAATATTTTGAATATCCGTGTCAAAAGCTAGACCGACGGAATCCTCAATTGCAGTCCAAGTTGCGTTCATAGAATTTGGAGGCCTATAGAAAGTTCCAATTAATTGTTTTTTATTGCGAATAGAGACTTCAACCCAAATACACTAGATATTTGGCAACTCCAGATCATTTCTTCGTTTAGAAAATAAGTTATTACGAACATAGACGCAGATGCCACCGTGGTGATCACCTGGTCTATCACGTCGAAATAACTTAAAGTTATCAAGGTGTATTTCATTGTCTGACGTTCGAGCGTCAAGCCACGTTTCGGTAATGCATATAACGTCAAAGTTACGAAGCTCTGTTTCAATAATATCAATTTTGTTTGCTATACTCTGAACATTATAATGCACTATTGAAAATTTATCTTCGATGATTTTATCACCATCTGTTAATCCCGGGTGAGAACTAACAGAGTCTTGGGACTCGGGTCCTGGATTACGTTCTATTCCTGCTATTAAAAGTAAGGACATAATTATCAGCAGTTCGAAAAAATTTAAATGTTTGATACCCTTTACTTTCATCTGACGACTATAACGAAGTCCAATCCGTATCCTGTAAATTTCAATCGGAATCATGTTATATTATCAGATAGTGCTAGATGAAGTTTAGAGGATACGAATATGGACCTAGACTGGAGAGGTCGACCAAGTAAAAAAGTTGTTCCCCCATGGATAGACAAATATATACAAGTATGATACATTGTAGCAAAAAGCAAATATTATCTGATGGAGAAATGGAACATCAAACTAATAGCGCGAGATAGATGCTGGTAATGCTGGGACTGGGCGAGAACTCTGTATAATAATTTTCACTATGCGACAGAGCAACAGAGAATATGTTGGTGGAATCTGTTATTATATATAATATTATGAACACGTTCTAACGTTTATGCACTGGCGACCCATATAGACCCCACTTTATACACAAAAATTTGGGGTCGAAGCGGTTATACATAGTTCACATCTCTGCTAAGGTCATCATAATCGCCAGCCAGAACAGCCTCGACAAGGCCGCTCCAGCGTGTCCACAGCTCACGATTCAAGCAGAGATGCTAGAAAAACCACATGGAAATCATTTAAGTTTACAGAAAATACAGTAATTCGACTAAAAGTGCTATCTTTTGTTGCGCAGTATGCCAATAAGTTGATTATTTACCTTAGTCACGCACCAGTGCACTATAATTCTGACGTTACATTCTGTCAAGACTGGAGTAGTGCTTCTGTGATAAAAAAAAGTTGGATATGTAAATTCAGTTCGGCATTACATATATCATGAAATGACCGTCATTATGGGTAAGTTGAAACAAACGTACATGTTCAATATGCGTGTTTCCAAGATTTTTTTTATACACACTGACAGAATGTGACTGACTGTGCTTGAAAAGAAAAATGGCAGAAAGACAGTGTCATGCAGGCTTCTAAACTATACATAAATACGTGAATATTGTTATACATACAAGTTAGTCTGAATCAATCCAGGGCCAAGTCGGCACACCTGTATAACCTAAACCTTTCTGTGATTGAAGCGGTGTTTGTATATAATTTTCTCATTCCCAACCCAAAATAAAGACTGCTGGCACCCGCCTGAGTTATGACAAGGGCGGTTCCAACGGTTACCAACAATCTGCATTCCGAGCATACACATCATGTAAGTGGGAGACTGGCAAGGACTACTGTATCCAGTAGAACTCTAATGGCTCGAATATGGATGACTCGAAACCGTTCTTGAAACCTCCGGGAGATTTTCCTAATACGAAATAGGGATAATTTAGGAAAATTTTATTAGTTTATTTTGCAATTGTATATTGTATGTTTGATGTGTGTATCCATTAGAATCGCCTCAACGAGGCGACCCTAATGAGTACACACAAACATTTATTTGTAATTACGAAAACCAAAAGGATATTCCAGAATTATCTTCGTTATTCCTCCCGGTAAACCCTCCACGGTTCGAAATACCACCCTCTCGAAGCTCATTTTCATCATCCTAAAGGGACTCGAGCCATCGCAGTTCGAATGTATATGCTGATTGACAATATGGCATACTGTGCATAGCTAGTATACAAGGACGTGCACAGTCAGGCGCCCCCATGGACATTGGCAAACAGTGCAGGCCCAGAGAAGATGCCATCGGACGCGACACCTGCTCTTGGTCTTCACTGTTTGGATCAAGAACATTCATTCCTGTAAAACTCATCACCAACAAAAACATACCCGACACCCCTGTATTATAGAATATGGAACATTCCAAAGTTTTAGATGGAAGATCCCATTGTCACATGGGGGTTAAACGTTACTTACGACTAATAAAGTCCATTGGGTACATACTGACGGACAAATCAGCAAAATTAATACAATGATTATTGGCTGAAGATTGGGAAATTAATTCATATACATGTAATTCAATATTCAGAAGCCTTACATGACTGACAAATTGACAACTCATGACTGAAACACCGGCATTGATTCGTTATATTCCACCATCAATGATAATGTAAGAACTTCAATGGCTTGAAATCCGATGGCTCGCTCACAAGTGATTAGCTGAACCTGGCCGCATGGAATCCCTGAAACAGTTAGGGGAGAGTTTCCTCATTTGTCTTGCAAGTGTATGTCGTGTGTACCCGCTGGAAGTGCTTCGATGAGGCAATTCCAAAGTGTACACACAACACACAGTACTGTTTATACCCACGGCCACCAGAATCGCCACCATGCGGCAATTCTAATGAGTACACACAACATACATTTATAATACAGAACACCGATAAGAAATCCCACAATTACCTCTATTACACCTACTGATACAAAACTTATATTTCCCATCCGCGGCTCGAACTACAGCTTTCTCAAACAAATGTTCATGGTTCCGAATGGGTTCGAGCCATCGAGGTTCGACTGTGTATTTCCTGTTATACACACTATACATAAGCATTTTAAAGATAATAGTGGCATATTTGTAGCATCGAATAAGGATTTTTATAACAGACACGCCTGCAAAAATTGGGTCCGCACAATAGATTGTCAGAATAGTAAGACCTCTTACATGTATACTATCTCAGCATTTTTATCTGTTTGCATTGGTACGTATAGTGTGTGTGTGTGTGTGTGTGTGTGTGTGTGTGTGTGTGTGTGTGTGTGTGTGTGTGTGTGTGTGTGTTTGTGTGTGTGTGTATGCGTGTGCGTGTGTGTGTGTGTGTGTGTGTGTGAATTTCTCCATAACAACATAGTACTGTAATGCTTTGTTTGTTTCATAAGTTTAAGTTTTACGTCCCACCAACAGCTAAGGTCATACGGAGACGGGACCTCGGTTAAAAGACTCATCCGAAAGTCTGGTTTGTTTCATAAGGCTTAACAAAACCGTTCAAAGGCGATTCTTCTGTCGCGGTTTATTTTTAATAAGGTTTGTCTTTGGGTGTTTGTGTCGCTTATATTATTTTATTTTGGATAGCCTGTTGGCCATTTTGTGGAAAAGTAGCTGTCCTTTTGGCTTTCCGCTATTGATGTTTCTATTAGGGTCTGTTGTTTCATGTTTGTGTTTCTTTCCCTTTGGTGTCTCTGGTGGGAGCTGCGGGCTAGTTGTATCGATTCCTGATCATTGCCTCCACTACTACTTAATATACCCGTCAACACTATTAAGGTCATTTTGGAGACGTCACCCCCAGTTTTGTGGGACTTTTACCAGACATTGAGATAAAATGACTTATCAAGCCCTTCCGCCTAATGAATCTGATAGGGTTTATATGCATGTATGTTCCACCTCGCACGATGCTTAGAACCTCTAAGCTGTTTACCACTACTCATGTGCGGTTGGTTTCCGCTCGGCGTGAAAGCATCATGCAGCCCAATCAGTTTTTTTGACTTGTGATGGTAGTTAGAACTGTATCAATTGCATTATTCTAATAATCAAAAGCCCATTAACAATACTTTTTTCTGGCGAAGGGGCTCCTTCTATTGTTAAATATTAAGGTATATGTATTCATGCGTAAAATCTTGCTCTCATGGCAAGAATAGAAATATAGTCAATCTTCAATGTCTCGAACACCTTTGGGACCACAAAAATCTATTCGACCAACGAGTAGTTCGAGCCAGTGATGGCTACTTCCAAGATAGCATAACCGGGTCTTTGGCGCGGTGGGTGCTTTGGGTTCTCGTTTGTGTCGCCTCATTGAGGCGATTCAAATGTGTGTGAAATGTATTTTGTGTATACTCATTGGAATTGCCTCATTGAGGCGATTCCTACGAGTACAGCGAACACAAAACATACTATTACAGTAGAATTCCGCTTAAAGACCACACCTATATTAGGACCACTCCACTATTAAGACCGGTTTTTGCCAGACCCAAATTATTTCCTATATAATTGATTGTTATGTATTCCGATAAAGAGACCACCCCGCTATTCAGTATTAAGACCACTTACAATAGACCAAATCTGCCATTACTGTTCGCTATTGAGACCACTTTTTGGTCAAATTAATTTGTATCTCTCAGTCCACTGGTCAGGTATAAGGTTTTGCTGGATTCTTCACAATTAAAACAGCTTTTGTTGTTTCCAGTTCCCCGTGTCGCGGGTCGTCAGCTGGTGGGGTCCAGCTTTTGGTAATGTTCAAATAATTATGTCCCTAAAGGTGTGAAAAACAGCAGTTTACCTGTACTAATCTGTGAGCTGTTTTAACAAAATGTGTTATGAGTATTACTATCAAGGATAATTGAATCCGTTTAATAATTTTGGTAATGTGCAGCTCTCTTTTCTTCAAAGATTAAGATTACTTTTGGAACAATTGAAATCAGAATGTGATTTTTATTGGTGTAATATTGTCTATAGTCACTCTATACTTACATGTAATCAGGAAAAGGACAGTAAAGTTAAAGACAGCAAGATTTTCTAAAAGCAATAAAATAGGCATACAACACATAAAAAAGGATATATCAGTCTTGCCAACAATTTTACCATCAAGTCCATTATAAGGACCACCCCGCTAATAAGACCGCTTTTTAGAAGTCTAGAAAGTGGTCTTAATAGCGGAATTTCACTGTATCTATAAAAGGTCAAACATGTTTCCCAAGCTCCTCCCCATTAGTCCTCAGGGACTGGCACTATGACTAACTTTCAAAAGTTCGATAACCCCTAGCTCGATCAAAAATCATGGTCCCCAATGTGTTCGAGTTATCGAAGCTTGACTTTATAAACATTGCTATGTGTTAATACGAGATAGATCACGTTACAATCGGCCACACGCGAATCAGGTTCTAGAGAAATATATTGGGTAGCATGATGCTTCCGTGCAGAGCTGAAACCGACCAAACTGCAGTCTGGTAAACCGCATCGAAGATTTACGCCTGCCTAGGAAAAATGCCGAGAGACTGATCGCATCCTTAACCCTAGCAGTGTCTTTTGGTGGTTGTCCTTGATGCGGTATTACAATTCAATCGGGGATAAAAATCAAGCAAACTTTGAAACGACGTCAGGCAACAAAGCCAAATAGTGTTGACGGGGACGTAGAACCTCAACACAAAGAAACAAAATATTTATCAATATTTTATTGTTTTAAAACCACCGATGTAAAACCACAATTAAACATTCGGCCACATTTAATTCTTGTGTGGATGCATTGCTTCCTTTTTACCAGAAAGGCTGCCCTCATTATGGGAACATGAGCTCTATAGATGCAAATGTCTATTGTAGAGCTGAAGAGAGAATTCAGAGCTCTAGAAATGGTGAATGCAGATTTGAATACAGAGCTACGCTGACTGCAGAACTTTGCATTGAAATGTCGCGTTATTAGTTTCTTTGTTTGTATTGGGGTTTAACGGCCCAGTCTACACTATTTAGGTCATTTTAGCCGGTCTGTTTACCTATCCACACTTTGGCTGGGCAAGCCTGTCCATATGCAGTTAGCGAGTACATTGCACATCCTTTCGCCAGAAACTGACAACTGCCGTTCTTGAATCAGCGGAAGGGAGAGAATAACAGTAATAAATATTTCATGATCAGTCTTTACGAAAGAATGTTGCCGACCCCGGTAGGTATCGAACCCGCGTCATCCCTGATCACCTATCAGATGCGCATCCGACTGAGCTACCGAGGCCGGCAATTTTCGAGTTAAGAATCGAATTAAGAGCTAGGCTGTTTTTCGAGCTCTGCATTGAAAGGGCTAAAACAATTAAATGCAAAGCTAGGCTGATTGCAGAGTTCTGCATTCAAATTTCGATTTTAAAGTTGGATACAGGGATAAGCCGATTTAAGAGCTCTGCGTTCATATGGCAATTTCAAAGTTGGATGCAGACCTAAGCGGACTGCAGAGCTCTGCAATAAACTGTTGAATTGAAAGATGTATACAGAGCTATGTCAAACTATGTTGATTGAAGAGCTCTGCATTGATATGGAGACTTCACAATTGGATGTCGACCTAAGGCGATTGCAGAGCTCTGCACTAAACTGGCGCATCGGAAGTTGTATGCAGAACTATGTCAATTGCAGAGCTCTGCATTGAAATGACAAACTCATACTTGATTGCAGAGCTCTGAATTAGACTGGCAAATTTTAAAATGTATGCAGAGCTATATCGAGCGCAGAGCTGTGCATAGAGGTGCTGATTTCAAAGTTGGATGCAGACAAAAGCCGAAACTGGCGAATTTAAAGTCGTATGCAGAGCTATGTCGAGCTGTGCATTAGACTTGCGAATTGAAAGTTGTATGCAGAGCTACGTCGAGCTATGTTGAGCGCAGAGCTGTGCATTGACGTGCTGATTTCATAGTTTATGGAGACCTAAGGTAATTGCAGAGCTCTGCACTAAACTAGCGAATTGACAGTTGTATGCAGAGCTACGTCGAGCTATGTCGAGCTCTGTATAGGACTGGCGAATTGAAAGTTGTATGCAGAGCTACGTCGAGCTATGTCGAGCGCAGAGCTGTGCATTGGTGTGCTGATTTCTAAGTTTATGCAGACCTAAGACGATTGCAGAGCTCTGCATTAAACTGGCACATTGAAAGTTGTATGCAGAGCTACGTCGAGCCAAGTCGAGCTCTGCATAAGACTGGCACATTGAAACTAGTATGCAGAGCTACGTCGACCTATGTCGAGCTCTGCATAAGACTGGTGAATTGAAAGTTTTATGCAGAGCTATGTCGAGCTAGGTCGAGCTCTGCAATTCTCTAGGTCGAGCTCTGCTATGTCGTGCTCTGCATTAGACTGGCACATTGAAAGTTGTATGCAGAGTTACGCCGAGGTATGTCGAGCTCTGCATAGACTGGCGAATTGAAAGTTGTATGCAGAGCTATATCGAGCTAGGTCGAACTCTACCATTCGCTAGGTCGAGCTCTGCTATGTCGAGCTCTGCATAAGGCTGGCACATTGAAAGCTGTATGCAGAGCTACGTCGAGCTATGTCGAGCTCTGCATAAGACTGCCGATTTAAAAGTTGTATGCAGAGCTATGTCGAGCTAGGTCGAGCTCTGCCATTCGCTAGGTCGAGCTATGCTATGTCGAGCTCTGCACCACACTGTCACATTGAAAGTTGTATGCAGAGCTACGTCGAGCTATGTCGAGCTTTACATAAGGCTTGCACATTGAAAGTTGTATGCAGAGCTACGTCGAGCTATGTCGAGCTCTGCATAAGACTGGTGAATTGAAAGTTGTTTATAGAGCTATGTCTAGCTACATCGAGCTCTGCAATTCGCTAGGTCGAGCTCTGCTATGTCGAGCTCTGCATAAGACTGGCACATTGAAAGTTGTATGCAGAGCTACGTCGAGCTATGTCGAGCTCTGTATAAGACTGGCGAATTAAAAGTTGTATGCATAGCTATGTCGAGCTAGGTCGAGCTCTGCAATTCGCTAGGTCGAGCTCTGCTATGTCGAGCTCTGCATAAGACTGGCACATTGAAAGTTGTATGCAGAGCTACGTCGATCTATGTCGAGCTCTGCTTAAGACTGGCCAGTGAAAGTTGTATGCAGAACTACGTCGAGCTATGTCGAGCTCTGCGTAAGACTGACGAAATGAAAGTTGGTTGCAGAGGTATGTCGAGCTAGGTCGAGCTCTGCAATTCGCTAGGTCGAGCTCTGCTATGTCGAGCTCTGCATAAGACTGGCACATTGAAAGTTGTATGGAGAGCTACTTCGAGCTATGTCGAGCTCTGCATAAAACTGGCTAATTGAAAGTTGTATGCAGAGCTATGACGAGCTAGGTCGAGCTCTGCAATTGGCTAGGTCGAGCTCTGCTATGTCGAGCTCTGTATAAGACTGGCACATTAAAAGTTTTATGCAGAGCTACGTCGATCTATGTCGAGCTCTGCATAAGACTGGCACCTTGAAAGTTGTTTGCAGAGCTATGTCGAGATAGATCGAGCTCTGCAATTCGCTAGGTCGAGCTCTGCTATGTCGAGCTCTGCATTAAACTGTCACATTGAAAATTGTATGCAGAGCTACGTCGAGCTCCGTCGAGCTCTGCATAAGACTGTCGCATTAAAAGTTTTATGCAGAGCTGTGTCGAGCTAGGTCGAGTTCTGTAATTCGCTAGGTCGGGCTCTGCTATGTCGAGCTCTGCATAAGACTGGCACATTGTAAAATGTATGCAGAGCTACGTCGAGCTATGTCGAGCACAGAGCTGTGCATTGATGTGATAATTACTAAGATTATGCAGACCTAAGGCGATTGCAGAGCTTTGCACTCAACTGGCACATTGAAAGTTGAATGCAGAACTACGTCGAGCTATGTCGAGCTCTGCATAAGTATGGCACATTGAAATATTTATTTAGAGCTACGTGGAGCTATGTCGAGCTCTGCATAAGACTGGCACATTGAAAGTAGTATGCAGAGCTATGTCGAGCTCTGCATAGGACTGGCGAATTAAAAGTTGTTTGCAGAGCTAGTCGAGCTCTGCAATTCGCTAGGTCGAGCTCTGCTATGTCGAGCTCTGCATACGACTGGCACATTGAAAGCTGTATGCAGAGCTACGTCGAGCTATGTCGAGCTCTGCATAAGACTGGCGAATTTAAAGTTGTATGGAGAGTTATCGAGGTAGGTCGAGCTCTTCAATTCGCTAGGTCGAGCTCTGCTATGTCGAGCTCGGCATAAAACTGGCACATTGAAAGTTGTATTCAGAACTACGTCGATCTATGTCGAGCTCTGCATAAGACTGGCACATTGAAAGTTTGACGCAGAGCTACGTCGAGCTATGTCGAGCTCTGCATAAGACTGGCGAATTGAAAATTGTATGCAGAGCTACGTCGAGCTATGTCGAGCGCAGAGCTGTGCATTGATGTGCTGATTTCTAAGATTATGCAGACCTAAGGCGATTGCAGAGCTCTGCACTAAACTGGCACATTTAAAGTTGTATGCAGAGCTACGTCGAGCTATGTCGAGCTCTACATAAGTCTGGCACATTGAAATATTTATGCAGACCTACGTCGAGCTCTGTCGAGCTCTGCATAAGACTGGCACATTGAAAGTAGTATGCAGAGCTATGTCGAGCTATGTCGAGCTCTGCATAAGACTGGCACATTGAAAGTTTTATGCAGAGCTGTGTCGAGCTTGGTCGAGCTGTGCAATTCGCTAGGTCGAGCTCTGCTATGTCGAGCTCTGCGCTAACCTCGCACATTAAAAATTGCATGCAGAGCCACGTCGAGTTATGTCGAGCTCTGCATAAGACTCGCGAATTGAAAATTGTATGCAGAGCTACGTCGACCTATGTCGAGCGCAGAGCTTTGCATTGATGTGCTGATGTCTAAGATTATGCAGAGCTAATGCGATTGCAGAACTCTGCACTAAACTGGCACATTGAAAGTTGTATGCAGAGCTACGTCGAGCTATGTCGAGATCTGCATAAGTCTGACACATTGTAGTATTTATGCACAGCTACTTCGAGCTATGTCGAGCTCTGCATAAGACTTGCGGATTGAAAGTAGTATGCAGAGCTACGTCGAGCTATGTCGAGCTCTGCAATTCGCTAGGTCGAGCTCTGCTATGTCGAGCTCTGCATTAAACTGGCACATTGAAAGTTGTATGCAGAGCTACGTCGAGCTATGTCGAGCTCTGCATATGTCTGGCACATTGAAAGTTGTATGCAGAGCTACGTCGAGCTATGTCGAGCTCTGTATAAGATTGGCACATTCAAAGTTTTATGCAGAGCTCTGTCGAGCTAGGTCGAGCTCTGCAAATCGCTAGGTCGAGCTCTGCTATGTCGAACTCTGCATAAGACTGGCACATTGAAAAATATATGCAGAGCTACGTCGAGCTATGTCAATCTCTGCATAAGACTGGCGAATTGAAAATTGTATGCAGAGCTACGTCGAGCTATGTCGAGCGCAGAGTTGTGCATTGATGTCTTGATTTCAAAGATTATGCAGACCTAAGGCGATTGCAGAGCTCTACAATAAACTGGCACATTGAAAGTTGAAGGCAGAGCTAGGTCGAGCTATGTCGAGCTCTGCATAAGTATGGCACATTGAAATATTTATGCAGAGCTACGTGGAGCTATGTCGAGCTCTGCATAAGACTGGCACATTGAAAGTAGTATGCAGAGCTACGTCGAGCTATGTCGAGCTCTGCATAAGACTGGCGAATTGAAAGTTGTTTGCAAAGCTATGTCGAGCTTTGTCGAGCTCTGCATAAGACTGGCGAATTGAAAGTTGTATGCAGAGCTATGTCGAGCTAGGTCGAGCTCTGCAATTTCCTAGGTCGAGCTCTGCTATGTCGAGCTCTGCATAAGACTGGCACATTGAAATTTGAATTCAGAGCTACCTCGATCTATGTCGAGCTCTGCATAAGACTGGCACATTGAAAGTTGTATGCAGAGCTACGTCGAGCTATGTCGAGCTCTGCATAAGACTGGCGAATTGAAAATTGTATGCAGAGCTACGTCGAGCTATGTCGAGTACAGAGCTGTGCATTGATGTGCTGATTTCTAAGATTATGCAGACCTAAGGCGATTACAGAGCTCTGCACTAAACTGGCACATTGAAAGTTGTATGCAGAGCTACGTCGAGCTATGTTGAGCTCTGCATAAGTCTGGCACATTGAAATATTTATGCAGAGCTACGTTGAGCTATGTCGAGCTCTGCATAAGACTGGCAAAATAAAAAGTAGTATGCAGAGCTATGTTGAATTCTGCATAAGACTGGCACATTGAAAATTTTATGCAGAGCTGTGTCGAGTTAGGTCGAGCTCTGCAATTCGCTAGGTCGAGCTCTGCTATGTCGAGCTCTGCGCTAACCTGGCATATTGAAAGTTGTATGCAGAGCTACGTAGAGCTATGTCGAGCTCTGCATAAGACTCGCGAATTGAAAATTTTATGCAGAGCTACGTCGAGCTATGTCGAGCGCGGAGCTGTGTATTGATGTGCTGATTTCTAAGATTATGCAGACCTAATGCGATTGCAGAGCTCTGCACTAAACTGGCACATTGAAAGTTGCATGCAGAGCTATGTCGAGCTAGGTCGAGCTCTGCAATTCGCTAGGTCGAGCTCTGCTATGTCTAGCTCTGCATAAGACTGGCACATTGAAAAAGGTATGCAGAGCTACGTCGAGCTATGTCGAGCTCTGCATAGACTGGCGAATTGAAAGTTGTTTGTAGAGCTATGTCGAGCTAGGTCGAGCTCTGCATAAGTATGGCACATTGAAATATTTATGCAGAGCTACGTCGAGCTATGTCGAGCTCTGCATAAGACTGGCACATTGAAAGTAGTATGCAGAGCTACGTCGAGCTATGTCGAGCTCTGCATAAGACTTGCGAATTGAAAGTTGTTTGCAGAGCTATGTCGAGCTAGGTCGAGCTCTGCAATACGCTAGGTCGAGCTCTGCTATGTCGAGCTCTGCATAACCCTGGCACATTGAAAGTTGTACGCAGAGCTACGTCGATCTCTGTCGAGCTCCGCATAAGAATGACACATTGAAAGTTGTATGCAGAGCTACGTCGAGCTATGTCGAGCTCTGCATAAGTATGGCACATTGAAATATTTATGCAGAGCTACGTCGAGCTATGTCGAGCTCTGCATAAGACTGGTACATTGAAAGTAGTATGCAGAGCTACGTCGAGTTATGTCGAGCTCTGCATAAGACTGGCGAATTGAAAGTTGTTTGCAGAGCTATGTCGAGCTAGGTCGAGCTCTGCATAAGTCTGGCACATTGAAAGTTGTATGCAGAGCTATGCAGAGTTACGTCGAGCTATGTCGAGCTCTGCATAAGACTGGCACAGTGAAAGTTTTATGCAGAGCTGTGTCGAACTAGGTCGAGCTCTGCAATTCGCTAGGTCGAGCTCTGCTATGTCGAGGTCTGCATAAGACTGGTACATTGAAAGTAGTATGCAGAGCTACGTCGAGCTATTTCGAGCTCTGCATAAGACTGGCGAATTGAAAGTTGTTTGCAGAGCTATGTCGAGCTAGGTCGAGCTCTGCATAAGTCTGGCACATTGAAAGTTGTATGCAGAGCTATGCAGAGTTACGTCGAGCTATGTCGAGCTCTGCATAAGACTGGCACATTGAAAGTTTTATGCAGAGCTGTGTCGAGCTAGGTCGAGCTCTGCAATTCGCTAGGTCGAGCTCTGCTATGTCGAGGTCTGCATAAGACTGGTACATTGAAAGTAGTATGCAGAGCTACGTCGAGCTATGTCGAGCTCTGCATAAGACTGGCGAATTGAATGTTGTTTGCAGACCTATGTCGAGCTAGGTCGAGCTCTGCATAAGTCCGGCACATTGAAAGTTGTATGCAGAGCTATGCAGAGTTACGTCGAGCTATGTCGAGTTCTGCATAAGACTGGCACATTGAAATTTTTATGCAGAGCTGTGTCGAGCTAGGTCGAGCTCTGCAATTCGCTAGGTCGAGCTCTGCTATGCTGAGGTCTGCATAAGACTGGCACATTGAAAACTGTATGCAGAGCTACGTCGAGCTATGTCGAGCTCTGCATAAGACTGGCGAATTGAAAATTGTAAGCAGAGCTACGTCGAGCTATGTCGAGCGCAGATCTGTGCATTGATGTGATGATTTCCTAGATTATGCAGACCTAAGGCGATTGCAGAGCTCTGCACTAAACCGGCACATTGAAAGTTGTATGCAGAGCTACGTCGAGCTATGTCGAGCTCTGCATAAGTATGGCACATTAAAATATTTATGCAGAGCTACGTCGAGCTATGTCGAGCTCTGCATAAGACTGGTACATTGAAAGTAGTATGCAGAGCTACGTCGAGTTATGTCGAGCTCTGCATAAGACTGGCGAATTGAAAGTTGTTTGCAGAACTATGTCGAGCTAGGTCGAGCTCTGCAAATGTCTGGCACATTGAAAGTTGTATGCAGAGCTATGCAGAGTTACGTCGAGCTATGTCGAGCTCTGCATAAGACTGGCATATTGAAAGTTTTATGCAGAGCTGTGCGAGCTAGGTCGAGCTCTGCAATTCGCTAGGTCGAGCTCTGCTATGTCGAGGTCTGCATAAGACTGGCACATTGAAAAATGTATGCAGAGCTACGTCGAGCTATGTCGAGCTCTGCATAAGACTGGCGAATTGAAAATTGTATGCAGAGCTATGTTGAGCTATGTCAAGCGCAGAGCTGTGCATTGATGTGATGATTTCTAAGACTATGCAGACCTAAGGCGATTGCAAAGCTCTGCACTAAACTGGCACATTGTAAGTTGTATGCAGAGCTACGTCGAGCTATGTCGAGCTCTGCAAAAGTATGGCACATTGAAATATTTATGCAGAGCTACGTCGAGCTATGTCGAGCTCTGCATAAGACTGGCACATTGAAAGTAGTATGCAGAGCTACGCCGAGCTATGTCGAGCACTGCATAAGACTGGCGAATTGAAAGTTGTTTGCAGAGCTATGTCGAGCTAGGTCGAGCTCTGCAATACGCTAGGTCGAGCTCTGCTATGTCGAGCTCTGCATAAGACTGGCACATTGAAATTTGTATGCAGAGCTACGTCGATCTATGTGGAGCTCTGCATAAGAATGGCACATTGAAAGTTGTATGCAGAGCTACGTCGAGCTATGTCGCGCTCTGCATAAGTATGGCACATTGAAATATTTATGCAGAGCTACGTCGAGCTATGTCGAGGTCTGCATAAGACTGATACATTGAAAGTAGTATGCAGAGCTACGTCGAGCTATGTCGAGCTCTGCATAAGACTGGCGAATTGAAAGTTGTTTGCAGAGCTATGTCGAGTTAGGTCGAACTCTGCATAAGTCTGGCACATTGAAAGTTGCATGCAGAGCTATGCAGAGTTACGTCGAGCTATGTCGAGCTCTGCATAAGACTTGCACATTGAAAGTTTTATGCAGAGCTGTGTTGAGCTAGGTCGAGCTCTGCAATTCGCTAGGTCGAGCTCTGCTATGTCTAGCTCTGCATAAGACTGGCTCATTGAAAAATGTATGCAGAGGTACGTCGAGATATGTCGAGCTCTGCATAAGACTGGCGAATTGAAAATTGTAAGCAGAGCTACGTCGAGCTATGTCGAGCGCAGATCTGTGCATTGGTGTGATGATTTCTAAGATTATGCAGACCTAAGGCGATTGCAGAGCTCTGCACTAAACTGGCACATTGAAATTTCTATGCAGAGCTACGTCGAGCTTAGTCGAGCTCTGCATAAGTATGGCACATTTAAATATTTATGCAGAGCTACGTCGAGCTATGTCGAGCTCTGCATAAGACTGGTACATTGAAAGTAGTATGCAGAGCTACGTCGAGCTATGTCGAGCTCTGCATAAGACTGGCGAATTGAAAGTTGTTTGCAGAGCTATGTCGAGCTAGGTCGAGCTCTGCAATACGCAGGTCGAGCTCTGCTATGTCGAGCTCTGCATAAGACTGGCACATTGAAAGTTGTATTCAGAGCTACGTCGACCTATGTCGAGCTCTGCATAAGTATGGCACATTGAAAGTTGTATGCAGAGCTTCGTCGAGCTATGTCGAGCTCTGCATAAGTATGGCACATTGAAATATTTATGCAGAGCTACGTCGAGCTATGTCGAGCTCTGCATAAGACTGGCGAATTGAAAGTTGTTTGCAGAGCTATGTCGAGCTAGGTCGAGCTCTGCATAAGTCTGGCACATTGAAAGTTGTATGCAGAGCTATGCAGAGTTACGTCGAGCTATGTCGAGCTCTGCATATGACTGGCACATTGAAAGTTTTATGCAGAGCTGTGTCGAACTAGGTCGAGCGCTGCAATTCGCTAGGTCGAGCTCTGCCATGTCGAGGTTTGCATAAGACTGATACATTGAAAGTAGTATGCAGAGCTACGTCGAGCTATGTCGAGCTCTGCATAAGACTGGCGAATTGAATGTTGTTTGCAGACCTATGTCGAGCTAGGTCGAGCTCTGCATAAGTCTGGCACATTGAAAGTTGTATGCAGAGCTATGCAGAGTTACACGTCGAGCTATGTCGAGCTCTGCATAAGACTGGCACATTGAAAGTTTTATGCAGAGCTGTGTCGAGCTAGGTCGAGCTCTGCAATTCGCTAGGTCGAGCTCTGCTATGTCGAGGTCTGCATAAGACTGGCACATTGAAAAATGTATGCAGAGCTACGTCGAGCTATGTCGAGCTCTGCATAAGACTGGCGAATTGAAAATTGTAAGCAGAGCTACGTCGAGCTATGTTGAGCGCAGATCTGTGCATTGATGTGATGATTTCTAAGATTATGCAGACCTAAGGCGATTGCAGAGCTCTGCACTATACTGGCACATTGAAAGATGTATGCAGAGCTACGTCGAGCTATGTCGCGCTCTGCATAAGTATGGCACATTAAAATATTTATGCAGAGCTACGTCGAGCTATGTCGAGCTCTGCATAAGACTGGTACATTGAAAGTAGTATGCAGAGCTACGTCGAGCTATGTCGAGCTCTGCATAAGACTGGCGAATTGAAAGTTGTTTGCAGAGCTATGTCGAGGTATGTCGAGCTCTGCATAAGTCTGGCACATTGAAAGTTGTATGCAGAGCTATGCAGAGTTACGTCGAGCTATGTCGAGCTCTGCATAAGACTGGCACATTGAAAGATTTATGCAGAGCTGTGCGAGCTAGGTCGAGCTCTGCAATTCGCTAGGTCGAGCTCTGCTATGTCGAGGTCTGCATAAGACTGGCACATTGAAAAATGTATGCAGAGCTACGTCGAGCTATGTCGAGCTCTGCATAAGACTGGCGAATTGAAAATTGTATGCAGAGCTACGTCGAGCTATGTCGAGCACAGAGCTGTGCATTGATGTGATGATTTCTAAGATTATGAAGACCTAGGGCGATTGCAGAGCTCTGCACTAAACTGGCACATTGAAAGTTGTATGCAGAGCTACGTCGAGCTATGTCGAGCTCTGCATAAGTATGGCACATTGGAATATTTATGCAGAGCTACGTCGAGCTATGTCGAGCTCTGCATAAGACTGGCGAATTGAAAGTTGTTTGCAGAGTTATGTCGAGCTAGGTCGAGCTCTGCAATACGCTAGGTCGAGCTCTGCTATGTCGAGCTCTGCATAAGACTGGCACATTGAAAGTTGTATGCAGAGCTACGTCGATCTATGTCGAGCTCTGCATAAGAATGGCACATTGAAAGTTTTATGCAGAGCTACGTCGAGCTATGTCGAGTTCTGCACAAGTATGGCACATTGAAATATATATGCAGAGCTACGTCGAGCTTGTATGCAGAGCTACGTCGAGCTATGTCGAGCTCTGCATAAGTATGGCACATTGAAATATTTATGCAGAGCTACGTCGAGCTATGTCGAGCTCTGCATAAGCCTGGCACATTGAAAGTAGTATGCAGAGCTACGTCGAGCTATATCAAGCGCAGAGCTGTGCATTGATGTGCTGATTTCTAAGTTTATGCAGACCTAAGGCGATTGCAGAGCTCTGCACTAAACTGGCATGCAGAGCTACGTCGACTTATGTCGAGCTCTGCAAAAGACTGGCACATTGAAAGTTGTATGCAGAGCTACGTCGAGCTATGTTGAGCTCTGCATAAGACTGGCGAATTGAAAGTTTATGCAGAGCTATGTCGAGCTAGGTCGAGCTCTGGGTTAGACTTTTTAGGAATCCTGTTACATTAAGGGAATCCTGCTAAGTCTTATGCAGAGCTGAATGCAGATGGGCGATTGCAGAGCCAACTTCACACAACTAATGAATCAATATAAAATATATTGACACTTGTGTATGAGAAATTGCACAGGGAAGGTGCACCGGGACATATTTTTTCATAAAACAGCTCCAAAAGCGAATAATTAATTTTCGTTCACGTGGTGTGTAGAAAATTTCGAAACAAAATTCATCATGGCCGAACATCGGGGGATGTGTTTACACGCAAGTTCACACGTTCGTATTGACGTAACCATGACGGGATCGCCAAGGTACTTGATATAATCTGAAACCACAAACATACATCTTTAAAACCGCACCATTCGATTTTCACATAGGAACTATCAAATACTAACATTTCGACAATACATTTGTTGTGTTACTTTGTGTAAAGTTTTTCGGCAAGGAGCCGAACAACACCCTGGCTAAAACATTACATTAATACGCCAAGGCACTTTTTTATCAGCGAAAGATCGAGTTATTTTTCGTCATATTTACATTATTGTAATAAATTTATGTACGTTATGAAATCTTCTTTTAGGATTCCAGAGGATGTCACCGGCAAAGAAAAATTATATACATTTATTCAATAAATACTTTTGAAACTACTTTTCATCCGCGATTTGTCTGAAGGGAGAGCACTGTTATAGAAATGCTGGTTTCCGGATGGAGCCGAGTACTTAGATTTTTAAACAAGTTTGGCTTTTACAAGAATTTTGTCATCGCTCAAAACGAGAGAAATGTATCGAGGAAAAGTGGTTCAGTGTAGCCTGCATTTACTTTGGCAGCATTTTCAAGCTAAATTTATGTCCAGACCAGCTCAGTCCTGCTCACGAACACTTATAAACGGCACAGACCGGTCGTTAGAGAAGAGTGATGTTGTAAACGCCCAAGGACGTAGTCAAAGAATCTTGAACCAGATATGAAGCCGGTAACCAGATTGATGTCACAAACTGTCATTTTTTCATGGAGGAAAATAAAGGTCGCAGCGACGAGTTTCAATTGAAATTATAAATATTTCTCTTTAAACCACAACCATTTTTCGAATCTTTCGCCTTTACATATTTAGTAAGTTATTTTACACCCCCTGGTCAATATACTGCATATCGATCCGTCAGTATTTTATGAGAATCCTCGTGTAAGTCGTTGGTTACAAATGTAAACATTAGACACGTGTGAGAAGTATACTTCACCACCTAGTTTTACAAAATAGTTACACAGCATTAATCATGATTGTATTGCATTTTTTATATACAAATGATATGTTTGACAAAATTATATAAAGTTCATGGAGATTTTAGGCGAAAGAAAATTTAATAACAACTTTAAAATCACAGTAGCTAGTGTTAAGGATTGGTCTTAATTTGTTCCCTTTCTTTTTTTCTACCTGTAAACATTACACAGGTGTGTTCAGTCAGCCACAAAAATAAACTTATCTGTTTATTTGTTCCAATGAATGCAAGTTTATCTCTCCATACACAGAAAGGACTTCTTTTATTGTGTCAAGAAATGTGTAAAATAAAGAGACAAGATTTTTTTCCTGAACACAAAACATGCCTTGGTTGAAACAGTTTATTTGAATTTAGTGCAGCTAATCAAAATTTAGATTCCTGGTGCACCTTAAGGAAACATATAACTACTCTCAGTGATTTCTTTTTGTCATTGTTACTTGTGGGAATTTTCCAGTTTTGATACACAAAGTTTGGCATTTTTCAGGTGAGTGAAGAAAAAACTCTGAACAATATTTTACTTTTCTAACAGGTATTTAAATAACTTTAAGAATTCAACTTAATGTTCCAATTATATTAGTTGGCTAAAACAAAAGGGTTGCATTCAATTTCTTGCATATTCAGCACCACTGTCATTCTTGCTCATTTGTTCAGGCGGCCATGTTGAATGTCCTTAACGTTATAAAAAATTTGCCGTTGTAAAGACCTCAATATGTAGTATTACAGGGAAAAAAGGATCTTTTTCTCCTTAATTACTCCAAGAAACAAATTATGTTGATATTTGTTAGAATCGCCTCGGAGAGGCGAGTCTAACAAATATCCACAACATTTGTTTCTTGGGTTATTAGATTAAAATATGGATTCGATGTATGGAGGGCCGCGCTGATCCCATCCGAGGGATAACCATGCTGATCAGAAACGAGGCTGAGATGAGGATTCATTACGTTGAATTTATCGTTATAACGGGACTGGTCGTTCTGACGAATTTCCGTATAAAGACGGTTGACTGTATCGATATAAAGGTTGCATTTGGAAACAAAGACAACATTGAAGAAAGGAAATGTAGGTCTCGGCTGTATTGAGACCGTTCATCAGCAGAACTACCACGTTACAAACAAGTCCGAGAAATGAAACCCCCTAAACATCACTTTATATAGAGAAAATTGGGGTTACGGGAGTAAACATTATTATTCTTATTTTTGCTCCAAGACTTAGGATGGGGGTACTCGTTAGAACCGCCTCAAAGAGGCGGTTCTAACGAGCAGCCGCAGCCTATTTTTGCTCAATAAATAAGAAAAATACATGTATCACAGATTTTCATATGAAAACTAATCATTTTGGAGATGTGAAAAAATTGCACTATGTTGCACGGGTGTGTTATCGAAATGAACAGCATTTCAGATTGAAAATGTGGCTCTCGGTTATTTATTTTTTTTATTTGCACGCAATCCCCGCAAAGGGGTGATACGAAAGTACGAAAGAGCATTAGGGCCAGGTATACTTTTTTCTTTTGATAGGTATCTCGAAATTTCGACTTAGTATCTCGAAATTTCGACTTATTAACTCGAAATTCCGACTTAGTAACTCGAAATTTCGACTTAGTAACTCGAAATTTCGACTTACTATCTTGAAATTTCGACTTAATAACTCGAAATTTCGACTTATTAACTCGAAATTTCGACTTAGTATCACGAAATTTCGACTTAGTAACTCGAAATTTCGACTTACTGTCTCGAAATTTCGACTTAATAACTCGAAATTTCGACTTAGTATTTCGAAATTTCGACTTACTAGTCATTACGAGATATTAAGTCCTATACACACTGTTAATGTTAAACACCCCCGTTTCATTATACCCACGCTTTGAAAACAAGTTTACATCAAGCAGATTATGCAAATTATGTGATAACATTGTGAAGAGACTATTGTCATTATCGGATTACTTGTATCGTATAAACGCCAATGACCTTTGTCGGTGTATTTTTTCACATGTTCTTCCATTCTTCTTTCTCTCTAAAATGGTCAATGTTAATTTTATCAAATATTTCTCAAGAACTATAAAACTAGAGGCTCAAAACATATCTATCATGTCAGAGACAGAGGGTTTTCTGTCTCATCAGGACGTCGCGCATTCAATCCCGTTTCACGGCCCCCGCCCATCGGGGTTTGAAGAAATTGATGGGCTGCATGGTGCCTCAACGCAGAGCTGAAATCCGACCGCACACGAGTACTGGTAAACCACTTAGAGGATCTAAGCCTGCCCAGGTAAAGCGGTTCGAGTCCATGCTTACATGTATAAACCCTATTGGTTTCATTAGGCGACAGGGCTTGAGAAGTCATTTCATCTCAACGTCGGGTAAAAGTCCCACAAAAGTGGAAGCAACGTCTTCACAATGACCTATACAGTGTTGACGGGATCGTTAAACCCAAAATCAAACAAACAAATTCAATCTCGTTTCAGTAAAATACAAGCGGGTTAAAAGTCATATTTGACAGTTTTTTTCGGTATCAAACTTTCTCATCGTGTGCTGTAAAAATCATTTATAGGTCAAAGCACTGACAGCACTGGTGGGTCGATTGTCTTCGAGTGTGGATTTATACATGTTGTTTCGTTTATCCTTTAAATTCCTATACTATAAGCAAAACGTGTAGATCCTGATCAGACGCCGCGCTTGGGTCGATTAATTATCAGTTGACTAAAAGTTACTAACTACAGAAGCTTCGCGCCTTCTCATGATTGACCTCGCCATGTTCAAAATCCATGTACCAATTATTTATCGAAGTGGCTATTGCCAGTTAACTGGTAATAGCGGTTTTACGATAAAATCGCTATTGCCAGTTAACTGGTAATAGCGGTTTTACGATAAAATTGCTATTGCCAGTTAACTGGTAATAGCGATTTTATCGTAAAACCGCTATTGCCAGTTGACTGGTAATAGCCATTTTAACGTAAAACCGCTATTACCAGTTAAAAGATTAATATAAAATATCTTATGACAATTTTTTATTGTTATTGAAGCATGAATGAAAACGAACTACTGAAAATAAACAAATGAATGAATTTCTGACACGTAGACATACATATATGCGAATATTTTCGGAAGAAATATGTAAAAGGTATGTTCCTACTGCTTCCAACAACACAGTATATAGGTACTAGAACTGTCTCATCGAGGTGGTTCTAACCTCCTGATCACCAGTTAGACGTGCTTCCGACTGAGCTAAGGTGGTCGTCGTTGCCTAGCTATCCCTTGCACTGACAATGAAGGCCGATCAGAATGCACTGTAGCACAGGCCGGTCAGTCTTCGCTGGGCGCACGTGCAAACTTACTGGAAGTAATGATAAGCCACGGTTGCAAAACCTTTTCATGTTATTATTACATTAGTACTTAGTATCAAACATTGTTCCCCTTTAATTTGGGTACTGTACATCAGATGTTTTGTCAAATGAACTGGCGCATGACAAAACCTGCAATTACACCGGTGCGAAAAGCAGGTTACTCAAATTAACCTGCGCAGCCATCAATGACAAGAACTTTTGCGAGTGTCTCTTTCCGCAGACTCTGATCAGACAGCGCGGATGCGCAGGCTGGTCTATGTCTTCTCTTGTCGCCCAAGCATTCTTGTAGGTTTTGTCATGTGCTGGTTCAAATATAAAGACTCTTTAGATTATTAGCAAGTTGAATGTATATGTTGTCTCTTGGTTATCCCTTGCGCATACATCTTAGACTGATTAAACTGGTGGATGCGCATATTAATCTGAGTCGTCGCTGGGTTTTGCTTGGTGTTTGATGAGATTTTACGTCCTCGTCAAGACTAATTAGGTCATATTTGAGACGTTGGACTTTTACCCGACATTGAAATGAAATGTCATCTCAAGCCCTACCGTCCATAGAAAACGCTAGAATTTAAGGACGGGTCCGACTAGCATCACTTTTTAGGGATACAGTCCTAAACTGGCGGAAATGTGTTAGACTTAATTGGGATAATTTCACTTTACATATTCAAAGTTTCCCTAGCTTCGTTGTAATAAAACTGACAGAACCAACTGTCTTTCTCTTCTTGTTGTTTTCTTTTCAGACTTCTTACTCGTACATGTACGTGCAGCACCCTCAAATATGTCTATGTGTCCTCATTAACTTACACATTTAAAAACAATTCAGTCTTTATTTTGCTACGAGTAAGAAGTCTTACTTTTGTCCGAGAACTGGAATTCACTTACATGAAACATGTCTTTGTAATCTAGCTGGCTGGGATTACATGAAATACATGTTGAACAACATAGATTGTGGATACTCGATAGAACTGCCTTGTCGAGGCGATTCTATCGAGTCCCAGCAATCAATGTTTTGAACAGATGTATGAAGAATATCTTTTAGCTTCTTAAATTTCCATTTCTGATCAAAATTTGGCAATGTACTTGTATAGGCGTGTTTTTGTAATGTATGTTTGGAATAACAATTCATTATGAAAACGCGCCTATAAACATTTACTGTCTAAATTTACTGATATACTTCATATTTCTGCCCTAGACTCACTAGAACCCCTTCAAAGAACTGGTTTTATCAATAACCCGCATTCTTGGACTGTTACCGGACTTTGAGATGAATTGACATCTCAAGCCCTATCGTCCAATGAAACCAATAGGGTTTGTATGCATGGGCGGTCCGACTCGCATCACGCTTTAAACTTCTAAGTGGTTTACCTGTACTCATATGCCATGCGGCTGGTTTCAGTTCTGCATAGAAGCATTATGCAACCCATTCTATTTCTCTTGAAGCCCCGATGAGCTGGGGCGATTATGGATTACATATGCAAAATATGGAAATGCTTGGTCAAAGCAGAAAAACAAAAACATGCATTTAGCCATTACATTCATAACTGTAAATGGAATAATTCTGCACGTCAACTGGCAATAGCGATTTTACGTTAAAATTGCTATTACCAGTTAACTGGCAATAGCGATTTTATCGTAAAACCGCTATTACCAGTTAACTGTCAATAGCAATTATATCGTAAAACCGCTATTACCAGTTAACTGGCAATAGCGATTTTATCGTAAAACCGCTATTGCCAGTCAACTGGCAATAGACCTTTCCATTATTTATAGTAGCGCTATAGTCTTTCCTTGTGGCGTCAGTGCGACATGTAGGACATGACCGGTGAACATGGATATTGCAAACAGTATAGACCCTGATCAGACGCCGCAGAAGAGAGCTTCATTAAATAACCGGTACCTTCATGGTGTAGATGGTCAGCGATAGTCACGTGGACAATAGTAGGCGAGAAGCTTCTGTAGTGAGTGAGTGAGTGAGTGAGTGTGAGTGAGTGTTTGAGTTTTACGTCCCACCAACAGCTAAGGTCATACGGAGACGGGACCTCGGTTTTAAAGACTCATCCGAAAGTCTGGAGAAGCCCGGGATCGATCCTGCGATCCCTGGTTTACAAGGCGAGTAGCGTAACCACTGCACCACGGAGGCTTCTAATCTGTAGGTAGTTACTTTGGGTCGAATGAAAAAAAAAATCGACCCATAAGATGGTAAACTATGCAACACGAACACCATGACTATAACTTAACAAAGCAACAACCGGAAAGAAAATGTGTTATCAGAATACGTTGCGTGTTCAAGATGTATCATTTTGACAGAGCAGCAGATTCCTAGACCCTTCGTTTCATCCCATCGGTCCGACGTCGAAATTTATGGCTGGTCAGCTCTAGCCACGCTTGTGTGTGGTGGTGGGGGAGGGGGGGGGGGGTGGGCGTGGGGGTGTTCAATTTTCTTTATTCGACGCCCAAGAATCTCCCAAATATGTTCCAGGAGATTCAAATCCGGGCTTCAAGCTAGCCAAGCCAATGTCTCAATTCCGTAACGGCGGGGTCTACCTTACAGGTCTAGTGGCAGATGATTCTTTCTCAAAATGAGGCATGACTTCTGGCGCTACACATGCAAAAATATCCAAACTCCATATGTAAACCGTGATAATGAAGTTGTGGAAAGTTGGTTCTGAGATCTGAGGTCTTCTTTCAACTCTGAGTTGACCATAACAAGATTCCTGTTATGGCTAATCCCTATTCAGAGTTGAATGCATATCGCAGATCACAGAGTCAGTTTCGAGTTAGTATGTCGAAATCTCGAGTTAGTATGTTGAAATTTCGAGATAGTAAGTCGAAATTTCGAGATAGTAAGTCGAAATTTCGAGATACTAAGTCGAAATTTCGAGTTATTAAGTTGAGATTTCGAGTTATTAAGTCGACATTTCGAGATAGTAAGTCGAAATTTCGAGTTACTAAGACGAAATTTCGAGATACTAAGTCGAAATGTCGAGTTATTAAGTCGAAATTTCGAGATAGTAAGTCAAAATTTCGAGTTACTAAGTCGAAATTTCGAGATACTAAGTAGAAATTTCGAGTTCTTAAGTCGAAATTTCGAGTTAGTAAGTCGAAATTTCAAGTTATTATGTCGAAATTTCGAGATGCTAAGTCGTCATTTCGAGTCAATAAGTCGAAATTTCGAGTTACTAAGTCAAAATTTCGAGTTAATAAGTCAAAATTTCGAGATAATAAGTCGAAATTTCGTGTTACTAAGTCGAAATTTCGAGATAACTATCAAAAGAAATAAAAGTGAACCTGGCCCTAATGCTCCTTCGTACCAAAGAGCATTAGGGCCAGGTGCACTTTTTTTCTTTTGATAGGTATCTCGAAATTTCGACTTAGTATCTCGAAATTTCGACTTAGTAACTCGAAATTTCGAATTATAAACTCGAAATTTTGACTTAGTAACTCGAAATTTCGACTTATTGACTCGAAATGGCGACTTAGCATCTCTAAATTTCGACATAATAACTTGAAATTTCGACTTATTAACTCGACATTTCACTAAGTATCTCGAAATTTCAACCTAGTAACTCGAAATTTCGACTTACTTTCTCGAAATTTCGACATAATAACTCGAAATTCGACTTATTAACTCGAAATTTCGACTTATTAACTCGAAATTTCGACTTAGTATCTCGAAATTTCGACTTAGTATCTCGAAATTTCGACTTAGTAACTCGAAATTTCGACATTCTATCTCGAAATTTCGACTTAATAACTTGAAATTTCGACTTATTAACTCGAAATTTCGACTTAGTATCTCGAAATTTCGACTTACGAGATATTAAGTCCTATACACACAGTTACAGAATTGAGACATTGGCTTGGCTAGCTAGCAGCCCGGATTTGAATCCCCTGGAACATATTTGGGAGATTCTTGGGCGTCGAATACAGAACATTGAACACCCCCACGCCCCCCCCCCCCCTCCCCTACCCCACCACCACACACACGCATGGCTAGAGCTGACCAGCCATCAATTTCGACGCCTGACCGATGGGATGAAACGAAGGGTCTAGGAATCTGCTGCTCTATCAAAATGATACATCTTGAACACGCAACGTATTCTGATACCGCATTTTATGTCCGGTTGTTGCTTTGTTAAGTTAGTCATGGTGTTCGTGTTGCCTAGTTTAGCATCATTTGGGTCGATTTTTTTTCACATTCGACCCAAAGTTACAACCTTCAGAAGCTTCTCGCCTGCTATTGTCCACGTGACTATCTCTGACCATCTACACCATGAACGTACCGGTTATTTAATGAAGCTCTCTTCTGCGGCGTCCGATCAGGGTCTACACTGTTTGCAATGTCCATGTTCACCGGCCCAGTCTACATGGCGCACTGACATCACAAGGAAAGACTATAGCGCTGCTATAAATAACTGGTACCTGGATTTTGAACATGGTCAGTGATAGTCACGAGGTCAATAGAAGGCGGGAAGCTTCTGTAGTTAGTAACTTTTAGTCAATTGATAATTAATCGACCCAAGCGCGGCGTCTGATCAGGATCTACACGTTTTGCTTATAGTATAGGAATTTAAAGGATAAACGAAACCTGTACCAATCCACACTCGAGGACAATCGACCCACCAGTGCTGTCAGTGTTTTGCTATATACATGATTTTTACAGCACACGATGAGAAACTTTGATACCGAAAAAGACTGTCAAATATGACTTTTAGCCCGCTTTTATTTTACTGAAACGGGGTTGAATTTGTTTGTTTGATTTGAGGTTTAACGCCCTCGTCAACACTGTATTGGTCATTTTGAAGACGTTTCTTCCACTTTTGTGGGACTTTTACCCAACGTTGGGATGAAATTACTTCTCAAGCCCTGTCACCTAATGAAACCAATAAGGTTTATAAGCATGGACGGTCCGAATCGCACCGCTTTACCTGGGCAGGCTTAGATCCTCTAAGCGGCTTACCAATACTCGTATGCGGTCGGATTTCAGCTCTGCGTTGAGGCACCATGCAGTCCATCAATTTCTTCAAGCCCCGATGGGCGGGGCCGGGAAACGGGATTGAATGACGTCCTGATGAGACAGAAAACCCTCTGTCTCTTACATGATACATGTTTTGGGCCTCTAGTTTAATAGTTCTTGAGAAATATTTGATAAAATTAACATTGGCCAATATAGAGAGAAAAAAGAATGAAAGAACATGTGACAAAATACACCGAGAAAGGTCATTGGCGTTTACACGATACAAGTAAGCAGATAATGACCGAAGTCTCACAATGTTATCACATAATTTGCATAATCTGCTTGATGTAAACTTGTTTTCAAAGCGGGGGTATTATGAAACGGGGTGTTAAACATTAACTGTGTGTATAGGACTTAATATCTCGTGTCGAAATTTCGAGATACTAAGTCGAAATTTCGAGTTAATAAGTCGAAATTTCGAGTTATTAAGTCGAAATTTTGAGTTATTAAGTCGAAATTTCGAGTTACTAAGTCGAAATTTCGAGATACTAAGTCGAAATTTCGAGATAGTAAGTCGAAATTTCGAGATACTAAGTCGAAATTACGAGTTAATATGTCGAAATCCCAAGTTAATAAGTCGAAATTTCGAATTATTATGTCGAAATTTCGAGATACTTAGTCGAAATTTCGAGTTAATAAGTCGAAATTTCGAGTTACTAAGTCGAAATTTCGAGTAAATAAGTCGAAATTTCGAGTTATTATGTCGAAATTTCGAGATACTAAGTCGAAATTTCGAGTTAATAAGTCGACATTTCGAGTTACTAAGTCGAAATTTCGAGATACTAAGTCGAAATTTCGAGATACCTATCAAAAGAAAAACAGTATACCTGGCCCTAATGCTCTTTCGTAGGGTGATGCAGTATAGATATAGATAGATGAGTCGATTCTAATGAGTACTCACAGCATACATTTTCACTACAGAACACCGAAAAAATGTCTAAAAGTATCACGTTGTGCCTCCTGGCAGTAACCCTCGGTGGCTCGAACTACCGCTGTCTCGAACAGATTTTCGAGGTCCCAAAGGTGTTCGAGCCATTGAAGTTCGATTATACATTGACTCTTACTTTGAGTTTCTGAAAGTTTATATACGGCGTCATCTTCTGTACTCACTGTAGCGGGTATGCTGTCTGAAATTCATATTGTGTCCGTTCTGTGATTTGAATAAACAAGAGGACCATGGATGGTCCTGTATCGCTCACCTGAGCTAAAAGATTCAAAGTTTCAGGAAGTTCCAGTTGTTACTCATGGAGTTATGCTGATGACAAGGTCAAAAACAGGCGAAAACAGGATTTGTCTGCAATCAAAGGGATTTAACTATATGACAGATTGGGTGACCTCGTCAATTTTCGAACTCATTTCAGCTTTTATCCATGACTTACTTACATGTATACACAAGTTTCAAGAAGATCTGATGAAAACTAAAAGGGCTATAGTAATGACAAGGTTATAAAAATAATAGGCATTTTCTGCAATCAAAGGGATGAAACTCTATGAAAGATAGGCTGGTCTCATCAGTTTTCGAAACTCAACTAAGCTTTTATCCCTGACTTATCAAGAAGATCTGATAAAAACTGAAGGGGCTACGGTGATGACAAGGTCAAAAATAGGCATTTTCAGCAAGCAAGGGGATACAACACTACAATTAATGGGCTGACCTTGCCAGTTTTCAAACTCATCCCAGCTTCTATCCCTGACTTACTTACATGTATGTAGAAGTTTCAAAAAGATCCAGAAAACAAGGAGATGTAACTCTATGAGAGATAGGCAGACATCACCAGTTTTCAAACTCATCTGAACTTTTAATCCCAGCCTACTTATATGTTAGTTTCAGGAAGATTCAATCAAAACTAAAGGACAAATAGTGTTGAAAAGGTACAAAATAGGCATTTTCAGCAAAGATAGGCATTTTCAGCAAAGGAGGGGACTTAACTCTGGGAGTAATCTGCCAACAATGTTAGTTTGCAAACACATTCAACCTTTTATCTCTCTAACTTACTTATATGTAAGTTTCAGGACGGTCAGTTCAAAACTTAGTGACTTATGATGACCTTTACAGTGTTGAAGGGGACGTGAAACCTCAAATCAAACAAAAAAATCAGTCTGCAGAGATATGACTGGTCAAAGGTGTGGATGGACGGACGACGGACGGACAACGGACGGACGGACGACGGATGATCCACTGTATATACTATAAGATATGTCATCAATGCCCCACCATAGGCATGCTACACATAAGAAATGATTGAGACCAGCCTGCAGACTGCAGAGATATAGCTGGTCAAAAGTGTGGACGGACGGACGACGGAGGGACTACCATCCTATAAGCTCCCCTGGAGCCTTCGGCCCAGGTGAGCTAAAAAGCTGATTAGGTGAATTAAAAGGCTGACTGGGTATAGCGTTAGAGCATGCACACAGATTTATTTCATTTACTTGATTACACTCACAACAAACATGCTTAAGAACCATGTATTTGTGGGAGCGTTTTCTATTGGGAGAGTCAAGATCCTGGACAGTGGGACATAATTTCTATTGAGGGTCACTCATTGCATTTCTCTAGATAGTTGTCCACGTCCTCGTCTGCGTAGTTGCAAAGACATGTTGGCCTGACGTTGGCCAACAAATTTTCACCTTCCAAAAGGTGCTTCGACTGTATGAGGTGAACATCTAAAGGAAAACTTTTCTAAAGACAAACGCTTTAGTCACTTTAATCAAACTGGTATTTAAGTGTCTTGTAGCAGCGACTGACCGCCTATTTGTACTTCATCTTAATATAGAATCTAGTCCAAATTTTATTTCTTTTGGGGTTATCTCCCCGTACTTCATCACAGAAAGGCCATGCTTGTCGTGCTGGTCTCAATAGCTTAGTCAGGTCGGGTCTGACTACTGATCAGAAGGTCAGGGGTTCGATGCCAACTGGGTGGACAAAATTCTCTCGCGAAGATTGATCATGAAATCTTTTCTGCGGCCATTCTCTCCCTTCCACGGAATCAAGAGGGGCAGTTGTCAGTTTCTTGCAAAAGACCGGCTATCTCTTTTATGTCTCTTCTACCTTTGTCTGGGAGACGGTTTCTTCTAGTCCTACACTGTTTGTATGTCAAATTTGTGACCAATGAATTGTGTCCAATGAATTATGCATGAAACATAATGTTTAATACCAATGGGCTTCACCAACAAACTAACATGACATATATTATAGTGTGTCCTTTCACAGTTTGTTTTGTCTAGTTGAGATTAAGTTTGCATTTATACAGGCGTGTGCCAAAACTCTTTGCGCACCAGAACATTTTTGCGGAGGCATAATAACCTTATACAGTGAACTCCAATGGCTCGAACACTGATGGCTCGTTTACCATGGTTGTTTTGAGCGCGTTTATGAGTCCCTAGAGAACGTTTTTCAGGCTCAAGGGGTTCATTTTTTTTGGTGTTTTTTTCTTTCCCTTTTTTCTGTTATTCTGTCTTGAAAAGGTATGTTGTGTGCCTTGATAAGGCGATTCTAATGAGTACACACAGCATACCTTAATATTATAAATCATAAAATAAACATCAATCCGGCCCCTGTCCATCGGTGCTTGAAGAAATAGACGGGCTGCTTGATGCTTCCACGCAAAGCTGAAACCAACCCGCACAGAGTACTGGTAAACCACTTAGAGGATCTAAGCCTGTCCAGGCAAAGCGACGCGAGTCCATGCTTATAAATTTTATTGGTTTCATTGGGTGACAGGGCTTGAGATGTCATTTCATCTCAATGTCGGGTAAAAGTCCCACAAAATTGGAAGCAACGTCTCCAAAATACCTATACAGTGTTGCCGGGGATGTTAAACCTCAAATCAACCAACCAATACCTCAATCAATATGACCTGGAGCTCTCAATGGGAATGTGAACACCTTCAGTGGAGGCAACTCCTGCAAAAGTATTTTTTCCTCCCATTTTAATAGGGGTCAACTCTTAAAGAAAAGAATTTGCTTCTCCTGAGGAGCACATTCTTTCCTTTATGAGTAGACCCCTTGTTCAGTGAGACAGGGCTTATAGAAAAGCGAACAGAAAGTACCGAAAGGTGTCTGCCTTTGATAAATGACGGAATAAATCTGCCTGGTGTTCCGATTCCCCTTAATAGCCCCCAGTGGCACGAACTACCGCTGTCTATAACATATTTTCATGGTCCCAATTGTGTTCGGGCCGTTGAAGTTCGACTGTAACGTGAGGCTTCTCATCACGAAAACACGCCTATATAATTGTGACCCGCTTAAACCCCACTTCTATATAGTAAAACTGGTGTTTTCAGAGGTATACCTTATTTTTCTTATCTCTGCTCTAAAATATAGATTGTGGATACTCGTTAGAACCGCCTCGATCTATATTTTGAGCAGAAATAAGAAAAATATCAAAATTTTTCGTCTTAAAATTTTCGTTTTTTTTTTTTTTCGGCGGAAAAGTTTAACATGCATTTGTATAGGCGTGTTTTCGTAATGATCAAAGCTGAGCTATTGCTTCTTCATATGTTGGTGGAGGCTCCATTGGCGATGGGTGTGAAATAGAACTGTAAGAAGGCGGGTCCTGTTTTGTATTCCTATTACTATCATCAGGATGTAACCCGGTGTTAGCCCAACCCTCTTGTGTAAACGATATCGTCCGCTGGAATTCTGAAATCCTGTACGCCACTGTTGGTAACGGCGTTTCAGCCCGAGACCCAGTGTTGGATGTTGAGTTGATTGGTGGGCTGACTGTATCTTGAATGATATGGTGGATTATCTGCTGGTGGTTTCGAAAGCCGCCTAATAAAGAGAATTCATTTAAGTTTTTATTAATATTATTGTTATTATTATTATTATTATTATTATTATTATTATTATTATTATTCACGTGAACAAGCCCGTGAAATGAAGAACCCCCTATAACCCACTTCATATAGAGAAAAGACGGGTTTAAGGGGGTATACATTATTTTTCTTATTTTTGCTCCAAAACATAGGCCGTGGGTACTCGTTAGAACCGCCTCAAGAATAAATACCTTCAATACATGTAACAATGGGCTTCACGAACAACGATCATGGCATATATTATAGTGTGTCCTTTCACAGTTTGTTTTGTCTAGTTGAGATTAAGTTTGCATTTTCAACAGGCGTGTACCAAAATGCTTTGCTACCCAGAACATATTTTCGAAGGCTGAACAACCGTATACACAAAACTTCAATGGCTCGAACACTGATGGCTCGTTTACCATGGTTGTTTTGGGCTCGTTTTTTGAGTTCCTAGAGAACTCTTTCAAAGGGCTCAAGGGGTGATTTTGGGCGTTTTGTCTTTCTTTTTTTCTGTTATTCTTTCTTGAAAAGGTATGTTGTATGCACTCATTAGAATCGCCTTGATGAGGCGATTCTAATGAGAACCCACAGCATACCTTTATATTATGAATCATAAATATACCTCAGTCATTCTGAGCTGGCGCTCTTAAAGTGAATGGGACCACCTTCAGGGGAGGCAACTCCTGCAAAAGTATTTTGTCTCCCATGTCAATAGGGGTCAACTCTTAAAGGAAAGAATTTGCTCCTCCTGAGGAGCAAATTATTTCCTTTAAGAGTTGACCCCTTGTTCAGAGAGTCAGGGCTTATAGAAAAGTGAACAGAAAGTCCCGAAAGGTGTCTCCCTTTGAAAAATGGCGGAAAAGTCTGCCTGGTGTTCCCATCCCCTTAAAAGCCGCCAGTGGCTCGAACTACCGCTGTCTCGAACAAATTTCCATGGTCCCAAATGTGTTCGAGTCATTGAAGTTCGACTTTTTGTTTGTTTGATTGATCTGATGTTTATCGTCCCCGTCAACACTGTAGAGGTCGTTTTGGAGACGTTGCTTTCAAATTTGTGGGGCTTTTACCCGACATTGAGATGAAATGACATCTCAAGCCATGCCACCCAATGAAACCAATAGGGTTTATGTTCATGGACGGGCCGACACGCACCGCTTTGCCAGGGCAAGCTTATATTCTCTAAGCTGTTTACCACTCAGGCGCGGGTCGGTTTCAGCTCTGCGTGGAAGCATCATGCAGACCATATATTCTTTAAGCCCCGATGGGCGGGGGCCTGAAGTTCGACTGTAAAGTAAGGCTTTTATCAAAGCTGAGCTATTGCTTCTTCATAAGTTGGTGGAGGTTCCATTGGCGATGGATGTGAAATAGAACTGTAAGAAGGTGGTTCCTGTTGTGTATTCCTATTACTATCATCAGGATGTAATCCGGTGTTAGCCCAGCCCTCTTGTGTAAACGATATCGTCCGCTGGAATTCTGAAATCCTGTACGCCACTGTTGGTAAAGGCGTTTCAGCCCGAGACCCAGTGTTGGAAGTGGAGCTGATTGGTGGTCGATCATATAAAGGCTGACTGTATCTTGAATGAAACGGTGGATTGTCTGCTGTTGGTTTCGAAAGCCGCCTAATAAAGAGAATTCATTTAAGTTTTTATTAATATTATTGGTATTATTATTATTATTTTTCATCACGTGAATAAGTCCGTGAAATGAAGAACCCCCTATAACCCACTTCATATAGAGAAAACTGGGGTTTACGGGGGTATACATTATATTTCTTATTTTTGCTCCAAAACATAGACTGTGGGTACTCGTTAGAACCGCCTCAATGAGGCGGTTCTAACGAGCACCCACAATGTATGTTTGCCGTATTCAAAAGGAAAATATCACTGACTTTCATCAGATAAGTAGCCATTATGGAGATGTGAAAAATGCACTTTATCGCACCGGTATTTTATCGTAATGATTATAATTATTATTATTATCATTATTACGAGCTCGCATTATTATTATTATTGTTACTATTATTATTGTTTTATGTTTTCCACATAAAGAAAACACGCCTATACAAATACAATGTAAATTTTACCGCCGTAAAAAAAAACGAAATTTTTAGATGAAAAATTGTGATATTTTTGTTATTTCTGCTCTATATATAGATTATGGGTACTCGTTAGAACCGCCTCGTCGAGGCTGTTCCAACGAGTACCCACAATCTATATTTGAGAGCAGAAATAAGGAAAATTAGGTTGGTTTGAAGGGGTTCGAAATTATATAGGCGTGTTTTCGTGATGATTTATTTTTATTATTATTAGCATTGTTATTATGATTATTATTATTAAACTAGTGTTTTATTTTTTCCTCATCACAGCACACATGATAATAATATTATTAAATGAATTAACTAATATCATACGAAAGATTCAGCCCCACCCATCGACATGACCAGGTCAAAGTCGATGTGCAGTTAGGTAAAAGATAAAAACTTCTACCGAATTCCAAACTTTTGGTCGTCAATTGAACCTTGTTATTGTGTCAGAAATTAAATAATAAGATTTATCACAAAGCAATTTGCATAAAACAGCTAGAGCCCTACAAGGCTGCGACACCTGGGACAGCATGGTGTGGGCTCCCTCTGTTTACTCAAATATGTCCAAACATTTGGATCATTATGGCAGTACATGCATACACAATGACTTGGCTGGTCTTCTAGTTATGCTCCCCTACATTAATACAGTCGAACTTCAGTGGCTCGAACACCTTTGGGACCTCGAAAATCTGTTCGAGACAGGGGTAGTTCGAGCCACTGAGGTTACTGTCAGGAGGCATAAATAGATCCTTTTTGACATCTTTTCTGTGTTCTATAATGAAAATGTATGTTGTGTGTACTCATTAGAATCGCCTCATCGAGGCGATTCTAATGAGAACACACAGCATACATTTGCAAGATAATAGACTGAAATCTTCCTAATTACCCCCCGCTTTTTCTTATGTAGAGGATTTCGCTAGGGGCTCAAGAATGGGTTCGACACATCCATGGTAAACGAGCCATCTGTGTTCGAGCCAGCGAAGTTCTACTGGGTTTGACAAGTTTGTGTATTTCAGCTTCTGTCTGAGAGTCACTCCAGCAGAGCAAACTTTATTAAAGCAATGCTGCTAGAGCGAATCACAGGGGGGGGGGGGGGGGCTGGGTCCGAAAACCCCAAAACATATCCCCAAAGAAAAGACGCACAACAATTGTCCAAACCACGGCTTCAACTCCCAAACTGGGGTTTCATTTACTTTCTATTACATTCACCTCGACTAACACTTTGAAAGAACTAGAACTGTCAGAGGATCTGACTATAGCCCCGCTTTAGCCCTGTCAGAGGCGAAAGACTCATGAATTAAAGGTAAAGACTTGTGAGAGGGTTAAATCCCTAATAAGGTACCTATGCCTTATAGACTTTTCGCGTTATTAGATCTGAAAAACAGTCTAAGTTAAAAAATAAGTTTTGGATAATGAAAAAAGCACATGCACATCTTCAGACCTATATGAAAACACCTGTTAAGTTTCAAAAGGATTGACCTAGAACTGTAAGAGGAGTTGCGATCACAAGGTAGCTACTCCCTATACATTTTAACATTAGTAGATCTCAAAAATTGTCTAAGTTAAAAAAGGTGAAATAAGTGAAAAAAATTATTATTGAAGGATAATGAAAAAAGAATATGCACATCTTCAGGCCTATATGAAAACACCTGTAAAGTTTCAAAAGGATTGACCTAGAACTGTAAGAGGAGTTGTGGTCACAAGGTAGCTACTCCATATACATTTTAACATTAGTAGATCTCAAAAATTGTCTTAGTTAAAAAAAGGTGAAATAAGTGAAAAAAATTATTTAAGGATAATGAAAAATGAATATGCACATCTTCAGACCTATATAAAAACACCTGTAAAGTTTCAAAAGGATTGACCTAGAACAGTAAGAGGAGTTGCGATCACAAGGTAGCTACTCCCTATACATTTTAACATTAGTAGATCTCAAAAATTGTCTAAGTTAAAAAAGGTGAAGGTGAAAAAAGTAAAAAAAAAATATTTAAGGATAATGAAAAAAGAATATGCACATCTTCAGACCTATATGAAAACACCTGTAAAGTTTCAAAAGGATTGACCTAGAACTGTAAGAGGAGTTGTGGTCATAAGGTAGCTACTCCATATACATTTTAACATTAGTAGATCTCAAAAATTGTCTAAGTTAAAAAAAGGTGAAATAAGTGAAAAAAAATATTTAAGGATAATGAAAAGAGAATATGCACATCTTCAGACCTATATAAAAACACCTGTAAAGTTTCAAAAGGATTGACCTAGAACTGTAAGAGGAGTTGCGGTAACAAGGTAGCTACTCCCTATACATTTTAACATTAGTAGATCTCAAAAATTGTCTAAGTTAAAAAAGGTGAAATAAGTGAACAAAATTATTTAAGGATAATGAAAAAAGAATATTCACATCTTCAGACCTATATGAAAACACCTGTAAAGTTTCAAAAGGATTGACCTAGAACTGTAAGAGGAGTTGCGATAACAAGGTAGCTACTCCCTATACATTTTAACATTAGTAGATCTAAAAAATTCTCTAAGTTAATAAAGGTGAAATAAGTGAAACAAATTATTTAAGGATAATGAAAAAAGAATATGCACATCTTCAGCCCTATATGAAAACACCTGTAAAGTTTCAAAACGATTGACCTAGAACTGTAAGAGGAGTTGCGGTAACAAGGTAGCTACCCCCTATACATTTTAACATTAGTAGATCTCAAAAATTGTCTTAGTTAAAAAAAGGTGAAATAAGTGAAAAAAAATATTTAAGGATAATGAAAAAAGAATATGCACATCTTCAGACCTATATAAAAACACCTGTAAAGTTTCAAAACGATTGACCTAGAACTGTAAGAGGAGTTGCGGTAACAATGTAGCTACTCCCTATACATTTTAACATTAGTAGATCTCAAAAATTGTCTAAGTTAAAAAAGGTGAAATAAGTGAAGAAAAATTATTTAAGGATAATGAAAAAGAATATTCACATCTTCAGACCTATATAAAAACACCTGTAAAGTTTCAAAAGGATTGACCTAGAACTGTAAGAGGAGTTGCGATAACAAGGTAGCTACTCCCTATACATTTAACATTAGTAGATCTCAAAAATTGTCTAAGTTAAAAAAGGTGAAATAAGTGAAAAAAATTATTTAAGGATAATGAAAAAAGAATATGCACATCTTCAGACCTATATGAAAACACCTGTAAAGTTTCAAAAGGATTGACCAAGAACTGTAAGAGGAGTTGCGGTAACAAGGTAGCTACTCCCTATACATTTTAACATTAGTAGATCTCAAAAATTGTCTAAGTTAAAAAAGGTAAAATAAGTGAAAAAAATTATTTAAGGATAATGAAAAAAGCATATGCACATCTCCAGACATATATGAAAACACCTGTAAAGTTTCAAAACGATTGACCTAGAACTGTAAGAGGAGTTGCGGTAACAAGGTAGCTACTCCCTATACATTTTAACATTAGTAGATCTCAAAAATTGTCTAAGTTAAAAAAGGTGAAATAAGTGAAAAAAATTATTTAAGGATAATGAAAAAAGAATATGCACATCTTCAGACCCACATGAAAACACCTGTAAAGTTTCAAAACGATTGACCTAGAACTGTAAGAGGAGTTGTGGTCACAAGGTAGCTACTCCATATACATTTTAACATTAGTAGATCTCAAAAATTGTCTAAGTTAAAAAAAGGTGAAATAAGTGAAAAAAATTATTTAAGGATGATGAAAAAAGAATATGCACATCTTCAGACCTATATGAAAACACCTGTAAAGTTTCAAAAGGATTGACCTAGAACTGTAAGAGGAGTTGCGGAAACAAGGTAGCTACTCCCTATACATTTTAACATTAGTAGATCTCAAAAATTGTCTAAGTTAAAAAAGGTGAAATAAGTGAAACAAATTATTTAAGGATAATAAAAAAAAAATATTTACATCTTCAGACCTATATAAAAACACCTGTAAAGTTTCAAAAGGATTGACCTAGAACTGTAAGAGTAGTTGCGATAACAAGGTAGCTACTCCCTATACATTTTAACATTAGTAGATCTCAAAAATTGTCTAAGTTAAAAAAGGTGAAATAAGTGAAAAAAATTATTTAAGGATAATGAAAAAAGAATATGCACATCTTCAGACTTATATGAAAACACCTGTAAAGTTTCAAAACGATTGACCTAGAACTGTAAGAGGAGTTGCGGTAACAAGGTAGCTACTCCCTATACATTTTAACATTAGTAGATCTCAAAAATTGTCTAAGTTAAAAAAGGTGAAATAAGTATAAAAAAATTATTTAAGGATAATGAAAAAAGAATATGCACATCTTCCGACATCTATGAAAACACCTGTACAGTTTCAAAAGGATTGACCTAGAACTGTAAGGAAAGTTGCGATCACAAGGTAGCTACTCCCTATACATTTTAACATTAGTAGATCTCAAAAATTGTCTAAGTTAAAAAAGGTGAAATAAGTGAACAAAATTATTTAAGGATAATGAAAAAAGAATATGCACATCTTCAGACCTATATAAAAACACCTGTAAAGTTTCAAAAGGATTGACCTAGAACTGTAAGAGGAGTTGTGGTCACAAGGTAGCTACTCCCTATACATTTTAACATTAGTAGATCTCAAAAATTGTCTAAGTTAAAAAAGGTGAAATAAGTGAACAAAATTATTTAAGGATAATGAAAAAAGAATATGCACATCTTCAGACCTATATGAAAACACCTGTAAAGTTTCAAAAGGATTGACCTAGAACTGTAAGAGGAGTCGCGGTAACAAGGTAGCTACTCCCTATACATTTTAACATTAGTAGATCTCAAAAATTGTCTAAGTTAAAAAAGGTGTAATAAGTGAACAAAATTATTTAAGGATAATGAAAAAAGAATATTCACATCTTCAGACCTATATGAAAACACCTGTAAAGTTTCAAAAGGATTGACCTAGAACTGTAAGAGGAGTTGCGATAACAAGGTAGCTACTCCCTATACATTTTAACATTAGTAGTTCTAAAAAATTCTCTAATTTAAAAAAGGTGAAATAAGTGAAAAAAATTATTTAAGGATAATGAAAAAAGAATATGCACATCTTCAGACCTATATGAAAACACCTGTAAAGTTTCAAAACGATTGACCTAGAACTGTAAGAGGAGTTGCGGTAACAAGGTAGCTACTCCCTATACATTTTAACATTAGTAGATCTCAAAAATTGTCTAAGTTAAAAAAGGTGAAATAAGTGAAAAAAATTATTTAAGGATAATGAAAAAAGAATATGCACATCTTCAGACATATATGAAAACACCTGTAAAGTTTCAAAAGGATTGACCTAGAACTGTAAGAGGAGTTGCGGAAACAAGGTAGCTACTCCCTATACATTTTAACATTAGTAGATCTAAAAAATTGTCTAAGTTAAAAAAGGTGAAATAAGTGAAAAAAATTATTTACGGATAATGAAAAAAGAATATGCACATCTTCAGACCTATATGAAAACACCTGTAAAGTTTCAAAAGGATTGACCTAGAACTGTCAGAGGAGTTGCGGTAACAAGGTACCCACTATCAAATATTACAGACAGACAGACAGAAAGACAGACAGACAGACGGAATTCCGGACAAGCCAAATCCAATGTAGCCCCCACTTTTTTAAAGCGGGGCTATAAAAAACATTTCCAACGCCGAACGAACAACAAATCCTCAAACCACGGCTTGAACTTTCAAATCGTGGTTAAAAGGTTGACACCTTACTTTGATGGAAGTTTGCATATTAAAAAACTTGTCCTTTTGGCTTTCCGCCATTGATGTTTCCATAAGGCTCTAGCTATTTCATGTTTGTGTTTCTTTCCCTTAGGTGTCTCTGGTGGGAGGTGTTGGTTAATTGTATTGCTTCCTGATCATTGCCTTCACTTCTGTTTTTCAAGTTTGAATAATTGAAACTGTGGTCTAAAGCTTTAAAATCCCAGTTTGAAAACCTCAAACCGGAGTTTCAAGTTCATACCGTGATTCAAAGAACTACTGTGCACTTGGTTGTCATCGAAAAGCGATTATGCAGTGATAATTGTCCAAATGGCGCCTCCATTTGCGTTTCAAATTTCAAACCGAGGTTTGAAGGTCTCTTGTGATTGAGGCGATTCTAATGAGTAAACACAACATACCTTTTCAAGATAAAATTAGAAAATTGTCCCTAATAAATGGATATCTGGAACTCTGGGAAGAAGTCTCTAGGGGCCCAAGAGTTCTGACCGGCCCTGTATGACTTTCATGGGTCTGAATGGATCGTTGAAATCCAAACCAAACAAACAACATTGCGTTTATACTACCTGCGACGGGCCTCCGTGGCCTAGTGGTTAAGAGCGCTGACTCTTAATCATTAGGTCTCTCACCGCTGTAGTTCGAGCCTCGCTCGGGTCACATGTGAGACGCCAAGTTCTGCAACGGAAAGTCAGGTGGTTTTTCTCCAGGTACTCCGGTTTTTGCCCACCTCTGATTAACGATCGGTTCGATATGAGTGAAATAATATTGAAAGGGCCGTAAAACCAAAAAAAGAAATACTACCTGCAGCAACAGATGCATGCTGTGATGACACCCAGGATGACAACCGCTCCCCCTAGCACACCGCAGATAATCCCTGCTACACTGCCGCTGTGTGAGGACCCTGTCGTTAACGCAGTGTTCGAATCGCCTGTAAAACAGAAATGGTAAGAGGAGCCCGGGAAGCAGATGTGTTTTGAAACTTGTCAAGATGGGAACCGTTGCAGCCATCTGGGATATCAGAATAGAAATGGTCTAACAAGTCCGAATTTCAATGTCTCTCATTGAGTTTCTTCAAGATGGCCACCATGGCAGCAACTTTGAATAAGGGAACGGAACGGAATACTTTTAGCAATTCTGAAACTCCATGTCGCCCTAATGCTCCCATCAAGTTTTAGCTAAATCAGACTTTCTATTCGGAGGACATGTTGTTTGAAGAATTTCAAGATGGCCGCCAAGGCAACCATTTTTGATATCGGAATGTTAGGAATGTAGTAATTCTAAATCACCACATCACGAAAACATGCCTATATAATTTTCACCCACTTTTATATTGTAAAACTGCGGTTTACAGGCCGGGTAAACCTTATTTTTTTTATTTCTGCTCTAAAATATAGATTGTGGGTATTCGTTAGAACCGCCTCATGAATACCCACAATCTATATTTTAAGCAGAAATAAGAAAAATATCACCATTTTTCATCTTAGAATTTTCTCTTTTTTTGCGATATAGTTTACAATGTATTTATATAGGCTTGGTTTCGTAATGATCTCGCCCTGATGGCTCTCATCATATTTAAGCTCAATCTGTTTGTTTGTTTGATTTGAGGTTTAAGGTCATTTTGGAGACGTTGCTTCCAATTTTGTGGGACTTTTATCCGACATTGAAATGAAATGGCATCTCAAGCCCTATCACCCAATGAAACCAATAGGGTTTATTAGCATGGACGTTTCGCCTCGCACTGCGGTTCCTGGACAGGCTTAGATCCACTAAGCGGTTTACCAGTACTAGTGTGCGGGCCGGATTCAGCTCTGCATTGAAGCATCATGCAGCCCATATATCAAGTTCTTCAAGCCCCGATGGGCGGGGGCCGTCTGACCCACTTGAATCCCACTTGTATACAGTAAAACTGATGTTTACAGGGGTAAACCATATTTTTCTTATTTCTGCTCTAAAATATAGATTGTGGGTATTCGTTAGAACCGCCTCAATGATGAGGCGGTTCTAATGAATACCCACAATCTATATTTTAGAGCAGAAATAAGAAAAATATCACCGTTTTTTCATCTTAGAATTTTCTTATTTTTTTTTTTTTTTTGGCGATATAGTTTACAATGTATTTATAAAGGCTTGTTTTCCTAATGATCTCGCCTTGATGGCTCTCATCAAATTTAAGATCAATCTGACTTTAGGGACGGGAGGAGAAGTCATTCAAAAGGAAATGTCCTTTAAACTTTTCAAGTGGCCACCATAGTGGCCATCTTGTCTTTCGGAACGGAATGGTTCTAGAGTTCTATGGTTCTGAATCTCCAGCTCGCTCCGAAACCGCCAATCATGTTTCATCTTAATCTGATTTTAAATTAAAGTTAAGGCGTAACTATACCAAATTTAGTGACGCAAAAGCCTTTCTGATATTTAATCTTCATCAGTGTGTCTCAACCCCAAAGTTCTGAAACCGAAACGGATAATGGACAAGACCCGGCAAACACAGCACATCCTCCTCCGAGCACAAACCGACCGACGCAGCTCATGAGACAGGCCAACTGGAGGCATCAGGCAAAGAGGAGATGTTGTTTAAAGAATTTCAAGACGGCCGCCATGATGGCCATCTTCGATATCGGAATGTAACAGTTATAGCAAATCTGAATGTAAATTTCGCCCCGATGCCTCCCATCAAGTTTCAGCTTGATCCGACTTTTGGATCATGACTCCCATTACCAAAACATCCCTATGCAAATGCATTGCTATTTTTTCGGCCAAAAATGGATTTTTTAAAAATTGTGATAATTTTCTTATTTCTGCTCGAAACATAGATTGCAGGGACTCGATAGAACCGCCTCGACGAGGCGGTTCTATCGAGTACCCACAATCTATGTTTTGGAGCAGAAATAAGAAAAAATGTATACCCCCTCAAACCCCAGTTTTACTATATAAAAGTGGGGGTTAGGGGGGTCAAAATTGTATAGACATGTTTTCGTGATGCATCATATTACAGCTCGATCAACCGTTTGTTTTGGAAGGAGATGTCGTTTGAAGAATTTCAAGATGGTCACGCTGGTGGTCATCTTGGAAATCGGAATGGAACGATTTTGATAAATAGAAGTTAAGTCTTTCGCTCTGATATTGGTTAATATTATCCCTCGTTGTGATAAGAACACAAGCATGCTCGTCACGGTCCTTCGACCCCGCCCATAGGGGCTTGAAGAAAAATATTGGCTGCACGATGCTTCCACGCAGAGCTGAACCCGGTCCACACATTAGTACTGGTAATCTGCTTAGAGGATCTAAGCCTGTCCAGGAATCGCGGTGCGAGGCGGACCGCGCATGCTAATAAACCCTATTGGTTTCATTGGGCGACGGGGCTTGAGATGTCATTTCATCTTATTGTCGGGTAAAAGTCCCACAAAATTGGAAGCAACGTCTCCAAAATGACCTTTACAGTGTTGACGGGGACGTTAAACCTAAAAACAAACAAACAAACAAATCACGGTCCTTAGATATCCGAACTCGAGACAATATCCACCAATATCATTGTAATAAGCCTATAATATGAACGCAACGCCCACGCCCGTCGGGGCTTTGAGAAATAGATTGGGCTGCACAATGCTTCCACGCAGAGCTGATACCGACCGCACATAAGAACTGGTAATCCGCTTAGAACGTCTAAGCCTGTGAAGGAAAATTGCTGCGAGTCAGACCGTCCATGCTTATAAACCCTATTGGTTTCATCTTGCGACCGCTTAGAGGATCTAAGCCTGCCAAGGTAAAGCGGTGCGAGTCGAATCGCCCATGCTTATAAACCCTATTGGTTTCATTGGGCGGCAGGGGTTGAGCTGTCATTTCAATGTCGGGTAAAAGTCCCATAAAATTGGAAGCAACGTCTCCAAAATGACCTAAATAGTATTGACGGGGACGTTAAATCTCAAATCAAACAAACAAACAAAACAAATAATATGAACGCTATGTATGCTGGGTATTTTGCATTTTTTGTTTTCTTATTTTTCCCAGAAAACAGGATTTGACCTTCATGCAAATTGTCTCCCGCGGATACGATTTGCATGAGATGTTAAATTATGTTGTCTGTGAAAAATAAGAAAAATATTAACAATTTGCCGTCAGCGGAATTAACCAAGAGAGTGGTGAAGATTAAATAGTCTGGATCACTCAGTTCACTAACCTGTACATTGGCATGCGTCATGTGCCCTTTTCCACGCACCCAACTCCGTACAATACAGGGTATAGTCAGATTGTACACACCCGGGATCACAGGCAACCTGGCATACCTCGTGAGGCTTCAATTCACAGCCATAATGTATATGTCCGTTTGGAATGGTTGGAGGACACCGGACCCAGGAGTTTGTTCCTAAAAAAGCAATTTTTACACATATTTACTTATATTCAAATTCTCGAAACAACTATGCCGAGCAGGCACATGACGTAACTGTGAAGTCACATCAACGTTGGTGCAACATCTGATGTTTATGCAATGTCAAATCTACGTCAGTGCAACGGCGTGACGTTGTACCGAGTTTGATTTGATGTTGCCAAAGCGACATGTGCCTGCTGTGTTGGGACGTAATGGTGTTTATACTGCTCATGCGACGTCACATGGTCATATAGTGACGTCAAAATAAGTCATGGATCCCTTCAATATGATTGGACGATGTTGGATTATGTCGTCAACGACCCTGAGAAAAATTCTTGCTCAGTAAGTTTTAGCCATAAAACCACACTCTTCGTCAAATAATATACAGTAGAACTTCGATGGCTCTAACACCGATGGCTCGAATGCAATGGCTGAGTCGAACCCGTTCTTGAGTCCCTAGGGAATTTCTGTACGTAAGAATAAAAATTAGGATATTTTCGTCTTTTATCTTACAAATGTATGCTGTGTGTACTCATTTGAATCGCCTCGATGTGGCGATTCTAATGAGTACACACAGCATACAATTTTCATTATAGAACATTCGCAAAAGCTGCTCACATTTTTTTAGCAAAAATACCAAAATTTTAAGTATTAAACTTGCTAGAACACTTAACAATATGACCACTAACGAGCTCGTTAAGCTAACGATGCTTTGAACAACTGGGTCCAGTATTTTAAGTTGCAAACTAATTTTGCAATAAAATCAGAAATTATTAATCAAACTGTATCTAAATAGGACACTTTTTAAGTCTGAAAAGGGTAACAGGCCATCCAAAGGCATAACAGAGTAATGGTACTTTTTCTACATATCCCCTGTAAGGTAACAAGCTAGTATTTTAAGTTTCAAATCAATCCGCTAAGGAAAACAAGTGTTATGAATCAAAATACACCTGAATAGGACAATGTCTAAGTCAGTCAGGGGCAATACTCCATGCAAACTGTTTGCTGGAATTAACAACGTTTTCTCCTCCGTGTGTCTTGTTCCAAACTTCAATGGCACAGTAAAGTAGGCAATACACAGACTGATTTCTTAAATAAGTACTACTTCTTAGCTGAAAAAAAAGGCATGATTTTAAAGACACAGATGTGATTTTTGTAAAAAAAAAAATCGGACAATCCAAAGTATTTTTATTGCAAATTTTGTAAGTCAGAAAGTCACATCGTACAACCGGCTGCGTCGAAGACAGATTACTGTCTCTAAGACAGATCGCGGAAAACGTTTCGTAGAAAGGGTAGGTGAAGTTTTTTTGTTTGTATAAATCGAGAAGGCAATCTGTTGACTTTTGCTGCTATTGGAGAATAAACTAAATGCCTGGAGATACCGCAGCAAAATTCCGACTATATTTCAAAGCCAGATAAGGCTTTTCAAGTTCGTTGAAAAATATTTTCATCGAAAATTTTATGAATTTTTGTTTTCGTCGTCAAGTGTACGTCTGCGGAACAAAATATATTACATTCACTTACTCATGCTAAAAACTACGATTATTCAGCAGCATTTCTGCCAAATTTGACTGTATAACTCGGTTAAATAAACAAAATACGCCCCGCTAAAAAGACCAGGTGTTCCAAAAAATGCTGTCTCTAACTACAGATTGTTTTTTATACGACTGTCCACAAACACAGATCAGAGATTTCGAAGGCTAACATTGATGACAGATCGGACGATTTCGGTTACATCTTCAATAAAGACGAATTCTGGATGACTTAACACCGGCAACTTTGGTGGAATCTGTTTCATGCTAGCTCCAGGGCATTACTTGTAATAATTCTGCAATTGAGTAACATAGAGGCTGCTCTATAATCATTTATATTTCCTGTCAACACACAAATTGTGCAACTAGTAGAAGCCTCCGTGGTGTAGTGGTTATGCTTGTTGCCTTGTAAACCAGGAATCGCGGGATCGATCCCGGGCTTCTCCAAACTTTCGGTGTGTCTTTAAACCGAGTTCCCGTCTCCTTAGGTGGCCTTAGCTGTTAGTGAGACGTACAACTCTCTCTCTCTCTCTCTCTCTCTCTCTCTCTCTCTCTCTCTCTCTCTCTCTCTCTCTCTCTCTCTCTCTTGTGCAATCAGTAAACATCTGTGGCGTTATTTGTTTAATTTTCTTCTGCCTGTACTTTTTCTTTCCTAGATCTCACACGGCTCAGCGATTTCTGTGTTGTAATTTGTTTGTTTGTTACGTCCCCGCCAACACTGTAAAAGTCATTTTGGAGACGTTGCTGGAATTTTGTGGGACTTTTACCCGACATTGAGATGTAATGACATCTCAAGCCCTCTCGCCCAATGAAACCAATAGGGTTAATTAGCATGGACCGCACCGCGGTTCCTGGACAGGCTTAGATCCTCTAAGCGGTTTACCAGTACTAGTGCGCGGGCCGGATTCAACTCTGCGTGGAAACTTCATGCAGCCCATATATTTCTTCAAGCCCCTATGGGCGGGGCGACACTCTGTGTTGCAATTAGTTAGGAATTCGATAGTGAAAGTAAACAGCTGACGTTCGTGCGAATATCTGGTTGTGCCATTTTTTAACATCAAACGCCATGTATTTTATTGCACGAATAAGGTTGCACAATGCAATAATGAACATTAAATAGGTCGTTATGCAAACGGTGCAGAGGCGACCATGAACAACAAGATGGTACGTGTGTCTGTATTAACCAATTCAGTACCAGGAACCCCTAAAGAGGTACCTTTGCAAACAGTGCAGGCCCAGATCAGATACTTCAGAATGCAAACGGTGCAGAGGCGACCATGTGCCACAAGATGGTACGTGCGTCTGTTTTAACCAATTCAGTACCAGAAACCCCTAAAGAGGTACCTTTGAAAACAGTGCAGGCCCAGATCAGACATTTCAGAATGCGGTAATACGGCGTCTGATCATGGCCTACACTGTTTGTAAAAAGCTGAACCATTTTCTGAATAAATTCTAAAGAAAACACAGCCTGACACCCCTAAATACCGACAGCGCAGTGGATAGCGCGTTCGACTTATGATCGAGAGGTTGTGCGTTTGAATCCAGCCACCGTTATCGAGGTGTGTCCTTGGGCAAGACACGTAATGACACTGTCCCACTCCACCCAGGTGTAAATGGGTAGCAGCGGTGTAAAAAGCCACTGCCTCTCTCGCGCGCGCGTGAAAACACCCGGAATGAGTGTTCGAGAGCGATTCAATAAGCTTGAAGCTTTCATCGCAATCGAACTAAAATAAATTAGTATAAAAAAAATACCGAAATGGGCTCCGGCCATATATAAGGTGGAAGATTCCATTTGGTACAAAAAGGGTTAACTTTAATTCACTCGGCGCCGCTTGTGGGTTATATTCCCGTACAAGACAAGAGCCATAATCTGAGTAACACTGAGGCTGTGGTTCTCATCACGTTAAGTCCGTGTAATGAACACCCTTTGTTTACAGGGGGACACATTATTTTTCTTATTTCTGTTTAAAGACATAGGTTTTGGGTTCTCGTCATACCTTCTCAATGCAACAGTCCTCACGAGCACCTTCAACATATGTTTGGAGTATAGAAAAGAAAAAATATCACGGCTTTTCACCAGAATATACCGTTTTGGAGGTATGAAAGAAAGCACTATATCACACGGCTGTGTTATCGTAATGTGATCTGTTTGTGTAGCTTTGCAGTTTAGTTTAGCACTTGTTATGTGCAGTGCTCCATGTTAGTGTGGCTGAATCAAATAACGTACTACTTTCCACTATATTTGGCATTAGGACTTTTTTTTTCGCTTCACTAAAATGAAAAGGTAAACTCTACAAGTTGTGCGTATTTGAATGGAAAAACATCTTTAGTATGATTAAACATGATGATAGTAATAGGTTTTTGTTTGTTTGATTTGAGGTTTAACATCCCCGTTGACACTGTATAGGCCATTTTGGAGACGTTGCTTCCAGTCTTGTGGGACTTTAACCCGACCTTGAGATGAAATTGCATCTCAAGTCCTGCCGCCCAATGAAACCAATTTGGTTTATGAGCATGGACGGTCCGATTTGCACCGCTTTGCCCGGGCAGGCTTAGATCCTCAGAGCGGTTTACCAATACTCGTGTGCGGACGTTTTCAGCTCTGCGTGGAAGCATTATGCAGCCCATTTATTTCTTCGAGCCCCGATGGGCAGGGCCACTTGCGGGTGCGTGCGTGCGCGCGCGCGTGCGTGCGTGCATGCGTGTGTGTGTGTGTGTGTGTGTTCCACCAACAGTTAAAGTCATACGGTTTAAAGACTCAGCCGAAAGTGTGGACATAAAGAAAACACGCCTATAAAAATACAATATAACCCACAAGCGGCGCCGAGTGAATTAAAGTTTACCCTTTTTGTACCAAATGGAATATTCCACCTTATATATGGTAGGAGTCCATTTCGATATTTAGTGGTGTTGGGCCGTGTTTTCTTATATTTACTCAGAAAATGGTTCAGCTTTTTACAAACAGTGTAGGTCATGATCAGACGCCGCATTACCGCATTCTGAAGTGGCTGATCTGGGCCTGAACTGTTTGCAAAGGTACCTCTTTAGCGGTTTCTGGTACTGAATTGGTTAATACAGACGCACGCACCATCTTGTTGTACATGGTCGCCTCTGCACCATTTGCATAACGACCTATTTAAGGTTCATTATTGCATTGTGCAACATTGTTCGTGCAATAAAAATACATGGCGTTCGATGGTAAAAAAAAATGGCACATCCAGATATTCGCACGAACGTCAGCTGTTTACTTTTAATATCGATTTCCTAACTAATTACAACACAGAAATCGCTAAGTCGTGTGACATCTAGGAAAGAAAAGGTACAGGCAGAAGAAAAAACAAATAACGCCTCAGATGTTTACTGATTGCACAATAGAGTGAGAGAGAAAGAGAGAGAGAGAGAGAGAGAGAGTTGTACGTCTCACTAACAGCTAAGGTCACCTAAGGAGACGGGACCTCGGTTTTAAGACACATCCGAAAGTCTGGAGACGCCTGGGATCGATCCCGCGAATCCTGATTTACAAGGCAAGTAGCATAACCACTACACCACGGAGGCTTCTACTGATTGCACAATTTGTGTGTTGACAGGAAATATAAATGATTATAGAGCAGCCTCTATGTTACTCAATTGCAGCATTATTACAAGTAATGCCATGAAGCTGGCATGAAAAAGCTTCCACCGAAGTTGCCGGTGTTAAGACATCCAGAATTCGTCTTTATTGAAGATGTAACCGAAATTCTGATCTGTCATCAATGTTAGCCTTCGAAATCTCTGATCTGTGTTTGTGGACAGTCGTATAAAAAACAATCTGTAGTTAGAGACAGCATTTTTTGGACACCTGGTCTCTTTAGGGGGGCGTAGTTTGTTTATTTAACCTGGTTATACGGTCCAATTTGGCAGAATTGCTGCTGCATAATCGTAGTTTTAGCATGAGTAAGTGAATGCAACATATTTTGTTACGTAGACGTACACTTGACGCCGAAAACGAAAATTCATAAAATTTTCGATGAAAATATTTTTCAACGAACTGAAAAAGCCCTTTCTGGCTTTGAAATATAGTCAGAATGTTGCTCCGGTATCTCCAGGCATTTAGTTTATTCTCCAATAGCAGCAAAAAGTCAACAGATTGCCTTCTCGATTTATACAAACAAAAAAACTTCACCTACCCTTTCTATGAAACGTTTTCCGCGATCTGTCTTAGAGACAGTAATCTGTCTTCGACGCAGCCGGTTGTACGGTGTGAAAGTGCGGATTTTGCTTGTAATGTGTAAGCACCTTAATTTTAATACTAATTTTATAAGATTCCTCTATATAAGCCAATTTCTTTTACTTCTACTTGATATTATAACCAAGGGTGTGAGGTGTAATTTGGTACATGTGTACCATAATTTTTGGTAATTTTACTGCAATTTATGCAAAAATAGACCTCCTGTGATGTATCAATTTGCGTAATGCAGCTGTGACAAACAATAACTAGAAACATTTGAGAGGGAAACAATATCCCCCACCATACATATGTTTCAAACACCCATTCGACCTTGAAAACAAGGCTTCGGTCGCCAAAACCCTTTAGGAGTCTGTGACCTTAAAAAGGTCAAGATCACCAACAAATAATCAAATCTTTGGTAGGTTGCCATCTATATTGTACCAAGTTCTACCAACATTCATCAATTCTTATATGAGACAGGGTGCAGACAAGCCATTATTTGCCAAACATTAACAGTTCTTGGGAGCTGTGACCTTGACAATAAGGTCAAGTTCACCAAAACCTAATCAAATATTTGTAAGTTGCAAAGGTGTGTGTCATATTTTGACCAAATTTAATCAATTCATTAATGAGATGGGGTGCAGACAAGCCAAAATTGACAGTTTTTGAGGGCATATGCCCTTGAAAATAAAGTCACTGACATGAAAATGCCCTTGAAAATAAGTCAAGGACACCAAAATGTTATAAAAATTTGGTAGGCTGTAGTTTAAAGGTCATATAAAAAGGTATAGAAATCAATTAAATTTAAAAAAGACATTGATTCAAGAAACAGAAAGGGCGAAAACCGCATTAAATTATCTTTATTAGTTTCCAAGATATTACAATTTGAAGTGTGAAATATTTCATGGAAACAAAGCAACTTCAGACTGCCTCATTAATATTCATGAGGTATTCAATGATGTCATAGATGCACATCAAATTTTTTAAACTTTTTAAATATGAAATACCTTGTGTTTTATAGTCCTCTGGAACTGTATAATCACATATTTGAATTATTGAAACTAATCTCAGCTCATATGCTAAACCAGTTTTCTCCTTTGTTCAATTGCAAACCTTAAATTCAAACTTTAAACATTTTTTAAAATAATTTAAATTCCAGTTTCTGTATTTGTAAGTGGATGAAATCACATACAGAACCTACTGATCTGTTTAAAAGACATGTAAAACACGTTAACTGTCTTACATTGACTAATTCAAATGAAATTTTGAACGAAATGGCAGTTTTAAACATTAAAAAAATACTTTAAATGTAAATTTACGTTTGAATTTCGAAATCAAAATTTCTCATTTCTATCCTAAATTATGAACAGCATCCAGCAATTTGAGAAAATGGTCAAGGTCACCAAAATCTGTTCGAATCTTTGGTAACTTTCAATGGTAGTGTAACAATTTTGACAAAATTCCACCAATTCGTTCATAACAATGTGTGCAGACCAGCCATTATTGGCCCCAAACTGACAGTTTTCGGGGGGGGGGGGGGGGGGGGGGGAGGAGGGAGTCAATAAAATCTAATCAAAACATTGGTATGTTGCAATTTTAAACTGCATCGAGTTCGACCAAATTTCAATGATAGCCTTTTATTGCCCAAAATTTACAGTTCTATGGGGGGGGGGGGGGGGGGTTCTTATGCCCTTGAAAATGAGGCCAAGGTCGCCAAAATCTAATCAAATCTTTTGTACGTTGCAATGGTATATTGTACCAAGTTTGACCAAATGTCATCGATTCGTTCATGGGATAGGGTGCAGACAAGCCATTTTTGGCCCCGAAAAGACAGTGTTTGTGGGTTTGTGCCCTTGAAACAAATGGTCAAGTTCACCGAAATCAAATCGAATCTTTGGGATGTTGCAATGGTATATTGTACCACGTTTGACCAACTTTCATCAATTCGTTTATGACACAAGGTGCAGACAAGCTATTTTTGGCCCGAAATTGACAGTCTCAGGGGCCTGTGCCCTTGAAAATAAGATCAGGGTCAGTAAAATTTAACCCAATCTTTGGTAGATTGCAATTATATACTGTACCGAGTTTGACTAAATTTCAACGATTTGTTCATGTGTTAGTGTGCAGACAAGCCATTTCTGGTCAAAAATTGACAGTTTTGGGGCGTTTGTGCCCTTGAAAATAAGGCCAAGGTTACAAAAATCTAATTAAAATTTTGGTAGGTTGCAGTGATATATTGTACCAAGTTTGACTAAATTGCATCAATTCGTCTATGAGATAGGCTGCAGATAAGCCATTTTTGGCCTGAAATTGACAGATTACTGGGACCTGTGCCCTTGAAATTAAGATCAAGGTCACCAAAATTTTATCAAATCTTTGGTAGGTTGTCATGATTTATTGTACTAAGTTGGGCAAAATTTTATTTATTCGCGTTCATTTGATAGTGTACAGACAAGCCATTGTTTTGTCCGAAATTGACAGTTTTCAGGGGACTCTGCCCTTCAAAATAAGGTCAAGGTCACTAAAATCTAATCAAATCTTTTGTAGTTTGCCATGATATATTTTACCAAGTTTGACAAAATTTCATTGATTCGTTCATGAGATAAGGTGCAGACAAATCATTTTTGGGCCGAAATGAACCGTTTCTGGAAGCCTCTGCCCTTGAAAAAAAAAGATCCAGGCCACCAAAACATTATGGCTGTTTTCCCTCATCCTAGTGATGTAACCATACAAGTTTGGTCAGAATCCATTAATAGGTTGAGGTGATATAGTGCTTCAAACAGGCTACGCCGACGCAGACGCCAATGCCGACGTAAGCGGGATCTGCACCAAAAACAATGTGCCCGTTATCCATGGTGGAGGTTTTAATATTATTGCAACAATGTTGATTTTTGTCTCAAAACTAAGCTAACATGTCAGAGGATATTTTATTCATTATTATTATTAATATTATCATTATCATTATTGTTAGAAGTAGTAGTAGTAGTATTTACTGCTGAAGAGGATAAAAATTACACATTATGGTTCTGTCAGAAAGTGTGTGAAGCTCTCACCACATGACGATATTTATATAAGATTTTTGGTACTATGTTTTTTATGCGACTTGTGGGTATCCCGATCGGTACCATTACGAAAGCACGTCCATACAAATACATTGTAACCATTATTGGCTAAAAAATGAAAATTTTGAGATGAAATATTTGGTGATATTTTTCTTATTTCTGCAAAAAAATTAGATTGTGGTGCTCGTTAGAACCGCCTCATTAAGGCGGTTCTAACGAGTACCCACAATCTATATTTTAGAGCAGAAATAAGAAAAAATAATGTGTACCCCCTTTAAACCCCAGTTTCACAATATAAAAGTGGGGTTCAAGGGGGTCAAAATTATATAGGCGTGTTTTCGTGATGACGAACTTTGCACCCCTTATGGCTGATTTGTTGTTGTTTAGTTATGAAATCATTGAAGCTTTTAGCTCGATGTCCAGATATTTGGATGATTTATTATGTATTGACAATACCTACTTCGATGGTTGTTCCCCCTAGAACTTCATTTAAATAAACCAAATTCTCCTGATACCGAAGCCCCGTTTTTGGATTTACATTTATTTATTGTAGGTGGGTTTGTTTCCTGCAAAATTTATGATGAATGCGATGATTTTGATTTTGAGGTTGTAAAATTTCCATTCTTGGATGGTGATGTTGATCGCGCGACATCCTACGGTGTTTATATTTCGCAATTAATTCGATTTTCCAGAGTGTCTACTCATGTAATTGTAATTTTTTTTCAGGGTTATCGATATCATAAACTACGAAAAACGTTTTAAGTTTTATAGACACCATTCCGATTTAGTTTCAAAATTCAATATTGGACATAAATCTTTTATGCAACAAGGCCTATCGGAACCCGAATTATATGGTGACTTAGCATGTAAATCAAGAAAAATATATGCTTTCAATGATTTTAGTACCCAGCTTCGTCAAATCAAAAGGATTTGGTACGACAGACTGCATGCATGGTAGTAACCCAATCACGGTTGATAACTTTGCTTCTCTCTTTAATTGCTCGCCGGCGGGTCGGGCCTCCGATTCGATGACGGTTCCATCGTAAAGGCTTACTTAAAAACTTTTTAGGTAATGTTGCTTTGTACCTGATTCTCTGTCTCTGGTCGGGCTCACCGGTGTCTTACTGTTGGTTTTCGTTTGCTCCAGCGTTTCAGTTATTCATGCTGTCGAGTCCTCATCTTTGCTTCATCTCTGAAGTCGTTTGAGTTCTATGTTCTCGGAGCACCGATGAACTAGAATGCGCTCATGCGACTGAACAAATAACACGCAACTTGCAAATTGTGCTCAGCAAGATGGGATAGGGAGTGGTGTGTTAAACAGGCTGAAAGAAGAACTAAGATAAAAATGAAAGATCTTCATTTCTTGCACACCAGACAAGGAAATCCGTGATTTACCATGGGATAGAAATTTATGTTCTGACCCTGGTGTTCCGACCCAGGCAACTAACATAAATGCGCTTCAATTCTATTCAACTGCCGGAACTACTTCCGTACTACTTTTATTTTGCAAACAATATACATGTGCGAGCTGTCAAAACTAATCGGAGGTGTTCTGCAAGAAAAAGTATCCAATATGGGGTGCCCATCTACATGTACAACAGACACCCATATCAGATTCTTATAATCTATGGCCCACGCTGGTGTCATCACAAAACACGCCTATATAGTTTTTACCCCCTTGAACCCCACTTTTATATAGTAAAACGGATTCACAGGGGTAAGCCTTATTTTTTCTTACTTCTACTCTAAAATATAGATTGTGGGTACTCGTTAGAACCGCCGCGATGAGGCGGTTCTAACGAGTACCAACAAACTATATTTTGAGCAGAAATAAGAAAAATATCACAATTTTTTATCTTAAAATTTTCATTTTTTCGGCGAAAAAGGTTACAATGTATTTATATAGGCGTGTTTTCCTCATTGTTAGCGCAATGCTTATCTACTTACTAGAAGCCTCCGTGGTGTAGTGGTTACGCTACTCGCCTTGTAAACCAGGGGTCGCAGGATCGATCCCGGGCTTCTCCAGACTTTCGGATGAGTCTTTAAACCGAGTTTCCGTCTCCGTATGACCTTAGCTGTTGGTGAGACGTAAAACACAAACACTCACTTACTCATTATCTACTTACTGATTACTTGGGTTGTGTATTTATTAGGGCATGAGCATGCATTTTCACCGAAGGACCATTTACCAGAGCTAAAACATTTCAGTCTGCTGCTCACTAATCTATTGCAGCCTGGATCACAAAAAAACATGCACAATGAAGACGGCTTGGCATCACACAGGACGGATATACGTCCGTTAGGTATACGGTATGGGCAACCGCTTTTAGAAACAGAGGCCTTTGTCCGACCTGAAACCAATGAAAAATACATATACTATGTAAATGTAAAGCCTTGTCCTAGAATACCCAGTGGTTTAGTGATTATGCTACTCGCCTCATAAACCAGGGGTCGTGGGTTCGATCCCAGGCTTCTCCAGACTGTCTGAGTCTTTAAACCGAGGTCCCGTCTCCGTATGGCCTTAGCTGTTGGTGGGACGTAAAACGCGCACACACACACACACACACACACACACACACACACACACACACACACACACACACACACACACACACACACACACACACACACACACACACACACACACACACACACACAATGTAAAGCCTTGTCGCTCGGGCCACGTGTGAGACGCCAAGTTCTGCAACGGAAGGTCAGGTGTTTTTTCTCCGGGTACTCCGGTTTTCGCCCACCTCTGATTAACGATCGGCTCGATATGAGTGAAATAATCTTAAAAAAAATGTAAAGCCTTGTCCACAGGAAACAGCAACTTTCGATTTTGACAGGTGGGATCATGTGGACAGTATCAACAACAAATTCATGAGCTTAACCCTTTTTGTACCAAATGAAAATCTTCCTCCTTATATATAGCACGAGTCCATTTCAAATTTTAGGGGTATTAGGTTGTGTTTTTCTTCAAAATTTATTGGGAAAATGGCTGAACATTTGGCAAACAGTTTAGACCCTGATCAGACGCCGCGTTCTGCGGCGTCTGATCTGGGCCTGCACTGTTTGCCAATTACCCGTTTTGAGGGATTATGTTATACTAAAGGATTTATGTTATATGTTTAAGGATTTATGTTATACTAGACCTCTAGTCTAACTTTGCCGGACATACATATGACAATTGCACCACTGTACTTTATATTTCTACACCCCGTGGAGCCAATACAGCTAGACGCTAAGGTATCTTGACATAGATTTAATAAAAATATCCATAATACCATGTTTCATTTCCAACTATTTGGCATTATCACAAGTCATAACCATCCCGAAAACACGCTTATCATATGACGTCGTTGATAAGCAGTGGATAACGTCGTGTAATAAATATCGCATGACAACACGTGTAATAACACTTTTGATGGATTAAGTAACGTCATGACGACGTCCATGTCATTTTCGTAGAAAAAATTTCAAATTAGAAGGCGATATGATAAAGAGAATCTTACACTCGTGGTCATTTCATATAAATTAATGAAACCCGCCGAAGGCTCGTTTCATAAATTTCATATGAAATGACCACTCGTGTAAGATCATCTATCTATATAATTTTGACCACTTTGAACCCCACCTTTATATAGTAAAACTGGGTTTCCGGGGGTATACCCTAAAATATAGATTGTGGCGGTTCTAACGAGTGCAACAATCTATATTTTGAGCAGAAATAAGAAAAATATCACAATTTTTTCATCATAAAATTTTCATTTTTTTCGGATGTATTTGTATAGGTGTGTTTGCGTAATGGCTACTATTGTACATTGATCTTTTTTTAAAAATTGGAGACAGACTTCCATAAGTTATTCGACTTCCTTCTGAATCCCATTGTATAATATTGTCTTTATAGATTTAGTTAATTATATTTATTTTAATTTATTATACAAATAAATAAAGGCTCTCGCCCATCGGAACTTGAAGAAATAAGCTTCCACGCAGAGCTGAATCCGATCGCACACGAGTACTGGTTAACCGCTCAGAGGAGCTAAGCCTGCCCAGGCAAAGCAGAGCGAGTCGGGCCGTCCATGCTTATAAACCCTATTGGTTTCATTGGGCGACAGGGCTTGAGATGTCATTTCATCTCAATATCGGGTAAAAGTCTCACAAATTGGAAGCAACGTCTCCAAAATGACCTATATATTGTTAACGGGGACGTTAAACATCAAATCAAACAAGCAAACAAATGGCTCGAATACCTTTGAGACCTCGAAAATCTGTTTGAGACAGGGGTAGTTCGAGCCATTGAAGTAACTGTCTGGAGGCATATCGAGATACTTTTGGACATCTTTTCGGTGTTCTATAATGAACATATATGCTGTGTGTACTCATTAGAATCGCCCCATCGAGGCGATTCTGATGAGTGCACACAGCATACATTTGCAAGCTAAAAACTAAAATCTCCAAAATTGTCCCCGACTATTTCTTATTTAGAGGAATTCCCGAGGGGTTCGGAAATATGTTCGACTGAGCCATGGTAAACGAGCCATCGATGTTCAAGCCATCGAAGTTCTACTCTAAATGTTATTTTTGTCGCTTCTGCTCCAAAACATATATTTTTGGTACTCGCAAGATTATCACGTTTGTAAGTAGCTTCTCATCACGTAAACACGCATATACCAATACATTGAAACCTTTATCGGCGAAAAAAATGAAAATTTTAAGATGAAAAATTTTGATATTTTTCTTATTTCTGCTCAAAATATAGAGTGTGGGTACTCGTTAGAACCGCCTCATCGAGGCGGTTCTAACGAGTACCCACACTCTATATTTTAGAGCAGAAATAAGAAAAATAAGGTTTACCCCTGTAAACCCCAGTTTCACTATATAAAAGTGGGGTTCAAGGGGTTCAAAATTATATTGGCGTGTTTTCGTGATGACAGACATCACAAAAAACGCCTGTATAATTCTGGCCCCTCAAACCCCACTTCCATGTAGTCAAACTTGGGTTTGCAGGGGTATACGTTATTTTACTTATTTCTGTAAATACACATAGATTGTGGGTAGTCTTTAGAACCGTTTGCCGTGGCGGTTTAAACGAATACCAACAATTTATGTTTGTGCAGAAATATAAATAATAGGCGATTCTAATGAGTACACACTTCATATATAGGCACGATAAAACTCGAAAATCTCCTTAATTATATCGCACTTTTTTCTTAATTATTTCATTAATTCTGGTGTCAAATTGTTTCTAAGATACCGGCATATTTGAAAACAATAATAACTCATTTTCGCCAAAAATTCCCAGAAGGTCCCTTTTCGCGTGACGGGTCACATATCAGTATATTTTATCTGCAAATTTTCATTTTTGGGGGGGTAAAATTTTCAATAGATTTGGATAGGCGTGTTTTCGTAACGTTGTCCCATCACATTACCATGTTCTTCTGATGCTTAGTGTGTTTGATTTGAGGTTTAACGCCCCCGTTAACACTGTAAAGGTCATTTTGGAGACGTTGCTTCCAAATTTGTGGGACTGATGCACACATTATAAAGAGCAAAGTGTGGTTTACAGGGGTACATGATTACATTGTATGTTTCTGGTCAAAATCATTGACTCATGAGCACCGATAATCCATAATTTGCGCATAAATTAAAAAAATAAATAAATAGAGGATATTTACTTTTTTTGAGATGAATATCAAAAATATTTCATCGAGTGTGATGAAAATATCAGAATTTTCACGAGTGCAGCACGAGTGAAATATTTTTGGTACATGTATTTATCGAATCAAGTTAATTTTCTTTCAATTTTTACGTGATTTTTGCGATGTCAGTTTCTGATGTACTGAACAGATATAAATCCTATTAATTTTTTGGGGCTGCAGGGCTTGAGAAGTCATTTCATCTTAATGTCGGGTAGAAGTCTCACAAAATTGGAAGCAACGTCTCCAAAATGACGTAAATAGTGTTGACGGGGCCGTTTAACCTCAAATAAAACGTGATAGCTTTGCAGACAGACGTCATTATCGAGCTGTTACAACATTCGGACCGTCGTCCCTTTGCAATGTCTTTTGGGGCACATATAAAGTTAGGGCAGTAGGGCTTGAGGTGTCATTTCATCTCAATGTCGGGTAAAAGTGCCATAGAAATGGAAACAACGTCTCCAAAATGATCCGAATAGTTTTGACGTGAATGTTGAACCTCTTCAAACTAACAAACAAAACATGTTTATTTATTCAGCATCTTGCCCTCGAGTTATGTAAGCGTACTAGTCTAAAAGACTCGCAATGAAAAAAATGTGGGTTCGGTAGGCGGGAATTCCTAACAAAAACACGTGTCATGTGAAAACAACAACAAAGACACTTTTCAGGGCCTAGTGTTCAAAGTGACATTGTTTCATTAACGGGCTCGTTAATAGTCAAAATACGTATTGCTTTAGTGAGAACGATATCAATCACGCTGATTTTTTGCTGGAAAATGTGAGTAGCTTGTGCATTTGCAAAAGCTACTCACATTTTTTCAGCAAAAATAAAACCATATTTTTCATATTAAATATTAGATGTTTAACGATACGTTAGGCCTATCTAACAACATCGTTAGTGTTGAACAACTGGACAAAGTTGAACATTTATTTTCTTACATGCTTTTCAATGAAATATAGAGATTTCACAGTGAAATCGAAAACGATATATTTGTCACTGTTTCAAACAGTGACAGCTAGATATCAATTTTATTTTTCACTGTTTGGGACTACTTTTTTCTCGAAATCTTATTCTGCAGTCAGTTTTTTCATTGTCAAATAAACTGTATAAGAGTTGACGCTAAGCCCGTTTGCACGTCACGAGGACGTTAATGACGTCATTTTCGACGCTGACGTCAAGTATTTTGTCGCGCGACGTTAGATCTGTCCGCACCTTCTTTGGGAAACTATTATCTCAATTATTTCAGTAACTATTCATAGAAATGCCAGCCTAGGCTATTTTTCAAGTGCAAGTTTGCACCCAATATTATACCCAGTAAATACGTTGGGCGCCGCTAAATTGAAACGACCAGAAACGAAGTTAGTTTTCTCTGAGGTTGAGTGACATGATGACTGAAGCTAAATATTGCCGTTTTGATGCATGTAAGAAACAGAAAATTTGATTTTTTTTATTGTAAGATCAAATTTTGTTTCACTCATGAACACAAAAACTGGTATTTTCACGCGTGGCTATGCCACGCGTGAAAATACTGGTTTTGGTGTTCATTCGGAGAAATAAAATTCGATCTTACACTGAAAAAAAATCAAATATTCTCTAAATCTTTATTATTTTTTTAGATCATTAACCAGAGTCGGGGTTTGTCTTTTGTGCTTGCGTATTCGTGTGCTTACATGTTTGTATGTCAAACGCTCATAAACTGCCGTCTTACCTGGACAGTCACATGCCGTATCTGCAAGCTTCCATTCTCCTGCGTTGTCACATTGTAGGAAAGGCAGAAAAACCGTGCACCAAGGGTCGCAGTTTACTGCGCATTTGGAATAAGGCTTCCAGTTACAGAAAACAGATATGCGACCATTTGGTATTATGGACGGACAAGTGACAGGAAAATCCGTCGACTCCGCTGAAATTAAATTCGGAATAAAACTCCAGTAAAATTCCTATATTAAGACCACCTTTGGGGCTGTTCAAAAGTGGTCTTAACTCCACTTTTGAACAGTCCAAAAGGTGGTCTCTTATTAGGCGACACTGGGTCTTTAAAACACAAAGAAAGAATAACTGAAACCTTCTCAATAAGCTTTTAAAAGCAGATTTAGTCTTTATTTTAGGTGGTCTTAATAGCGGAATTTTACTGAACTTGACACTGCATAATTCGGGGCTTGTAGATATAGATGGGCTGCATGATGCTTCAACGCAGGGCTGAAATCGACCGCACACAAGTATTGGTAAACCGTTTAGAGGATCTAAGCCTGTCCAGGCAAAGCGGTGCGAGTCTGCCCGTCCATGCTTATAAACCCTATTGGTTTCATTGGGCGGCAGGGCTTGAGATGTCATTTCATCTCAATGTCGGGCAAAAAGCCCCCACAAAATTGGAAGCAACGCCTCCAAAATGACCTATACAGTGTTGACGGGGACGTTAAACCTCAAATCAAACAAACAAACAATATTAAGACCACCTTTGGGGCTGTTCAAAAGTGGTCTTAAGACCACTTTTGAACAGTACCAAAGGAGGTCTCTTATTAGGCGACACTGGGTCTGTAAAACGTAAAGAAAGAATAACTGAAACCTTCTCAAAAAGCTTTTAAAAGCAGATTTAGTCTCAATTTTAGGTGGTCTTAATAGTGGCATTTTACTGTACTTGACCTAGAAGCCCCTGTGGCGCAGTGGTAATGCTACTCGCCTTGTAAACCAGGGATTGCAGGATCGATCCCGGGCTTCTCCAGACTTTCGGATGAATCTTTAAACCGAGGTCCCGTCTCCGTATGACCTTAGCTGTTGGTGAGACGTAAAACTAAAACTCACTCACTCACTCACTGTACTTGACCTGACTACTGCATAATTACCCACACATAACGATAACACACCCGTACGATATAGTGCATTTTTCACATCTCCAAAATGGCTACCTTTCTGATGAAAATCCTTGATATTTTTCTTATAAATGCACAAAACATAGGTTGTGGGTGCTCGTTAGAACCGCCTCATTGAGGCGGTTCTAACGAGTACCTACAATCTATGTCTTGGAATAGAAATGAGAAAAAATGTATACCCCCTTAAACCCCAATTTTCTCTATATAAAGTGGGTTTAGGGGGGTCTTCATTTCACGGACTTGTTCGCGTGATGAACAAGGAAAAAGATATGACAGTAACTGTCATTAACAGCAAATGTGGAACAAGTTGTGGAACATCGTGCTGCAATATGCAATCAAGTGACCAAGTCCGTGAAATGAACGCCCCTAAACCCCACTTTATATATAGAAAACTATAGGTTTACGGAGGTATACGTTATTATTTTATTATTATTTCTGCTCAAGGACATACGTTGTCGGTACCGCATCATTTACACGTTAGAAACGCTTCAATGAGGCGGTTCTAACGAGCACCCACAATCTTTGTTTGCAGTGTAAATAAGAAAAAAAAATATTACGGATTTTCATCGGAAAAGTAGCCATGTTGGAGATGTGAAAAAATGCACTATGTCGCACGGAGTGTTATCTTAATGCATCATGAAAACATACCTATATAAGTGTGACTCCCCTGAACCCCACTTTTATATACATGTATGGTAAACAGGGGTAAACCTTATTTGTCTTAGTTCTGCTCTAAAATAAAGATTGTGGGTACACGTTAAAACCGCCTCATCAACCTTATTTTTCTTATTTCTGCTCTAAAATATATATTGTGGGTACTAGTTAGAACTCGCTCGATGAGGCTGTTCTAACGTGTAACCACTATCTATATTTTGATCAGAAATAAGAAAAATATCAAAATTTTTCAGCTTAAAATATTCAGTTTTTGTCGTTAAAATTTACAGTGTATTAGTATAGGCGTGTTTTCGTAATGATGTGGAACATTGTGCCGCAGTATACATTCATGTACCGCAGTGCCACAGTATACATTCATGTACCGCAGTGCCGCAGTAGACATGCATGTACCGCAGTGCCGCAGTGCCGCAGTATACATTCATGCAATGGGCGAATGCAGTGGATACCGGTCAACTCAGCCGCATTTATCAAATGGAATCTTCCACCTTATGTATAGCCCAAGTCCATTTCAAAATTTAGGGGGTGTCAGGTTGTGTTTTCTTGAAATTTGAACGTTCTGCGGCGTCTGATCTGGGCCTGCACTGTTTGCCAGGGTACCCGTTTTGGGGTTTCTGGTATTGTTAATAAAACCGCCTGCTATATTACCACTACAAGTGTTAGCTTTCACAAAAAGCTAAGTCTACGCCTAGCACACATTAATTTGTGCAGTACTAAAATGACAAAACTTACCATGCTCATGCCAGTTAATGTGAAATTGCATAACAGTCACAGATTACAAATAAGGATTTCTAAATGTTCTCTCAAATGTGGCATACGAACAAACTACCGACCTTACTTTCACTACATGCCTACATTTACGGTTTCTTTCCTTTCGCATTTTAGGTTAACCTTTTTTATTTCACATTCTAGGTTAACCTGTGCGGCATAGTGCATTTTTTTCACATCTTCAAAATGGCTACTTTTCCGATGAAAATCCGTGATAGATTGTGGGTGCTAGTTAGAATCCCATCTTTTTAACGAGTACTTACAACCTATGTCTTGGAGCAGAGTTAAGAACAATAATGTGTACATGTACCCTCTGTAAATGCCAGTAGCCTGTATTTAAAGTGGGGTTTGGCCATTTGGTAAGAGAGTAACTGTCCTTTTGGCTTTCCGCTATTGAAGTTTCCATTAGGATCTAGTTATTTCATGTTTGTGTTTCTTTCCCTTTGGTGTCACTGATATGAGCTGTGGGTTTATTGTAGCGATTCATGATCACTGCCTTCACTTCTTCTTTAGGGGTGTTCATTTCACGGACTTGTTAACGTGCTACGTTGGGTATACGTCTGTTCTCATACAATGCCTACATGTAAGTCTGAAAAACAAACTTTTTTGTGAATAATTAAAAAAACAATGTTGTCGGTTTCCTACGCATTGGTCACGCCATAAACTTTGGTCTTGTTTTCAATGGCAGAACCCCTCCCCCCAACCCCCCCCCCCCCCACCCCCCCAAAAAAAAAAAAAAAAAAAAAAAAAAGGTCACTTTCGGCTTGCCTGCATCCTAGCTCGTGAACAAATTATTGACATTTAATTTGTTCACACTTTGTACAATATCTTATTGCAATCTACCAAAGATTTGATTGGATTTTTGTGACCTTGACCTTATTTGCAAGGGCGCATGCCCTCACAAACTGTCAAGTTTGACTTCTCTGCAACCTTTCTTGCGAACGAATCAATGGAAATTGCTCAAACTTGGAACAGTATATCATTGCATCCTTCCAAAGATTTGTTGAGATTTTGGTGTCCTAAGATTCTCCCCCACCCCCCACCAAATAAAAAAAAAAAAAAAAAAAAAATCAATCTTGGCTTTTCTGCATCCTGTCTCATGAATGATTCGATGAAATTCGGTGAAACTTGCCACAATATAGCATTGCAACCTACCAGATTATATTTGGTGGCCTTGACCTTTGACCTTATTGTCAAGGGCACGTCACCCCCCCCCCCCCCCACGTCCCGAAAAAAACACCTGTCATTTCATTTTTGGCTTCTCTACCCCTTGTCTTGCCAACAATTTGATAAAATGTGTTCACGTCACTTGAACAAGTCCGTGAAATGAACACCCCCTTACACCCCACTTAATATAGAAAAAACTTTGGTTTATGGGGTATACATTATTTTTCTTATATCTGCTCCAGTACATAGGTTGTAGGTGCTCGTTAGAACCGCCTCAATGAGGCGGTTCTAACGAGCACCCACATCCTATGTTTTGAGTACAAAAAAGAAAAATATCACAAATTTTCATTAGAAATATTACTTTTTTTGAGGTTTGAAAAAATGCACTATATCACACGGATATGTTATCGTAATGATATTTGGCACAATACAGTGGAACTTCGATGGCTCGAACCACTTTGGGACTATGAACATTTGTTCGAGACAGCGGTAGTTCGAGCCACAGAGGGATACTATTAGTGCCATACCAGGAGGCATACTGGAGATAATTGTGGATATCTTTTCGGTGTTCTATATTATAAATGTACGTTGTGTGTACTCATTAGAATCGCCTCATCGAGGCGATTCTAACGAGTACACACAGCATACATTTGCAAGATAAATGAAGAAAATCTTCCTAAATTACCTATATATCGTATTTGGAGGAACTACTTGCGGACTCAATAACGGGTTCGACTCATCCATGGTAAACGAGCCATCTGAGTTCGAGCCATCGAACTTTTACTGTATATTCATTGCAACCTACCATCAATTATATATTTGCTGACCTGGGGTGTGTTAATAATATTTATAAGCGGGTGGGGGGACATTGTTTTCCTTTGAAAAATTAGGAGTAGTAGTTTTGTTTGTTTGATTTGAGGTTTAACGTCCCCGTCAACACTGTAAAGGTCATTTTGGAGACGTTGCTTCCAATTTTGTGGGACTTTTACCCGACATTGAGATGAAATGACATCTCAAGCCCTGTCGCCCAATGAAACCAATGGGGTTTAATAGCATGGACGGTCCGCCTCGCACCGCGGTTCCTGGACAGGCTTAGATCCTCTAAGTGGTTTACCAGTACTACTAGTGTGCGGGCCAGATTCAGCTCTGCGTGGAAGCATCGTGCAGCCCATATATTTATTCAAGCCCCTATGGGCCGGGCCGGTGTAGTAGTAGTAGTAGTAGTAGTAGAAGTAGTAGTAGTAGTAGTAGTAGTAGTGGAAGTAGTCAAACATATACGATCATGTAAGCGAGAAGTTTCCTCCAAATTAGCCTAAAGACGGACTTTTCAGCCCCAAAACATGATGCAGAATGAAGATCTACACAGTCTTCTTTGTAACTGCTTTTAACTTTTCAACTAGGATGTTGTTTTTTTTCGACCCTTTCAGTATTATTTCACAATAATACTTTCAGTCTGTCATTAAAAAGAGGTGGGCGAAAATCGGAGTTCCCGGATAAAACCTTCCGTTACAGAACTTGGTGTCTCTTAACAACGTTGGTGCAACGTCAAGACGTTTAAGCACGTCACATCTACCTCGGTGCAACGACCGACGTTGAGGCGACGTGTGCCTGCTGGGATATGGATTTCTCGAGCGTATGGAAATATTCTAAAGGGACTCCAGAATTAGTTCTACTTAGCCATGGTATTAATATCCGTGTACGACTTATTGAAGTTTCACTGTATATAGAAAAGTTGCTAACTTACCTATTTTCGATATAAAAATCCCCAAAACTACACCATAAATGACCTCATAGATTAACTCCATAAAAACAAATAAAGTGAAGGATATTACTTTAAAAATAACGATTGTCGCTGCGGTTGCGAAATAACTTATATGCCTGGGTTATTGGTAAAGGATGTCTTATGTATCACTTGTGATAGTTAAAAAGTGTATATATAAAATAAAAAAAAAAAAGTAAACTTAACACTCTTGAGTTAATAAAAATAAACTAAAAACTCAGTTTTAAATAGTTTTTTAATGAAGTTCAAAGTTAAATGGACTTACCCATATATGCCTAACGGTCCCTTTTTGGTACATTGGCAAACAGCGCAGACTCAGATCAGACGCCGCAGAACGCGGCGTCTGATCTCGGTCTCCACTGTTTGCTTAAAGTATATACATTTTTGCAAATTTTACAGCAACCAAACTAAACCTGGCACCCCTATAATTGGAAATGGACCACTAAACTTATTAGGTGGGAGATTCCATTGTCATATATGCCTAAAACTTCTGTGGCTCAAACGCCTTTGCGACTATGCATTTGTTCCAGATAGGTGTAGTTTGAGCCACTGATGGTTACTCCTAGTGCCAGGTAATTTGGCGTACTAGAGTAATTTTTGGATCTTTTCTATCTACAGTAGAACTTCGATGGTTCGAACAGCGATGGCTCGTTTACCATGGATGTGTCGAACCCATTCTTGAGCCCCTAGCGAAATCCTCTACATAAGAAATAGTGGGGATAATTACGGAGATTTTAGTCTATTATCTTGCAAATGTATGCTGTGTGTACTCATTATTAGAATCGCCTCGATGAGGCGATTCTAATGAGTACACATAGCATACATTTTCATTGTAGAACACCGAAGAGATGTCAAAAAGTATCTCGTTATGCCTGCTGAAAGTTAACTCAGTGGCTCGAACTACCCCTGTCTCGAACACAGTTTCGAGGTCCCAAAGGTGTTCGAGCCATTGAAGTTCGACTATATGTATGTTGTGTGTACTCATTAGAATCGCGTCGTTGAGGCGATTACAATGAGAAAACACAACAAATAATTATTCTCTTCTAAAGATAACAGAAATCTATGGGAAGTCTCCCTAAATATGTCTTATCGGAGTTGTATTTAGACTGCTACACAGACCATCTATTTTAAAATAGACGTCCGCTATTCGTTAATAGATGAGCTGTGTAGCAGTCTAATATGTTCTATTAAAGGGTTATCCTTTGGAAGCAAGGGATACACCACAGAACTAGAAAATATGAAGTGTACATGTTGTATTAAGAATTTCTTAGTGTGAACAAACCATGACAAACAAACCACCTGAGCCCGTGTGTAATGTGCATTCTTTCATATCTCCAAATTGGTGACTTTTCTGATGAAAATTTATGAGTTTTTTTTATTTATGCCCCAAACATAGGTTTTGAGTGCTCGTTAGAACCGCCTCGTTGAGGCGGCTCTAACGAGTACCCACAACCTATGTATTTGAGCAGATTTAAGAAAAATACTGTATACCCCTGCAAACCCCAGTTTTCTCTATATAAAGTTGGTTTAAAAGGGGTCCATTACATGGATTTGATATCGTGATGAGCCGGCCCCAGCCCATCGGGGCTTTAAGAAATATAAGGGCTGCATGATGCTTCCACGCAGAGCTGAAACCGACCCGCACACGAGTACTGGTAAACCCCTTAGAGGATCTAAGCCTGCCCAGGCAAAGCGGTGCGAGTCGCCCTGCCCATGCCTATAAACCGTATTGGTTTCATTGGGCGGAAGGGCTTGAGATGTCATTTCATCTCAATGTCGGGTAAAAGTCCCACAAAATTGGAAGCAACGTCTTCAAAATGACCTTTACAGTGTTGACGGGGACGTTAAACTTCAAATTAAACAAACGAATATCGTGATGAGCGTGTTTACCTATTGGTTTAAACATAATTATTCAGAAATAACCAATTTAACATATATACAAACGCAAATACATGGTATGAGAGGATTTAGACGGAAGCAAAATGCTTATAGAGGCCATTGTCCAAGTCCCATTGTTTCAGATAGACTATAATGCAATGTTATCACCTGCGTGTTAGAAATATCAGCATAATATGACTCAGCAATGTTATCAAATTAATGTTTTATCAGCTCACAAAGTGCTCATGGTGAGCTATTGTGACTAGTCAATGCCCGTCGTGCGTCGTCCCACCTCCGTCGTCGACGATTTGCGTTAAAAGAATACTACTTCCAATCCGTTGGGCCAATTTCATTCAAACTTCATAGGAATGTTGCCTGGGCGAGTCTCTACCAAAATTGCTAAAATTGTTCCTCTCAGATGAACTAGATATATGTAGCCGCCAGAGCTAAAAGTAGAAAATAGAAGATCTTTAAGCGACTTCTTCTCCCATACTCAGAATGGATAAAACGGGTCCGCTCCGATGAAAAAGATGGTCACCAGAGCTAAAAGTAGAAACACGTTATCAATTTGCTTTAAATTCTTATTCCCCCTAAGTCCTTTGGCCAAGAGGATTCAAACTTCACAGGAATGTTATCTAGGTGCCTCCCTACCAAAATAGCTAAAATGATTCCTCTTCGATCATTACGATAACTCACCCGTGCGACATAGTACATTTTTTCACATCTCCAAAATGGCTACTTTTCTGACGAAAATCTGTGATATTTTCCTTACTTATACTTCAAACATAGGTTGTCGGTACTCGTTAGAACCGCCTCATTGAGGCGGTTCTAACGAGTACCCATAACCTATGTATTGGTGCAGAAATAAGGAAAATAATGATTACCCCCCTAAACCCCAGTTTTCCCTATATAAAGTGGGGTTTAGGGGGGTCTTTGTTTCACGGACTTGGTCACGTGATGTGAACAGGCTAAAAACATAACTGAAACAGAAAAATCTTCAAACGACGACAACTCCTCCTATACATGTACATCTAGGCCAATTTCATTCAAACGTCTACGAATGTTGCATAGGTGACCCTGCATCAAAGCATCAACAATTAGCTTTAAATTCTAACTCCTCCTAAACCATTGGACTAAGTAGATTCAAATCTCACAGAAATTTTATCTAAGTGGCTCCCTACCAAAATAGCTAAAATTGTTCCGTTTCGATGAATAAGATGCCCACCAGAGCTAAAAGCAGAAAAAAATCTTTAAATGACAACTCCTCCTGGGCCAATTTCATTCAAACTTCATAGGAAAGTTACTTCGGTGACCCTCTACAAAAATAGCTAATGCGGCTCCGCTCCATTTAGCGAAATGGCCGCCTGTGTTAATATTATAAAAAATGTCAACAATTTGTTTTAAAAGCTAAATCCTCCTGAACCCTTACACCAGTTTGATTCAAATTTTACAGAAATGTTGCCTTGGTAGCTCTCTATACAAATAGCTAAAGTTGTTCTGCTCTGGTACAAAAATGGCCACCAGAGTTAATGATAAAAAAAAATCTTTTAACGACAACTTTTTCTATCTCTTTGTGCAAATTCGATTCAAATTCCATTGGAATGGTGCTTAGATGATCCTCTACCAAACTAGCTAAAACCGTTCCGTTCAAATGAACAAAATTGACACCAGGGCCAAAAATTGGAAAAGGTCATCGATTTGCTTTAAATGCCAACTCCTCCTAAACCCTAAGGCCACACAGGAATGTTGCCTTGTTGCTCCCTACCAGAATATCAAAAATTGTTCCGCTCCAATGAACGAGGTGGCCTACAGAGTTAAAATTAGAACAATTTTTAAATGACAACTCCTCCTACACTCCTGGGCCAATTTCAATCAAACTTCTTAGCAATGTTGCTAAAGTGACCCTCTACCAAATTAGTTGAAGCGGTTTATCTGTCGTTAAAAAATGGCCACCAGAACTAAAACAGATACAAACGACAACTTCTCCTATACTGTTGGTCTAACTTCTTTCCAACGTCACGACGACTCGCTACCAAAATAGCAAAAGTCGCTAAAATGGTTCAATTCTGATTAACAAGAGCTGAAAATAGAAGGGTCGATAATCGATAATCGCTAAGGTTTTTGTCATAATTTTACCTGTCTGGCTTTCTTCTGAGCATGACTCTTACCATATGTTGCACTTTACCATATGTATATTTGAACAGACAGGCCTGAGCAAACAGTGTAGACCCAGATGAGACGCCGCAGAAGGCGGCGTCTCATCAGGGTCTGCACTGTTTACCACTTTTTTTTTTCTTGGTGTGGGTTTTACGGCCCTTTCAAGATTATTTCACTCATATCGAGCCGATCGTTAATCATAGGTGGGCGAAAACCGGAGTACCCGGAGAAAAACCACCAGACCTTCCGTTGCAGAACTTGGCGTCTCACACGTGACCCGATGTTTGCCACTTATCCAGCTATTTTAGGCATACCTTTGGGTAGTAAATTTTACCTATCAAGTAATCGATTAAAAGCAAATCAGAAATGATAATCATTTTTGTTGAATATATCGATCGATTAATCGATTATACGATTAAACGTGTCAGCCTTAGTGAAGGTTGTGTCTATAGAATCGATTTAAACTCCCCATAGGTTCTCGCTACTGACCGTTAAGGCTGACACGATTAATAGTACAATCGATTAATCGATCGATTAATTGAACAAAAATGATTATCATTTCTGATTTGCTTTTAATCGATTACTTTATAGGTACAATTTACTATCCAAAGTTATGCCTAAAATAGCTCGATGAGTGGCAAACACTGAAGACCCAGATGAGACGCTGCATTCTGCGGCGTCTCATCTGGGTCTACTCTGTTTGCTCAGGCCTGTCTGTTCAAATATACATATGGTAAAGTGCAACGTATGGTAAGAGTCATGCTCAGAGAAAAGTCAGACAGGTAAAATTATGAGAAAAACCTTCGCGATTACTAATTGATTATCGATCGCAATGACAGGACTGATAATCGATTATCTTTTCAGCTCCGATTAGCCAGCCCTACTGACCGTCCTATGGCGGTGGTTCTAATGTGGTTTATTTAAAGGACATTCAACAAGTCTTCCTGACACGTGTTCTAAAATTTACGGTTGCATAAAACGTTGACGTTTTCCTAGAAAAGTAACCTAATCTGTTCGTGTATAGTTCGTGTACCAGGTGCACCAGGAACTAGTTTTTCACAAAACTACGGAAGCCGATAGGTGACACTTTACTTATATATATATATATATAGGTTTGTTTTGGAGTTTTAAAACAGTTAAAGGAATTGGAGTGTTATGGGTATTTAGACAGTTTAATATAGTTACAGAGTTAAGCAAACGAGACAGTTAAGAATTTTTAACAGTTAGAGGTTATACGTGAGAGTTAAGAATTTCAATACAATTGGAAAATGACGAATTGGCGGAGCTTAACTTGCACAGACCATTGCCTGCGGGTATAAGTTTAACGTCCCCGTCAACACTATTCAGAATGATATCGCTCCCATTGTTGTGACTTTTACCCGACTTTGAGATGAAATGACATCTCAAACCCTATCACGCTATGAAATCAATTGTGTTTATGAGCATTGACGGTTCCTATCACATCATTTTGTCCGTGCAAGTTTAGGCCTTCTTCTTCAGTACTCATGTGTGATCGGTTTCAGCTCTGCAGTGAAGCAACGTGCAGTGCAATCTATTTCTCCAAGCCCCAATAGGCGGGGGTCTTGAGTGAGTGAATGAGTGAAACAGTGAGTATGGCACAGATTGGCGGGGGCCTTGAGGGAGTGAGTGTATTCAACTTAGGACGCCATGGTCACGAGCAGTAATCCCGTTGTCCGAAACTACACATTTTCTGTTCCAGGTGATGCATGCAAGATAAACTGTATTAAGCGCCGACACGTCAACGAATCTTGAATCAGCGAAATGGTGATGCTTTCTACGGAAAGATATGTCAGACTAAAGTACTAATGAGCTACATGACCGGCGAATGAGTGATTGAGCCATCTACCCAGCAAGACGTTAACAGACAAACACTGCGTGCGTGCATGCATAATCCATTCGTTCCCAATATACGTATCAGTATGCGCTTTTAAAGTGGGGGTATAGTCAGATCCGCTGACTGTTGGAGTTTCTTCTAGCCCCGATGGGCGGGGCCCTAGAGTGAGTGAGCTGGTTGGTCGTTGGTTAGGTATATAACTCTGGACGTCACGGCGAAAAGCAGTATTTATGTCCCCCCCCCCCCCCCCGGTAACCCAAACTCTTCACCTTTTCTGGACAAGGTTATACATTCTCAGCAGAAAATCGGTACTTGTAAGTGCCAATACTTCTGCCAGCTTTGAACAGGAATAATCTATTGACGGAAAGGTGTGTCGGACAGAACTATCGAACCCGAGTCCTAAGCCACCACTCCTCCTGGTCGACAATCAACTCGCATACTACTGAGCCATCGCACCCGCTCACTGAATGAGCCAGCTATCCGCTTAGCTTTCAGTATTGTTTGTGTGATTTGAGGTTTAACGTCCCCGTCAGCACTATATAGGTCATTTTGGAGACGTTTCTTCCAATTGTGTGGGACTTTTACACGACATTAAGATGAAATGACATCTCAATCCCTGCAGCCCAATAAAACCAGAAGGTATATGATGCGGCTCTCTTAACTAGAGGCTATACTCAGCATACTCTCCGTCCTTACATTGATTCTGAAATTAATCATAAACGCCATTACTTCAAAATATCCTTCATTAACAGGGGTATGGATTTTATAGATTTGCCCAGTATCTATCGTGAGAGATCGGTGCTTTCTTCCATTCCTGCTTATTTTCAAAATACTGAAACACCTATAATTTGTTATAGATATAACAAACCTGTTAGATCTATCATTTTTAATTTCAATAAACTTGTTTCAGATCTTGATATTGATACTAATACTCTTGATTCATGTGATTGTAAAAACTCAGTGTATTGCTATCCTGCTGCTGGTCATGTAATTACTGGCAATTTGAAAATTATTCCTGATTCTAGGATAAGGAATATAATTTCTAAAGGACCGAAATATCGGTTTCTTTCTAAAACTGATTTCAGTAAATGTAGAGATGAAATCGCTGTTTCCTTGAATGGTGTAAGCGACAGTATGTTGAGCATAAAGCCCTTAAGGACTGGAAACTTAGCATTTTAAAACTAGTGAATAAACGCATTTCTTTCTATTCTCAAAATACTAACTTATTACCTCCTAAGCCCAAGACGTCTTTACGTCATCTTAAACTAGGTATTCAAGAATTTCATAAGAAGTTTGTTTTGGCCCCTGCAGACAAGGCCGCTAACAACGTCGTCGTTGTGTGACGGCTCCACTATGTTAACACGCTTAAGCAGGAGCTTGGTGGTACTAAGGCCTATGAACTTCAGCCTTTAGCTGAAGAGAGAGCTATAGTAGATAAACATGTTTGTCATTCAGCCACCAAGTTTGCTGTGTGTGTTACCGGAGGCCTAGACAAGCTTCCTACGCTATACTGGTTACCAAAACTTCATAAAAGACCTTACAAAGCACGGTTTATTGCAAATTCTAGCTCTTGCACTACCACTGAACTTTCTAAATTATTAACTTCCTGTCTTACTGCTATTAAAACGCATGTGATTAAATATTGTGATAAAGTCTTTGAAAGATCAGGAAGAAATCTGTTTTGGTCTATAAAAAATTCGAATGAGATTTCAAATAAATTGAAATCCAGACATTTTCGTGCTGTCTACTTACGATTTTTCCACTCTTTACACTACACTTCCTCATTATCTTATAAAAGAAAAGCTTAATGATTTAATTGAATGGGCTTTTCACAGAGAAGATTCTCTCTATCGTGCATCTAATGTCAGAAATGCATTTTTCACTTCTAAAGAGCATAAGAATTATACACTTTGGTCATGTCAGAAAGTGTGTGATGCCCTCACCTTTCTACTTGACAATATTTATATTAGATTCGGTACTAAGTTATTTAGACAAATTGTGGGTATTCCGATGGGTACAAATTGCACACCTCTTGTGGCTGATCTGTTCTTGTATTGTTATGAAAGAGATTTCATGTTGTCGCTTTCCATTGATAACCAATCTGAAATTATTGAAGCTTTTAGCTCCACTTCTAGATATTTAGATGATTTATTAAATATTGATAATACCTATTTCGATGGTTTGATCAGTCAGATTTACCCCCCAGAACTTCAGTTAAATAAAGCAAATTCTTATGATACCGAGGCCCCGTTTTTGGATTTACATCTATCTATTGTAGATGGGTTTGTTTCGTGCAAAATTTATGATAAACGCGATGACTTTGATTTTGAGATTGTAAATTTTCCTTTTTTGGATGGTGCGCCATCCTATGGCATCCTCGTGCGCCATCCTATGGCGTTTATATTTCGCAATTAATTGGATTTGCTAGAGTGTGTAGTCATGTAACTGACTTCAACACTCGTAATAAATTATTAACGGCTAAACTTCTTAATCAGGGTTATCGGTACTATAAACTACGCAAAGCCTTTTCAAAATTTTATAGACGCCATTCTGATTTAATTTCAAAATTCAATATTGGACTTAGATCTCTCCTGCAACAAGGTCTATCGGAACCCGAATTTTATGGTGACTTAGTATATAAATTCAGAAAAAATATATAACCGCAATGACTTCAGCACCCAATTTCGTAAAATCATTCTTCGATATAAAAAGATTGGGTACAACATGGATGTTATACGACAGACTGGTAGTTAACCCAATCACGGTTGGCAACTTTGCTTCCCTCTTTAATTGCACGCCGGTGGGTCAGGCCTCAGATTCTATGACGGCTCCAACGTAAAGGCTTATTGAGAATTAGAGAGATCTAATTCTTGGTAATGTTGGTTGGTGCCCGATGCTCTGTCTCTGGTTGGGCCCATCGGAGTCTAACTGTTGGTTTTCTTTTGCTCCAGCATTTCAGTGGTTTCTTGCTGTCGAGTCCTCACCGTTGTCCCACCTCTGTGGTTATTTGATTTTTTGTGTTCACGGAGATGTTGCACTGATGAGTTAGGAGGCCTTCATGCGGACTGAACAAATTATTTGTCTAAATCGCGACGGAAGTAAGCGCGAGGATTGTGGCCACGTAAAATCGATTTAAGCCCCCCGGTGGAAATCTTTCCACTGACCGTTACAAGGCGGTTCTTCTGTGGCGGTTTATTTATGTTGTTGTTTGTTACTTACTGTGTGTATCACTTGTGTCTTTTTATTTTGGATGGCCATATGGCCATTTTGTGGGAAAGTAACTGTCCTTATGGCCTTCCTTTGTTTAGGTTTCCATATGGTCTGGTCGCTTAATGTTTGTGTTTCTTTCCCTTTGGTGTCTTTGATGGGTGGAGTAAGTTAATTGTATCGATTCCTGATCTTTGTTTTACTTCTACTTAATATACATGGGCGGGCGGTCTCGCAGAAGTATTCCTGGGCAGGCTTAGACCTTCTAAGCAGATAACCAGTACAAATGTGAGGTCGGTACCAACTCTGCGTGGAAACATTGTGCAGCCCAATCTATTTCCCCAAGCCTCGATGGGCGGGAGCGACCTAGCCTTCAGTTTACGTAGACCATGCGTACGTGCGTGCGTGTATGCGTGCGTATGTGTTTTGATAGGTGAGTTTTCACTTTGGCGGTATCTGATTTATCCAGACATTTTTAATTTTTACACAGTTGAAGAAACGAGACAGTTAAGAATTTTTAACAGTTACAGGTTATGCGCGAGAGTTAAGAATTTCAATGCAATTCGAAAATGACGAATTGGCGGGATATTTGCATAGAAAATTGAGTATGTATTGAGGTTTAACAACCTCGTCAATCCTATTTAGATCACTCGAGTTTATACTTCCAGTTTTAGCTCACCAGAGCCAAAGGCTCCGGGTTATCTTATAGGTTAAATAGTTAACGTCTGCGTCTGTGACGTCTGTGTCGTCTGCGTCAGTACATTCAAATGAGTGTGTGTGTGTGTGTGTGTGTGTGTGTGTGTGTGTGTTTGTACTTGCTACCAATCGGGGAAGTACATAAGAATACACACCTTCGAATCGGGGAGACACCTCCAAACGCGGAGCTCCCCGTTTTGAAATAGCAAGAAATATTGAAAAGTCAGTACTAGATGAACCTTAAAAATAGTTTCCTATGGTAATCTAACACCTTCCCCGTTTTGTAGGTTCAGGACGTATATCTGATACACAAAAGTGTATAAAGGCTGATCGATTAAAAGTTTCAAGTGTGTAACACCGATATCGAACCTCCCCGTTTGTGCGGAAAAATTCTTATTCCGCAGAACGTGGAAGTGTTAACATCTAAGATGTGATTTTTCTTTGTTTTGTTTGATTTGAGGTTTAACGTCCCCGTCAACACTGTAAAGGCCTTTTTGGAGACGTTGCTTCCAATTTTGTTGGACTTTTACCCGACATCGAGATGAAATGACATCTCAAGCCCTGTCGCCCAATGAAACCAATGGGATTTATAAGCATGGACGGTCTGCCTCGCACCGCGGTTCCTTGACAGGCTTAGATCCTCTAAGCGGTTTACCAGTACTAGTGTTCGGGCCGGATTCAGCTCTGCGTGGAAGCACCATGCAGCCCATATATTTCTTCAAGCCCTTATGGGCGGGGGGCATGATTTGTCCTCAAACAACTTTAAATCAAAGACAATTATTAGGAATGAAGCGACTTTTTTCAGCGGCTTGAAACTGAGTACATCAGAATACATTGGATATCACTGCCTTTGTGTGTTTGGTTTAACAGTTTCATTGATTGATTTATTGATTTTGTGGTTTAACGTCCCCGTCAACACTGTATGGGTCATTTTGGAGACGTTGCTTCCAATTTCTCGGGCCTTTTACCCGACATTGAAACGAAATGATACCTGGAGCGCTGTCGCCCAATGAAACCAAAACGGTTCATAAGCATGGACGGTTCGACTCGCATCGCCTTGCCTGGGCAGGATTGATCCTCTTAGCGGTTTACCAGTACTTGTGTGCAGTTGGTTTCAACTCTGTGTGGAAGCATCATGCAGCCCATTTATTTCTTCAAGCCCCGATGGACAGGGATTTTTAACCGGTTCATTATTATGATTTAATCGTTTAAAATCCCATAACTTCATTTATTAAATTATTTCATGGTGTTCTCTATTGTCCCACTCCCAAACTCCACATTGAGGTTTTGAGAAATAGATTGGGCTGCGCAGAGCTGAAACCGAGCGCACATGAGTACTGGTAACTGCTTAGAAGGTCTAAGCCTTCCCATGCACCATCCATGCACATATTGGTTTCATTGAGCGATAGGGTTTGAGATGTCATTTCATCTCAATGCCGAGTAAATTCCTTCAAAACTGGAATCAACGTTACCAAAATGACCTAAATACTATTGACGGAGACATTAAACCCAAATTCAACAAACAAACAACTAATGCCATGGCAGATTGTAGTTTTATCGTATGTTTGCAATACAAGAATCAAAGCAAATTCGATTACTCTTTTGTAACTGATGCCTCTTTTTGTTGGTGTCGACTTTCATAATTAAGCGCCGTCTAACGTTAATGGTATTTGTTTGTTTGTTTGATTTGAGGTTTCACGTCCCCGTCAACACTGTAAAGGTCATTTTGGAGAGGTTGCTTCCAATTTTGTGGGACTTTTACCCGACATTGAGATGGAATGACATCTCAAGCCCGGTCGCCCAATGAAACCAATAGGGTTTATTAGCATGGACTCGCACCGCGGTTCCTGGACAGGCCTAGATCCTCTAAGCGGTTTACCAGTACAGTGTGCGGGCCGGATTCAGCTCTACGTGGAAGCATCGTGTAGCCCATATATTTCTTCAAGCCCCTATGGGCGGGGGCAGTAATGGTATCTAAACGTCATCAGATTAGCAAGTTCGTGTAATGACAACCCATATAGACACCCAATTTATATACGTAAAAGTGGGGTTACAGGGGTATACAAAGTATTCCTGATTTCTGCTCATAAAAATAGGAGGCGGATCTAACGAGCACCGATAATCTATGTTTGGACTAGAACTAAGAACAATCATTATGAAAACACGCCTTTTCAAATACATAGAAAATTTCATCACCCAAAAATGAAAATTTCCGGGTAGAAAATTCTGTTATTTTTAATGGTTTTGCTCCAAACAAATTATGGGAACGTGCAGGAACCGCCTAAGGCGCTTCCAACAAGTACCCTGAATATAGTTTTGTCTGTATGAATTGAGGTTTAACGTCCCCTTCAACACTGTATATGTCATTTTGGAGTCGTTGCTTCCAATTATGTGGGACTTTTACCCGACATTGAGATGAAATGACTTCGCAAGCCCTGTCGCCCAATCAAACCAATAGGGTTTATAAGCATGGACGGTCCGACTCGCACCGCTTTGCCTCTAAGGGGTTAATCACTACTCGTGTGCGGTCGGGGAAGCATCATGCAGCCCATTTATTTCTTCAAGTCCCGAAGGGCGGGGGCCGAACCCTGATTATACTAAATGCATGGTTAGTGCCTTTAATAATAAATAGAATATGTGAGTCTTAGACAATTTAAAAGTGTCGAGCCTCAGCGAGCCCCTATAAAATAGTTGCGGCGAACCAATTATATCTCCTTATTAAAGACACTTATCATGTATTTAGTTTATACCGCAATTCAAAACAATCAAGGGGCTTTGCAATACTTTAGCAAATTTACCCTAAAAAGGCAGCAGACAGTATGGCATAATAAAGGACAGTTGGTGCCATGGCGCGCACACGTACATGTAGTATACCGAGACGTCAAAGATTGCAAAGTTTCTGACGTCACCTTGCCACGAAGACGTAAGAAACATGGACACTTTAATGAAAGTTTCTCAGAGCTTTACATACTGTATATAAATCTGCAAATAAATAGTTTATTTTAGTTTTAGAACCTATTTTCGAGGTTCAGACACAAACGCAGTAGCAGTGTGCCATTTTATACCTCAATCAGGCATTCTAGTAACCTAATAAAGGGGATCGAATAACTGCTCGCTATAATCGGCAGTGACCTATGATACCTTCTACTGATCTATAATACGCCTAGTGACCGTTAATAGACCGGACCTACTTTTCAGGTCCCTAATTCGCAAATGTAAACAATAACATGCAACCTTTTGTACACAGGGAAACAACAAAACTGCAAGTTATAATCTTTACAATATATATTCAAACAGATTTTCAGAAATTTCAGCTAAATTCTTAGTTTCTCGGGCTTTCCTCGTTTGAATGGTCCGTTGGAATGATTGCGCACTGGTATTGCGGTTGCGTCTCAACCTCGAAAATGATTTCTAAAACTAAAATAGACTATTTATTTGCAGATTTCCATACAGACTGTAAAGCGTTGGGAAACTTTTATTCGAGCGTCCATGTTGTTTCCTGCGTCTCTGTGGCGTGGTGACGGCAGAAAGTTCGGGCTATTTGACGTCACATAGTACTACGAGTGCGCGCCATGACACTGAATGTCGTTTAACATGCAACAATGTCTGCTGCTTTTTTTTTTTTTTTTTTTGCTTAAATTTGCTAAATTATTGCAAAACCTTTGATAGTTTTGCATTGCGGTATAAACTAAATACATGATTAGTGTCTTTTTATACCCCGCCACACGAAAGTGGCGGGGTATTATGTTATACCCTCCGGTGTCCGTCCGTCCGTCCGTATGTCCGTCCGTCCGTCCGTCCGTCCGCACTTCGTTTCCGATCGATAACTTGAGTATTTTTTCACGGATTTTTTTTTCTTCAAAATTTGCATACATATTGGTATCGGGGATGAGTGGTTTGGGATTGTTAATGGGCAAAATCCGTTAATTTATAGCTGAGTTATTGCCCTTTTCAGTATCTGAAAAATGGTTTTTGGCCTCTAATTCCCTTACTATATGGAATATCTGGATGAAACTTCACAGATATATAGAGGACTAAACGGTTCATATTGTGGCCAAGGACTGCTACTCTGGCTGTTCCAGTTCATGAGTTATCTGCCCCTGACGTATTTAATAAATGCATTTTAGACTGTAGTTCGTTTATCATTTACAATATCTTCCTGAAACTTCATAGATATGTAGTAGATGAATTGTTATATACTGTGGCAAAGGAACATGACTCTGGCTTTCCCAGCGGTTGAGTTATCTGCCTCTGAAATATCTGAAAAATGGTTTTTGGCCTCTAGTTCCCTTACTATATGGAATATCTCGATGAAACTTCACAGATATATAGAGGACTTAATGGTTCATATCGTGGCCAAGGACTGCTACTCTGGCTATACCAGTTCTTGAGTTATCTGCCCTTGAAGTATTTAAAATGCATTTTAGACTGTAGTTGCTTTATTATTTAAATTATCTTGCTGAAACTTCATAGATATGTAGTAGATTAAATGTTACATACTGTGGCAAAGGAACATGACTCTGGCTTTCCCAGCAATTGAGTTATCTGCCCTTGAAATATATAAAAAAGGGATTTTGGCCTATAGTTCATTTATTATTTGAAATATATGGATAAAACTTCTGCACCCTCTGCTGTCTGTCTGTCTGTCCATCCATTTGTATGTCTGTCCATCTGTCTGTCTGTCCCTTTTCAGTATCTGAAAAATAGTTTTTGGCCTCTAGTTCCCTTACTATATGAAATATTTGGATTAAACTTTACAGATATATAGAGGACTAAAAGGTACATATTGTGACCAAGGACCATATAGAGGAGTAAAGGGTACTTATTGTGGCCAAGGACCACTTCCCTGGCTGTTCCAGTTCTTTAGTTATTTGCCCTTGATGTATTAAAAATCGATTTTAGACTCTAGTTCCTTTATTATTTGCAATATCTTGCTGAAATTTCATAGATATACAGCAGACTAAATATTACATATTGTGGCAAACGTACATGACAGCCATTTAAGGTAAATACTTGCCTCCATAATTTTCTAATAATGTCAACTTATTGAGTTGCCTTCCCATCAAATGTCTGAAAAATGGATTTTAACATATGCTTCCTTCATCTTCTAACAACTTCATCCACTCACATTAAGACATTACACTTGCGGATCATATCTCTGCTATCCCCTTTCTAGTTATTTAGCCTTGATATATTTTCAAATAAGTTACATTGCTTAGCAGTGGCGGGGTATTATGCAGTTTCTGCGGTGCTTTTATTATTATTAAAGACACTAACCATATATTTACTATATTCCAACAGACCATGCAAACCAGAAAAGCTCAAGAAGGTAAGAATCTAGCTGAAAATATGTTTAAATAGATATTGCAAAGATTTTAACTTGCAGTTTCGTTGTTTTCCCGTCTATAAAAGGTTGCATGTTATTGTTTACATTTGCAAATTATGGACCTTAAAAGTAGGTCTGGTCAATAAACGGTCACTAGACGTATGATAGGCCAGTAACAGTGTTATTATAGGTCACTACCGATTATAGCGTGCAGTTATTCGACGGCCTTTATCAAGTATTGCGGTTGTCCTATAGGAGCTTTTTTGTGACGTACTTCCGGTTCTAAAAATAGAACGGGAAAAGTCCTGGCCGTCATCTTTCGTATTGCTTCAAAGGCAGTGGGACAGATAAAGTGTTAATTACAGCGTAAAACAGTGGAATTCTTTTAAACTTTAAACACCCTTTCAGAGCATAAGAATGTTAAACACTCCTTCGCGAGTGGCAAGATTTCACAGTAAAATCTGGTAGATTTATATATAGATTGGTTCAATCTGCCCAGCCCTTAGGTATACATTAACCCATTTGGTACCGGAAACCCCAAAATGGGTAAGTGACAAACAGTGCAGGCCCAGAACAGACGCCGCAGAACGCGGCGTCTGATCAGGGCCTACACTGTTTGCAAAACGTTCGGCCATTTTCCAAATAAATTTTGAAGAAAACACAACCTGACACCCCTAAATTTTGAAAATGACTCCTGCTATATATACGGAGGAAGATTCCATTTGGTACAAAAAGGCTAATGGGCTTCTTGGATACAGGGATCAGTCAAACCATCTCAACGGTCACGTGTCATTGAAGTGAGCTGGAGTGGTTGTCGACGGCATGACGTCGAGCCAACGTTGACTCGACGCCCGTCTGTAAGTCCACTCATTGTCTTTTTTTTTTTTTTTTCGACTGTCAGTATGTTTATTTGTCTGTCTAACAGTCCGTCCGTTCGTCTGTTAGTCAGTCATTCAGTCAGTCGGTCTGTTTGTCGTCTGTCTGTCTACTGTCAGTTTGTCAGTCAACCCCCCCCCCCTCTCTCTCTCTCTCTCTCTCTCTCTCTCTCTCTCTCTCTCGCTCTTTCTCTCTCTCTCTCTCTCTCTCTCTCTCTCTCTCATGCAAACGGTCATGTGACAATGAAGTGAGATAGAGTGGGTGTCGACGGCATGACGTCGAACCAACATTGACTCAACTCCCCTCCGTCAGTCCACTCATTAGTTTATTTCGACTGTTAGTATGGACATTTAAATTGCACATGTAGACAGATCGTTGGACAGATTTCTCAAGATAGATTCCTTCGCGTGGCATTATTTCAATGAAAACGGGTATATTTTCTCTCAAAATGTCTGAATATTGTTAGCATTTTAAGTTCCGCCAATACACCTGAATAGCGATGGCCGTTTCAATTGACGGCCAGTAATGTGCGCATGCGCAAGAATGACGTCAAAAACGGAATTCCTAAAACCTCTTATATATCTGTTTTTGGGCAAAGATACGAACAATATTGTATACCCCTATAAACGCTAAGTTTTACTAGCGGTTTAATGGGGGGGGGGGGGGGGTAAATTATATAGGCTTGTTTTGGCGATGACGAAAAAAGAAAGAAAGAAAGAAAATAAAACATCCTGTGAAAAAAAAAACTGGTTTCAAGACATGGCAAATGCCATTTTAGCGCACGGGAATGTTATTGTAATGTTTTTAAAGCCTCTGTACCGGTCGCTTTTGTTTTCTTATTTCTGTCTCTTTAACATCAATATTTAGAAGATGTCGTTGTAGTAGTAGTAGTAGTAGTGCTGCAGTTGTTGTTTAATGAGAAATTCCCTTTATTGTAATGTTCTTTATCCGTATCTCTACTAGATCTATCAATATTTCTTTTGAAATAATATATGGGCCCCGTCAAGCGATTTTGGTACTTATCGCCTATGCGAGCAGCGAAGGTTCAGGCGAGCCTGCGCATCCGCGCAGTCTCGCCAGAACCTTCGCTGCTCGCTCATACAAGCAGTGAGTCAAGAGGAACTTTCAGACAGAAAGCCATATCCCTGGCCCCTATGAATGGCTGGGCATGCGCAGTTAAAATTTGTCATGGCGGAATGCTCGAAGACACAAATTCGCTTGGCGGGGCTCATATAATTATATTTCCTATTGACAGATCATATTTTTGTTCACATGAGGACGAAGTGCACAAGTGAACTATAGCTATCACCAAGTGTCCGTGGTAAGAGAGTCGTGCGTCGACCGTCGTCAACCTTTACGTTTTTCATCCGCTACAGCCTACAGTTGTGCTGGCCTCGGTAGCTCTGTCTGGTGATCAGGGGCCCCGCGGGATCGATACTTGCCATGGTCGACAACATTCTTTCGTGGAGATTGCTCATGAAATTTTTCTACGGTTCATTCACTCTCTTCCGCTGATTCAAGAAGGGCAGTTGTCAGTTTCTGGTGAATGAATGTGCACTGTAGTGGTTAACAGGTAACATATAAGCCTACTCAGGAAAAGAATGGATAAACTGATCGGCTCAAAATGACTTGAATAGTGTTAACTTGGCCGTTAAATTCTAATTCAAACAAACAAACAAAAATAGCCTACAGCTGTACTACAGTTACCACGAAACTTTGTCAGAATGTTTGTCCTGGTGATATATGGACACTGAGTTCGATAGGTCTTGTCCAGTTAAAAACTAAGTGAAGTTTCTGTGAACATTGTTCACCCTCTATAGACCATACGTTTGCTTCAGTTGACATTAGTCGTTATCGTAATGCTTGTCATGATGATATCTCGGTCAAATTTGAATAATACATGTTGGATCAGAGTGATTTAAAATCTTGTTCACAATCTACAGGCCACATGTTATGAATAACTATTCATGAAACTGTACCAGAATGTTTGTCTTGATGCTCTATTTCGGTCTGTTAAAATTCCTAATGAAGTTTAAATAAATTAAAATCATGACGTTTTCGTGCAGTTAGTCTGTCAACGTATGAATTTTCAGCGCTTTAAAATACTATACCTCATAATTGTTTTAAAGAACTTACTGATTTAATTGAAATGAGATTCCCTCCACCTTACATGTAAGGTAAGAAATGCATTTTTCAATGGCTTGATCAGTCGAACTTCAACTGAATACAGCTAGTTCTTCCGATACCTAAATCCCGTCTTTGTATTTACATTTCTCTACTTTCGATGGGTTTGTTTCATGCAAAATTTCCGATAAAAACGATTACAGTACACTCTCGTTATCTCAAACTCTGATATCTCAAAGTGGCTTAAGTCAAACTAAATTTTGTGCACTGTTATGTTAGTCTTGCTAAATGGCCGTTAGATTTCCACTCCTTTTATCTCAAACTACTGTTATCGCAAACCAATTCCAGTCCCTTGGAGTTTGAGATAACGAGAGTCGACTGTATTTTGAAATAAATGTTCCGTTCGTGGATGGTGATGTTGCTCTTGTAGCATCAGATGGAGCTTAATTATCGAAATTACACTGTAATTCGGTTTGCCAAAGTCTCTAGTCTTGTAATTGACTGACATCAACACTCGTAAGAATTTTTAACTGCTTAACTTCTTAACCAGGGTAATTGATATCATAAACTTCGCAAGTCTTTTCTTAGTTTTATATACGTCATTTCGATTTAGTTTCAGAATTCAATGTGGAACTTAAATCTTTTCTGGAACAAGGTCTGTCGGAACCTGAATTGTGTGGTGTCTGAGTATATAAATTCATAAATATATAAGCATGCAATGATTTCATGTTCGTAAATATGACTCGTAACTGTAGAACTGAAAAGTATGGAATGTACAAGTTTGTCTGGCCAGAATAGCTAGTTTCGGCCAATAAGGCCTTATCAGCTACCCTTAGATAACTTTGCTTCCTTTTTAATGACAGATTCACTCTGTCATTTCTAGCTATCCTGCGTGTTGTAAAGTAGTTCCAGCTTTCTTACGACTTTCTTCCGGCTTTGACCGCCAAAGAAATATGAGTCCGCACAAAAAGTAGTCCGGTTTGGCGCAGTTATCAAAAGTGTACATTCCATAATCGCAATACAAACTTTTGAAGCAGACGACTTGACGATTTTATCTTACCTTTCAGAGAATAGATTCAGCATTTCATATGAATCAGCTGCATCATGCGCGACTGTATACCCAAATCAATGCAGCGCCTGCTCAGACGTCTGCTCAGGTTTTACACTGTTTTCTAACAGGGCTGTCAATATTTTATCCTTAAAGTGCAGCCGGTCATCTGCAGACCAGAATATTAATGGGTTTTCCGACATTCGTTAGTTACAACTAGGTGTATATCAGACTTTGCGAGAAAGGCTTTCCCTTTCAACCCTTGAATATGGTACAGATACCTATGCAAACAGTGTAGGTTCTGTGATATAATTCTAGGTGCCATATTAGCAGAATGGACGAGCCCAACTTCAGTGATGGAAGAGTACACTCCAGAAACTCAAGGCAGTGAATAAAAGCACTGACAACACTCATGCCGATTGTCTCTAAATGCAGGCTGATCATGAACGAGGACTTGGACTGATCCGTTTAAACTTAACGGATGTTAGTAGTTGATGCAAAAAATGTAGAACAAGATCAGCACCGTGTTCTGTGGCGTTTGATCTTAGTCTACATTGTTTGCCAGATCGAACATTTTATTCAAGTGCAGATTTTACAGATAACACTTACATGTACCCAAGACTGACAAACAACCCGGCTATGTTTGGGTTGATTGTTTGGTAAGACTGAAGAGGGTCATCCTGGAATCATAGGGTGAGATTGGCAAACAGTGTAGACCAAGTTCGGACGCTGCAGAACGCGCTTCTTATCAAAATCTTCACTATTTGTTTGGAATTTCAGAGTTAAATCAAACAGTTTAATCTCAGCCCAGGACTGTAGCCCAACCTACATCCCACCAACACTTTCGGTGCTTTGATTTTGAAACCAAACGATTGCATGATTACAACACGCTAAGGCGCCAAGCCATTAAGCTAAGAAGGTTGAATCAATCAACCGTGACGTATGGTTACCAGTCCGGCCACGATCCTGTGTTTTGTTTTGTTTGATTTGAGGTTTAACGTCCCCGTCGACACTGTATAGGTAATTTTGGAGACGTTGCTTCCAATTTTGTGGGACTTTTACCCGACACTGAGGTGAAATGACATCTCAAGCCCTGCCGCCCAATGAAACCAATAGGGTTTATATGCATGGACGGTCCGACTCGCACCTCTTTGCCTGGGCAGGCTTAGATCCTCTAAGCAGATTACCAGTACTCGTGTGCGGGTCGGTTTCAGCTCTGCTTGGAAGCATCATGCAGCTCATCTATTTCTTTAAGCCCCGACGGGCGGGGGCCAACGATCCTGTGTGCCACCTTCACACCAGCACTGATAGAAACCACATGTTCGGGATCAAACTTTTGATGTGTGATGTAAGGTCGTGCCTAGAAAAGAAGAAATTGTATTTTGTTCTCAAAAAGCATCAAGTGAGAACGTATTGCAACATTATTCATTAAACCCTGGACAGTTAGATTGAGTGGGTGAGTGTTTGAGTTTTACGTCCCACCAACAGCTAAGGTCATACGGAGACGATACCTCGGTTTAAAGACACATCCGAAAGTCTGGAGAAGTCCGGGATCGATCCTGCGATCCCTGGTTTACAAGGCGAGTAGCATAACCACTACACCATGGAGGCTTCTAATGGACAGTTAGAAGCTGGTCGGAAAGCGGATGGCGTTGACTCTGATTTTGGGTGCAACATGTGATCTATTTGTCTGTTGGAGCGACATCTTACTACCAACAGAAGACGCTAGTGGACGTCGACGTAGCGGAAGACCGACAATACGTCAAGATCGATTCATCCGACAGACGCATATGCGAAGCAGATTTCCGCCGGCATCTGCTACACTGTACCTGTAGATAAACAAAGGATTTCAACTACCGACTAATAAGCACTGACACTGTTCGTCTTCCTTATGCGATGCACTTTTGAGAGCTAGACGTCCCTGTCGTGACCAAAATTAAGACGTCGACACAGTACGGAACACTTACGCTGGTGCATGAAATACGTACATGTATATTGGCGTCTAAGCGACTCGCGTGATATGTGTTTCAGTGACACATCGCACTTCAGCCTGAATCACGCCGATTGTCGTTTCGAGATGTTTCGACATATAGGTGTAAGGTATGCCGAGGCGACGCGTGCGTAGTAGAGCATGACATATAGGATGGAATAAACGAAATGGTATGTCGAGCTATTGCATGTAGCTAGCGACATTAAGAACATTCAAGATAATGGGTGAGACGTTAACTGAACAGCGAGACGCCACATCAATCAAGTGCGTCGGCCTCACGTGGTTCCATTTATTTGTTTACGCTCAGAATCCGGGATATCTATTGCAGCAGGTTTATAGTGCTGTTCTTACTCAAAAATGTCTTCAAGCCAATGGAATTCATATACTGGACTGACCAGCCTTTCTCCTCCGATCTCTTTGTGAAAAATAGAGTATCTTTTGTGGGGAGGTATCCATAACCGACCAGACAAAAATGTTACTAATTGACAGTAGCATTGTTAAAACTTGAATTTTAATGTTTGGTTTTGAAAACGTAAATCGTTCGAATGGCATTTCATGATACCACCGGTGTATAGACATCTGCAAACATATCATACAATGGAATTTGCAGAACTACTTTTCTAAATTTTAAGATCTTTTTAGAAAGGTTGTCAGTAAATTTTCACAGTGTTTTGATTTTCTCATAGAATCTGTCATTTCAGTGCCTTTGGCGCTTTGATTTTTAATTGCAAGCCGGCGGGTTGCGTCTCTGATTCTATAACGGGTCATGCCTTAAGAGGCCCTAAGACTCACCTAAACTTGCATTAAATGATGTCGGTTGATGCCTGATTCTCTGCATACCTGGTCAGGCCTATGGGAATTAAACTTTTTTTTGGCTCCAGTATTGCAGTTATTATATTGTGTCGGTTTTCACCGTTGAAGAAGAAGAAGAAAAAAAAGATTGTGAATTTTTTTCTGGTTTATCCTTCAGACACAGATTTTTGGCACGCTATAACCGCTTGAATAGGAGTTTATACTACCCGATTTCAATGTTTTAAGCAGAAATAGGAACAAATATCACCTTTTTTATAGGATAAAATGGGATTTACTGCGGTTTTAACTAGATCTACATTGATATGTTAATGTATTTTAGGTATGTATAATTCTTTGCGCATTCTCAGGTACATGTAAACATTGTTTTGCGTTAACGCTGTTTGATTTCATTGCTGGACTATCGGCAGTGTGTTTTTCTTTATGATTTAAACTCATCTATGTGTTTTAGATAAAATAGGAAAATATTTCCTACCCTGCAATCAATACTTTTTTACATAATGAGGTTACTACCTGAAGTGGGGTTTACCGGTGTTAAAACTACGGTGACATGTTAATGTATTGTTACATTTTTATGATTCTGTGCAGCATCTCATGTACATGTAAATATAGTCTTCCTTATTGGGCGGCATGTATCATTTCACTGTTGTAACATTGAGGGTTTTTCTCCTGAGAGTTTTAGGAAAATGAAGTGTTATTTTGTGTGATTTATACTTCAAGCAGAGATTTTTATGCAAGTTATATATGCTTTAAGCAGAAATAGGAACAATTATGTATATACCCCTATAAACATCGTTTTTTACTGCATGAAGTATAATTTACCTGGGTTTTAACTACCGTGTCATGTTAATGTTAAATGTGTTCATTTATGTGAAACACAATGTTATTTATGCTTACACGATTGGATATTTGTGAATGTTAAATGCTCATTAAAAAGTAACTCAAATGAGTACTCGATATTTAGGTTTTAAACAGAATTAGGAACAATATTATAAACACCATGCAAACATCACACTTCCACATGAAGGGTGGTTTAATAGGGTTTAACTACATTTATATGTTAACGTAATGTTAGGTACAATGTATGCATATTCCTATGCTAGGTGCGATTTCATGCACATATTAACATTGTCTGTGTTATGTGACACATTGCACAGGAGTAAAAGTGATATCTTTGCGTTTCATGCTTCAAGCAGATGTTTGTGCTCTTTAGAGCCTCTAAATAAGAATGCTCAAAATAATACCTGATATCTATGTTTTAAGCAGAAATAGGGAAAACAATCTGTGCACATGCAAAAATAACGTGTAACAACATAAACAATGTGATAGCCGGGGTTTTAACTAATATTGCATGTACATGTGAATATATTGCTGAACATTTTTATTCATTGCGGAACGGGTACATGCACATTGTAATATGATCTGCATCAAGTAGACACACCTGTTAGACAAACAGCGAATCACGTGATTGTTTGTGTATTATTAAAGTTATTAAATGCGAGCCTGTGTCGAGCATTTTACCCCTTCTCCTCAACGAGTTTAAAAGGTTTAATAATACATTAACACGAATACCAGTTTTGTTTGATTTGAGGTTTAACGTCCCCGTCAACACTGTAAATGTCATTTTGGCGACATTGCTTCCAATTTTGTGGGACTTTTACCCGACATTGAGATGAAATGACATCTCAAGCCCTTTCGCCCAATGAAACCGATAGGGTTTATTAGCATGGACGGTCCTGCCTCGCACCGCGGTTCCTGGACATGCTTAGATCCTCTAAGCGGTTTACCAGTACTAGTGTGCGGGCCAGATTCAGCTCTGCGTGGAAGCATCATGCAGCCCATATATTTCTTCAAGACCCTATGGGTGGGGGCCGTACACGAATACCAGACTCTAGTTACATATGACACTTAAAACGCATTTTACGTGTGTTTGTGTTTTTTTAAGGAGCACACAAAAACAAAAACATTATTCCACCATAAGTACATGTAATCGCGACATTGTTAGGGACGTCGTACGACATATCTATGTAGTTTGCATATTTAACCCACTGGTGAATAACAACCGAACTCAATACACGACGTTAATACATATTCAGACGTGACGTCATATGATAATATGCATTACTTCGTTGTAAATTTTTCAAGAAAAAAGTTAATTTTATTGTTATGAGTAATGCTTCAAGAATGCATAATGTAGTGTTCACCTGGAGACATGTTAATGTATTGTTTAGCGTAGGGCCAATGGTAAACAAGACATTACTCGGAAAATGAAGTAAGGAGTAAACGAAGTATTGCATATAATAGGTGTATTAGGGGTGAAAGTTCTTAGACAGATTTTTTTACTATCCTTTAACTAATGAGGAGCTATGAACGCGATGTTGTAGGAGACCAATGGGCGCAATAATTAGTGAAACAAAACATTTCGGCTCTCTTAATTGTGGCTTCAATAGAATCACGTACGTCTGGTTGCGTAAAGGTAATGGTTACAATATCTTTCCCAGTGAATGATTTCCGTTCTGTGTTTGGTTGGTTTGAGGTTTAACGTCCCTGTCAACACTGTATATGTCATTTTGGAGACGTTGCTTTCTATTTTGTGGGACTTTTACCCGACATTGAGATGAAATGACATCTCAAGCCCTGTAGCCCAATGAAACCAATAGGGTTTAAAAGCTTGGACGGTTTGACTCGCACCGCTTTTCCTGGGCAGCCTTAGATCCTCAGGGTGGTTTACCAGTACTCGTGTGCGGTCAAGTTTCGCTCTGCGTGGAAGCATCATGCCGCCCATTTACTTCTTCAAACCCCGATGGGCGGGGGCCAGAATGATATCCGTTAAAGGTAAATAGCCATAGAAATCTAGCATACTATCACCAAGCCTGGTTTACCAAGTGTATATAAAGACCACGCTCAGTTGTAGAAAATCAGAACAATATGTTCTGTGGATGGGTAAAACTTTGGAAGCGAGGGCGACAACACAGAACTGAAAATCGTCATTAGTGACCCTAAAAATTTTCAAAATTCCACAGTTATATCAATGAACCTAATGGACTAGATAATATCGGCCCCCGCTCATCGGGGCTTGAAGAAATCTATCGGCTGCATGATGCTTCCACACAGAGCTGAAACCAACTCGTACAAGAGTACTGGTAAACCGCTAAGAGGATCTAAGCCTGCCCAGGCAAAGTAGTGCGAGTCCATGCTTATAAATCCTATTGGTTTCATTGGGCGACAGGGCTTGAGCTGTCATTACATCTCAATGTCGGGTAAAAGTCCCACAAAATTGGAAGCAACGTCTCCAAAATGACCTTTACAGTGTTGATGGTGACGTTAAACCTCAGATCAAACAAACAAACAAAGGACTAGATAATATAACCCACACTATGATAAAGGGCAGGGAGCCTTATTACGACCGCCACACATTCCCTTAACACCATCGGTGGCGAAGTTAAATGAATTCGATTGAAAGGTAGTCCTTTGGAAGAAAGGTCGACAACACCGGACTGAAAACCGTCGAGTGGACAAGAATTTTCTGGGCAGGACTAGCAAGTTTCGGACTATTAGGCCTCATCAGTGACCCTCAAAGCTTTCAAAATTCCACAGTGGAGATCAGAACACTAATTGACCTTAAGTAGTAGGTATATAAGACATTTACTCACATAATTGAAATCATGCTATTTTGTTTTAAATATAAGTGTTACCAAAGCAAAAATATTAACTCCGCATTTGGCTGTGCATATTCGAAATATGTTTAATGATCTCCTCGTTTGGGTGTGTATCTTCATAACTCCTCGTTTCGGTGTGTGGATTCAAATTGTGCATCCCCGATTCGATAAAAACTTTTTCTAAAATATTTTTCTTGTACGTATAGCCTTTCAGTAATGCCAATGGGTGACATGCAAGCAAAACGTTGATCAGCCTGCGCATTTGCAATCTGAAGAGAGCCCTTAAAGCGATTAATTTATATGTATAATTTGGGGGCACAACATGAACTTCCAACCTAGTCTGAGAACTAGATGGATTGCATACCCACGTACATGTCTAGCATTTTGAAAGAGGAATAATTTGATCTTGTCTGAATTTAAATTGTGTTAATAATTCTCCACGTTTTGCTGTGTGTTCGGATTGTGTATCCCCAGTTTGTAGGTAGCCCGTTTTGTAGTAAACATTTCACAATTGTGTATAAAAATGTGTGTTTCCCCGCTTTGGTAGTAAAAATTCACATTTCAACAGTTTTTTAATATAGGAGAGTTTAATGATAAAATTTCAAATTCCAATTGAACAAATCTATTTTATGCTAAATATATCATTTTTTACCAAAAATACCGAAGCAAAGCTACCTCCGCGTTTGGTAGGTTACAGGCAGACTTCCCCGATCTGTTCACTTTACAAGTATGTGTGCGTGTGTGTGTGTGTGTGTGTGTGTGTGTGTGTGTGTGTGTGATAACCTTAGTTTACTAATTAGCTATATACAAAGTAAACTTTCTGTAAAGACGAAGTTTGAGACCGAACATTGACATGACATTAGATAGTACAAACCTTCAATGCTTAATATTAATAGATACACAGACGGACAGCAACACGTCACGTAGTTCAGGACCACAAAACACATAACACCATTTCTCCAATCTCCTTGACAAAACAACGCAAGGAAACTAGAGAAATGCCTTAACATTTGATGCGTCAGTCATTGTATGGCCGAGCCCCGCCTGTTCTCCCTTGTGACGAAATCGAAAGTTACAAAAGGGAGAACAGAGGCCTAGAGCACTACAAATAATACAGTTATACGCATTGAAGCGAGCAACAGCCCAGACTGTTGGTTTCTATCAAAATACAGCTAACAGTAAAGATTTAAGTCGCGCCGACCATCCAACAATAAATACGCATGAATCGTAAATACATTTCATTCATTCGGTGAATTTAATGTGAGCCATATCAAGAGAAGATCGGACTTATGCCGTATCGCGCAGATCCATATGGTTTAATATGGACCTCAAACGAGGCAATGCCGATGCGGGGTTCCACCTGAGCCGTACGGCATAGTACATTATTTCCTTTCACCGAAATGGTTATATTTCGCGGGTATTTTTGGTGTTTGTCCCTTTTCATATTCTAAACACAGGCCGTGGGCGCCCGCTAGGACCGCCTCATTGAGGCGACCCAAATGAACACCCACAACCCATGTCTTGAAACAGGAATGAAATGAATGTAGTACCAACAATGTTGGACTAACGTTTGTTTTGCCAGACAATTATAAGGCACAATCTTCTCCATGTAGACCCGGAGCAAGGTCTGCCGGTTTTATATGATTGATTCGACATGAACATAAAGATTTTAACGAAGAAAATCACGTTCCAGTGTCGACTTCTTTTCAGAGATTAATTCAGTTAAGGCACCTTTAGCATGCAATGGCGCAACTCTGGGGTCGACTTTGAGCTTATTCAGGCATGGATAATTTGCTGTAAACATTTTAAAGGATTTTGGCCGTAAAGCTAGCTATACTATTCAAAATAAGTAACACATTTTTTTTTTAAGACCAGCACAAATTTGTAACACAAAATGTTCAGTTTAACACATTAGACATTTGTAATATTGACCAAGATGAACAAGAAAACAGAATATAAAATGTAGCAACAAACATGAGTAAACTTCATCATTTTTCAATGCATGTCATGAAATTGATAGTATGCATTTTACACACAAATCAGGAATAGATGTAATGTTTGTGTATATTATCAATCCATTTGCACAACCACTCCCCCTATTTTGATAGCAAGAGTGGCTAAGCACTTGGATTATATTTAAGTTATATTAATTTTCCTTCCGAAAGGACTTACTCCTAGCTATAGTTACATGTAACAGACATCGTATCGACGTCAACTAATCGTTTTGTTTTCTCGCATCACCAAAAACTCGCCTGTTCAAATACAGTGACATTTCGCCATCAAGATCACCTAAATTTAAGCCAAATTATGTTTTAAAAGCACATTTAGAAGGCCCCAAGTACATTTTCTTTGTGTTTTCTACATACAGTGTCTCACCATAAGAGCAACCTTAGTGATCGCTCGAAGGTGGTCTTAAAGAACACTTTTTAACAGTCCAAAAGGTGGTCTTGACAGAGGAACAACACTGCATATTTAAGATTTTACCTACAAAATAAGAGGGAAGAGAGGAAAAATGATATTTTTCATATCTCTCCGAAACACAGATCCCGGGTATCCACCAGAACCGCCACACGAGACGGCTCCGACGAGTACCCACAATCTACGCTTCAAAGCAGAAAAAAGAAAATGAATGTGTATCCCCATTCAACCCCAGTTTTATTATATGAAAGTGGGGTCAGAAATCTACAGGCGTTTTTTTTGTGATGGATGCACAGACTGTCTAAAGATCCTAAACCTCAGGCGGTTTATAGGGATCAAGGTCTTCAAGACTTGTTATGACAACTTTATTATCCCTGTTGTCCTGAATATACACATTGCCATTGTACACCCAGGTTTTGATAATGGGTGATTTCCTGTCTTTTTTTAACTGGCGGCAAACGAATGCTATGGTTTTGCGCGTTTTACACAAGTCTTCATTAATGTAAACTTTCTCATTATTATTACGGAAGAAGGCCCTACCCTTTAGTAATTGAAGTCGCGCACCATGTGTCCGAAATTTCACAATTATTTCGCGATTCTTGCTCGTTTGCTGGGGCTCGTCCGCGATATCACCGAGGCCATCACGATCCTGTGAGAATGGATTCCTGGGTCCGACTCTGTGTGAGCGATCAATATCATCAATGCCGATTTTAGCACCACAACGTTTTGCTATATCCAATATGATCTGAGTAGTGTCTTCATTCTGCGTTTCGGTAATACCGGAAACTCGCAAACAGGATCGCCTAGAATATTGCTCAAGATCGTCATTACGAACTAGTACTTGTTTAAGTTCTTGTTCTACCTTGGACAGGGACTTCTTCAGACTGTCAACTTCATCTTGAAGGGGTGCCACTCGCAATGCAACTTTTTGCTCTAGCAATTCATTTATCTCATCTTTGAGAAGCTGCTTCATTTTCGTAGCAATGCGTAAAATATCATCTTCTGAGAGACGTGGCTGAGGAACCATTTGTGGATGTTGCACATGAGCCTGCATGTTAAACATTTGTTGAGGACTTAGACCTATTTGATTTACAGGATTCATCGGTTGAGGTCCAGAGGGAGTCACAAGACCTGTGTCCATGTTCAAGTAAGCTGGGACTCCACTATCGTTGTGCAGTATACTCTGGGACATTTGGACAGCATCTTGCTCCAGGTCAGCCGATGTACCCTTTGTACCAATCGATTGTGCCATATCTGGTTCTGGCTGTGCTATCGAGTTAAGATTGTCAACAGAATCCGTCAACAGAATCCGTTTCCAAATCAGTAACTGACCGTATATCAGATAGCACAGACCGATCGCCCACCGATTCAGTGTCTGTGTGATCTGTGTTTTCAAAATGTTTAGAAGTGTCAGTATTACCAGAATCTCTGATTGCAGACTTAACTATATCAGTTTGTCGATGTTTCTTTGATATTGACACTTGCTGAGGAGATGATTTATTTCTCTGCCGTTTCTTAACTCTCCGTTTCGATGTCATCACAAACGTACATAATATTTAGAAGCATTACAGCTCCCGCTCTTCAAATTTGAATTTTTCTTTTCAAAATACTGATTTTTGAGTTTCAAATGCTGATAAGTGCCATATGTCCTTGTAGCTGGTATTATAAGCTGCACTTACATGCTAAATTTATTCCAGATCTCCATCAAATATAACGAAAAAATCACATATTTAAGACCACAGCTTGTTTACAAGTTTTTCCTTCTCAAATCACGTGACATTAGACTACTCTTTTTAAACATTTGGAATGTATTTTCTTGAACACCAGACAAGGAAATCCGTGATTTTACCCTGGGATAGAAATTTATGTTCTGACCCTGGTGTTCCGCCCCAAAATCGAATATAATGCGTGTTTGATAAATGCACTGGTGATTACGACCTCGAATGCGCCGTCGTTACGGTTGACGTCACAGCAACGTCACTGAACATTCCTGCAGTGTCGACACAATATGGCGGACGTTGGTAACCGAAGTGACTGCAGCATTAAAAATCCACTTTAAGAAATGGAAGGTATACAAGAAAAAAGAATCCAATATGGGTGTGAGGGGTGGATAAAAAAATCCGTCCCTCGGGATCACTGTCCGGCATCACTCGGCAAGCCTCGTGATGCCGGACAGTGTCCCTCGGGACGGATTTTTTCATCCACCCCTCACACCCATATAAGATTCTCATATGATATGTTTCAGGGATGATTGCAAGACAATATGCTTTGCAAAGTTTACTTATTACGAAAACACGTCTATACAAACACATTGTAACCTTTATCGCCGAAAAAATGAAAATTTTAAGATGAAAAATGTGATATTTTTTCTAATTTCTGCTCAAAAAACATAGATTGTGGGTACGCGTTAGAACCGCCTCGGCGAGGCAGTTCTAATGAGTACCCACAATCTATATTTCAGAGCAGAAATAAGAAAAAATAAGGTTTACCGTGTAAGCCCAAGTTTGACTATATAAGTGAGTGAGTTTTAGTTTTACGTCCCACCAACAGCTAAGGTCATACGGAGACGGGACCTCGGTTTAAAGACTCATCCGAAAGTCTGGAGAAGCCTGGGATCGATCCTGTAGAAGTTTGACTATATAAAAGTGGGGTTCAAGGGGGTCAAAATTACATAGGCGTGTTTTCATGATGGAGCAGGATTTTGAAGTACAACTGATTTAACAGAACCTTCACGGGCTTTTTGGTCATTGTAGTTGTCCACGGCGGTGCACCAAACCTCGGACGCATTTTTAAATCTTTTAGGGGAACTGGAAGTTCATTGGTGGTTTCATTCTGCCCTGGCGCCCGATTATCGGTGCGTACTCAACCCGGATACCCTTTTGGAAGACATACCATCGCAAAGGTCTTCATTATCTGGAGAGTTTCTTGTTTTGTTTGTTTGATTGATTTGAGGTTTATCGTCCCTGTTAACACTGTATAGGTCATTCTGGAGACGTTGCTTCCAATTGTGTGGGGCCTTTACCCGGCGTTCAGATGAAATGACATATCAAGCCGTGTCGCCCAATGAACCAATAGGGTTAATAAGCATGGTCGGTCCGACTCGCACCGCTTTGCCTGGACTCCGGAGCCGGAGAGTTTCTTGCATTATCAACTGATCAAGACAACATGTTATTGTCCTGAAAACTATTTATACTGCGGAAAAGTGTGATTTTCAGGTGAGTACTTGTACATTATTATTTTTTTTTTATTTTTCTTAAATCCATTTTACCAAGAGGTGGCGATCGTACAGAGATCGCCGAGTGATGACAAAGTGTCAAAATCTCTCGACAATCTTTCAATGAGCACAAAGCAAACATGAAACTCCGTCTCTGATCCTTTTCTGAAACTTTAAACTTGTCTCCTCGGTCGCCACCGTCACCTCAAAGTTACATCCCAGCAAGCACACGTCGCTATGGCAACGTCAAATCAACGTCGGCTTAAATCGATTTTACATGGCCATATTCCTCGCCATTACCTCTGCCGCGGTATACACTAATTTTGTTTAGTCCGCATGAAGGCTTCCTAACTCATCAGTGTAACATCTCCGAGAACATACAAATCAAAAAACTACAGAGATGAAACAAGGTTGAGGACTCGACAGCATACAACAACAGAATAGCTGGAGCAAAAGAAAACCAACAGTTAGACTCCGAGGGTCCCGACCAAAGACGGAGCATCAGGCGCCAACCAACATAAAGAATACTAAAATAAAATTCCATTTACGTTTTTATGCTGGAACCGTCATATAACCTTAGGCCCGACCCACCGGTGTGCAATCAAAGAGGGAAGCAAAGTTGCCAACCGTGATTGGGTTAACAACCATGCCAGTAGACCAGTAGAGTTAATTGAAGGACCAGGTCGGAGATTCTTGGGAGCTCAATGAAATTGTTAAACGCGCCTTAATAGATTGCCCCTTAAAGGTCACTTTAAAATCTCTATGGATAGCAAAACGAATATAACGACATTTTCACGGATTTCAGAAATTCTGAAGAGACTGGACTTATATGGGACCTTAAAATCTTCGTGTGTGTAAAGGGACTTTTAGTAAAACATAGCTCGTGGTATTTACACTAATGAGCACCTACAGTCTTCATTTTGAGCATTATCTAAAAACAATATCACAAATCGTCCACCCATAGTTTATATATAATTCTTATGTTTGCGTTCCTTTGATAATGAAATTCTATGAACAGTACTTAACGCCGCTCTGCATGCTGGGTATTGACGACATTTTTACCTTTTTTCTTATTTTTCTCAGAAACTAAATTTGACATCTCATGCAAATTGTCTCCTATCGAGAAAACATGATTTTCTCGGATGGATGCAATTTGCATGAGATGTCAAATCCTGTTTTCTGGGAACAATAAGAAAAAAATTCGTTTGCTGAATAAGCCAAGAGAGTGGTTTTGTTTTTGTTTGATTCCAGGTTTAACGCTCATGTGAACACTGTTTAGGTCATTTTGGAGACGTTGCTTCCAATTCTGTGGGACTTTTACCCGACATTGAGATAAAATGACGTTTCAAGCCCTGTCGCCCAATGAAACCAATACCGTTATAAGCATGAACGGTCCGACTCGCACCGCTTTGCCTGGGAAGGCTTAGATCCTCTGAGCGGTTTACCAGTACTCGTTTGCGGTCGGTATCAGCTCTGCGAGGTAGCATCATGCAGCCCATACTTTTCTCCAAGCCCCGATGGTCGGAGGCCGAGCCTAGAGAGTGGTAAAGGTTGACATAGTCATGAGTCTTGATCCCCTATCACTAGCGTTGTTTTATCAATCTTGGTCGTCCTTCTTTTAATCAAGGTAGCAAAGCTGAAAAAAAGAAGATAAATTTACCATAATCCTAGGATGCACAAATAATATTAACTCAAAGATCTGATAAATCTGCTGTGGATAACCGACAGATTATTATGCGGCATAGTGGTTTCAAAACTGCTATAACACACCCGTGCGTTTTATTGCTTATTGTTTTGTTTTTTGTTTTTTCTTTACGTCTTCGAAATGGCTATTTTTTCTGATGAAAATCAGTAATATTCGTGTTATTTATACGTCAAAGATAGGTTGCTGGTGCTCGTTAGAACCGCCACATTACAAGTACCTACAACCTATTACTTGATGCAGAACTTAGAAAAATAGTGTATGCCCCCGTAACCCCGAGTTTCGTCTGTATAAAGTGGGGTTAAGGGGGTGTTCATTTTACGACCTTATTAACTTGATGGGTGGATAAACACGGACCATTATGAAAGCATAGTGGATTTTTTCATGACCCCAGGACAAGAGGTGGTTCTAATGAATACCCACAACATAGGTTTATATGGAGAAATAAGGAAAACTGTTCTTTAGTTTTCACAAAATACCAACCTTATCTGTTGCCATGAGACTTTTTTTTTGAATATTATCTCAGCAGGCACATGACGTATTTCTGACGTCACATCGACGTCGGTTCAACGTCATGACGATTATGCAACGTCACATCAACGTCGGTGCAACGTCGTGACGTTGCACCGACGTTGATTTGACGTTGCCCTAGCGACGTGTGCCTGTTGGGATCTCTGCCTAACTTTAACTCATCACGTGAACAAGTCCGTAAATGAACAGCCGCCACTAAACCCCACTCTATATGGAGAAAACTTGGGTTGACGGGGGTCTACATTTTTCTTAGTTCTGCTCCAAGACATAGTTTGTATGTACTCAATGAGGCGGTTCTAACGAGCTCCCACAGCCTGTGTTTGCAGTATAAATAAAAATTTATACCGCAAATTTCAGGCATTCTAGTAACCTAATAAAGGGGATCGAATAACTGCACGCTATAATCGGTAGTGTCCTATAATATACCTTCTACTGACCTGAGTGAGTATTTGAGTTTTACGTCCCACCAACAGCTAAGGTCATACGGAGACGGGACCTCGGTTTAAAGACTCATCCGAAAGTCTGGAGAAGCCCGGGATCGATCCTGCGACCCCTGGTTTACAAGGCGAGTAGCGTAACCACTGCACCACGGAGGCTTCTTTCTACTGACCTATAATTCGTCTAGTGACCGTTTATAGACCGGACCTACTTTCAGGTCCTTATTTACATGTGTAAACAATAACATGCAATCTTACAACAAAACTGTAAGTAAAAATCTTTGCAATATTTATTTAAACAGATTTTCAGAAATTTCAGCTCAATTCTTACCTTCTCGGCCTTTCCTGGTTTGAATGGCCCGTTGGAATAACTGCGCACTGTTGCTGCAGTTGCGTATCAACCTCGAAAATAATTTCTAAAGCTTAAATAAACTATTTATTTGCAAGTTTTCATACAGAATGTAAAGCGCTGAGAAACTTTTATTCGAGCGTCCATGTTGTTTCCTACGTCTTTGTGGCACGGTGACGTCAGCAACTTTGCACTTGTTGACGTCACGTTATACTACGTGTGCGCGCCATTACACTTTCTGCTGTCTTTTTAGCTCACCTGTCACGTAGTGACAAGGTGAGCTTTTGTGATCACATTTTGTCCGTCGTCCGTCGTCCGTGCGTGCGTCCGTCCGTGCGTCCGTGCGTGCGTAAACAATTTCTTGTCCGCACGATAGCATCTTCATTTATAATTTGATTTTAAACAGACTTGCACACAACTTGTACCACCATGAGGTCTAGGTTCCTTTCTTGAACCAGCCATATCCTATCATGTGTTACGGAGTTACGGCCCCTGAAATGACAAAAATTGCCTATTTTGGTCTTGTCCGCACGATAGCATCTTCATTTATGATTTGATTTTAACCAGACTTGCACACAACTTGTACCACCATGAGGTCTGGGTTCCTTTCTTGAACCGGCCATATCCCATCATGTGTTACGGAGTTACGGCCCCTGAAAGGGCAAAAATTGCCTATTTTGGTCTTGTCCGCAGGATAGCATCTTCATTTATGATTTGATTTTAACCTGACTTGCACACAACTTGTACCACCATGCCATCTAGGTTCTTTTCTTGAACCAGCCATATCCCATCATGTGTTACGGAGTTACGGCCCCTGAAACGGCAAAAATTGCCTTTTTTGGTCTTGTCCGCACAATAGCATCTTCATTTATGATTTGATTTTAACCAGACTTGCACACAACTTATACCACCAGGAGATCTGGGTTCCTTTCTTGAACCAGCCATATCCCATCATGTGTTACCGAGTTACGGCCCCTGAAAGGGCAAAAATTGCCTATTTTGGTCTTGTCTGCATGATAGCTGTTTCATTTATCATTTGATTTTAACTAAACTTGCACACATTTTGTACCACCACAAAATATCTCGGTCAAGTTCGAATATGGGTCATGTTGGGTCAAAAAGTAGGTCAGTAGGTCAAATCAGAAAAAAAACCTTGTGAAGACACTAGAGGCCACAGTTTTGGTCCGATCATCATCAATCTAGCCCAGAATGATCATCTTGACAATATCTCAGTCAAGTTCGAATATGGGTGTTGTCGGGTGAAAAAGTAGGTCAGTAGGTCAAATCATAGAAAAACCTTCTGAACACACTAGAGGCCACAATTTATGTCCAATCATCATCAAACTTGCTCAGAATGATTATCTTGACAATATCTGAGTCAACTTTGAATATGGGTCATGTCGGTCTAAAAAGTAGGTCAGTAGTTCAAATCAGAGAAAAACCTTGTGTACACACTAGAGGCCACATTTCTGGTCCAATCGTCATCAAAGTTGCTCAGAATGAATACCTTAGTCGCGTTCGAATATGGGTCATGGCAGGTCAGAAAGTAGGTCAGTAGGTCAAATGAGAGAAAAACCTTGTGAACACAATAGAGGCCACATTTTTGGTCCAATCATCATCAATCTTGCTCAGAATGATAGTCTTGACAATTTCTCGGTCAAGTTTGAATATGGGTAATTTCAGGTCAAAAAGTAGGTCAGTAGGTCAAATCATATAAAAACCTTGTTAACACACTAGAGGCCACAGATTAGGTCCGATCATCATCAAACGTGCCCAGAAAGATCATCTTGACAATATCTGAGTCAAGTTTGAATATGGGTCATGTCGGTTCAAAACGTAGGTCAGTAGTTCAAATCAGAGAAAAACCTTGTGTACACACTAGAGGCCACAGTTTTGGTCTGATCATTATCAAACTTGCTAAAAATGATCATTTGACAATATCTCAATTACTTTCGAATATGGGTCATATCTGGCCAGTAAGTAGGTCAGTAGGTCAGATTGTTGAAAAACCTTGTGGACACACTAGAAACCCCAGTTTTGGTCTGATCATCATCAAACTTGCTCAGAATGATCATCTTGACAATATCTGGGTCAAGTTTGAATATGGGCCATGTCGGGTCAAAAAGTAGGTCAGCAGGTCAAATCATAGAAAAAACGTTTTGAACACTCTAAGAGGCCACAGTTTTAGTCAAATCATCATAAAACTTGCTCAGAATGATCATTTGGACAATATCTCAGTAAGTTCGAATATGGGTCATGTCAAATCAAAAAGTAGATCAGTAGGTTATTTTGTCATAACTTTTGAACTGTTTGAGATAGAGCCTTCATATTTAGCATATAGGTTCCTTGTGACAAGGGCTTTCCACTCATATAAAGATTCGACCTGTGACGTTGACCTGTGACCTATTTTATCATAACTTTTGAACCATATGAGATAGAGCCTTCATATTTGGCATGTATGTTCCTTGTGACAAGGTTTTCTCAACCATTCAAAACTTTTGAGCCATGACCTTGACCTTTGACCTACTTTGTCATAACTTTTGGAGCATTTAAGATACAGCCTTCATATTTGGCATATAGGTTCCTTCATAGGAGTGAGTGTTTGAGTTTGAAGTCTCACCAACAGCTAAGGTCATACAGTTATGGGACCTCTGTTTAAAGACCAATCTGAAAGTCTGGAGAAGACTGGCATCGATCCTGCTACCCTGGTTTACAAGGCAAGTAGCATGACCACTTCACCATGAAGGCTTCTAAACTCCATTGGAATGTTGTGTTGATGACCCTCTAGGAAAATAGCATAACGATTAACAAATGGTCACAAGAGCTAAAAATAGAAAACATTGTAAATTTGCTTCAAATGCTAACTCCTTCTAAACCTTTGGGCCAATTGGATTTAAAACTTCACAGGAATGTTGCCTAGGTGACTCCCTACCAAAATAGTTAATACTCATTCCACTCCAATGAACAAGATGGCTTTCAGAGCTAAAAATAAAAAAAAATCTTCAAACGATAATTCCTTCTGTACCCTTGGGCCAATTTCATTCAAACTTTGAAGTAATGTTGCTTAGATGACCCTCTACCAAAAAGGCTAAAACAATCCCGCTCTGAAGAAAAAATGGCCACCGGAGCTAAAAATAGAAAAATATTGTAAATCTGATTCAAACGTGAACCCCTCCTAAACCCTAAGGACAATTTGATTCAAACTTAACAGGAATGTTGCCTAGGTAACTCCCTATCAAATAAGCTAAAATCACTCTGCTGATGAACAAGATGGCAACCATAGCTAAAATAGAATGTACTCGAGACAGTGTCACACAGGTGAGCGAACCAGGGCCCTGTGGGCCCTCTTGTTTGGTTAAATTTGCTAAATTATTGCAAAACCCCTTAATTGTTTTGAATGCGGTATAAACAAAATACATGATTGGTGACTTTAATAATAAAATATAATCGGTGAGCCTTAGACAATTTTACAGGGGCGAGCTTTATAAGTGTAATAATAAAATATAATCGGTTCGCTAAAGCTCGCCCCTATAAAATTGTCTAAGGCTCACCGATTATATTTTATTATATTTTATTATTAAAGACATTAACCATGTATTTACTATATCACATATTTTCATCGGAAAAGTAATCATGTTTGGAGAATTGAAAGAATGCACTGTGTCGCACGGCTGTGTTATCGTAATGCAGTGCAGATATTGGCGTCTCACATGTGACCTATAATGGGGATAATATTTTTATCTTCTAAAGATATGAAATAAGGTAGACAGCAACAGGTAAGGTTGGTAGTCACCTTATTTGCATTATCTGCTGGTTCTAGTCTGAAGGTTATCAGTGTTGGATAACAGGTAACCAGACTTGGTTACCTGTTTTTCCAATATTGACAATGTGCAAGCTGGGAGCCAGCAAATAATGCAAATACAGTGGATTATATGAAAATTGAAGGCTAGATTTTGTCAGTTCTCGATAAAAACGTAGGTTGTGGGGTTTATATGGAGAAATAAGAAAAACTATCCTTCAGTAACACAAAATACCAACCTTATCAGTTGCTTAGACTATAATTAACTCTTTGTCATATGAGCCCAGTCCATGCTTTTACTGAGAACCCTCTTTACACTACACTATGACGTCACATCGACAAGAATAGCGTGGTCATAATTAACCCTTAAGACGCCGAGAAAAAAAAAACTACTTCTAAAAATGTCGTCTGCTCGTGCCGTCTGCTGAATCTTCTAGGTCCACACTGTTTGCAAAAAAAAAAAAAAAAAAACTTTTTAAGGTAACCAGCAGACGGCAAAGCAGACTGCAATAGTTGTGATTGGCATTTAATGGGTTAACCGTTATCTAGGTCTGTACATATGTAGAACTATATGTACATATTCAGCGATAGCAACATAGAGCAAGCGGAGAGCTTCTGATGTATTGGTAACTTTGGGTCGATTGCCTTGAGTCAACTGGTTAACAATCGACCCAAAAGTGGTGGACAATGTGACACGTGTATCCAGTGCTCTTGAATATCGTGTTTTTTACCATCAGGAAAACACGCCTATATAATTTTGACCCCCTTGAACCCGACTTTTATATAGTAAAACTGGGGTTTCAAGGGGAATACCTTATTTTCTTATTTCTGCTCTAAAATATAGATTGTGGGTACTCTTTACAACCGCCTCGATGAGGCTGTTCTAACAAGTGCCCACAATCTATATTTTGGGCAGAAATAAGAAAAATATCACAATTTTTCATCTTAAAATTTTCATTTTTTCGGCGATAAAAGGGGCAATGTATTTGTATAGGCGTGTTTGCGTAATGTTTCTACCGCTTAATCATCATGATAACAACGTAAAGTCTATGTAAAGAACGCCCTTCTAGCCCCCACTTTATATAGAGAAAACTGGGGTTTACTGGGATATACATAATTTTGCTTATATCTGCGTCAAGACATACCTTGTGGGTACCCGCCAAGCGAATTTGTGTTTTCGAGCATTCCGTCATGACAAATTTTACCTGCTCATCCCCAGCCATTCAGAGGGGCCAGTGATATGGCTTTCTGTCTGAAGGTTCCTCTTGATTCACTGCTTGTACTATGATGAGCGAGCAGCGAAGGTTCTGGCGAGACTGCGCGGATGCGCAGGCTCGCCTGAACCTTCGCTGCTCGCATAGGCGATAAGTACCAAAATCGCTTGACGGGTCCCATGTAAAGAACGCCCTTCTAGACCCCCACTTTATACAGAGAAAACTGGGGTTTACTGGGATATACATAATTTTAATTATTTCTTCTCCAAGACATATCTTGTGGGTACCCATTAGAATCGCCTCACCCTCAATCTATGTTTGGAGTAAAAATAAGAACATTGTTACAAGTTTTCATCAGAAAAGATAAGAAAAAATGCACTATTCACCTTATTTGCATTTATCTGCTTGTTCCTAGTCTGAAGGTTATCAGTGTTGGAAAAACAAGTAACCAAACCCCCCTGACCTTTAAAGGTCAGGGGGTCTGGTTACCTGTTTTTCCGATATTGACAATGTGCAAGCTGGGAGCCAGCAAATAATGCAAATATGGTGAATGCCTAACGGACCTGTAAGCGTAATTTTCCAATTAAACAGTAAATTCAAATAATATTGATACTTACATTAGCAAGATAAATTCTAATGTACAGAACCCCGCCATAACAAGAAATACAAAACCATTCATTATAGAGACAGTTGCTGAATAAATGTTGTTTTCTGTTGTTACCGCAACTATACTTCCAATAACTTGGATCGCTGCTAAGCTAGCAAACATCGACCCTGTAACATTAAACATGCATTAGAATGACAAGGGGCAGCAAAAACAGTTGCGCCGGGCCATAGTATTTCCTACAATTTACATGTGCGCCCAGCGAAGAATCAGATCAGTCAGCGCATCCATATAGTCTGACCAGAGACTTCTCTTGCTGCATGAAGGAGCATTGGGCCCTTAGCTATCTTTAGAGCGCAAAACGAAGACTCTGATCAGACTGCGCAGATGCGCAGGCTGATCTGGGTCTTCGCTGGGCGCACATTTAAATTGCAGGAAATGCTAACCCCTGGCTCGATTATTATATAGATAGAGAATCTTACAGGAGTGGTCATTTCATATGAAATAAATGAAACAAGCCTTTATTGAGTTTCATAAATTCAATATGAAATGACCACGAGTGTAAGATTCTGTTATCATATAGCGATTTTAAATCGGATTTTGTTGAAAAGAATTTTAATAGAAATCATACGGTTGTCAAGGACGGCGTGATCAGGTCATGCGCCAGTAACCATGTTATAACACGTGTGCTAATATGACTTTTATCATATGACATCGCGTCTGGGAATGTAATAACGCCATGTAATAAATTTCGTTTAAATGTGCAAATTAGTTAGATACGCCCCGTAACCTTACATGTACGACGTCCTTAAAGACGTCACATTTACTAATGGCGGAATATTGGCATTTTTGTAAACAAATCGTGAATAAAATGCATTTTAAATGTCATATGATAAACACAATCTTGCCTTTGTGGTCATGTATTATTGAATTTATTAAACTCACTGAGGAAAAGGGATAAAATGCTCGGCAGAGCCTCGCATTTGATTCCTTGCCCTCAACTCGTTATCCATAAAATAACAGCGACGTTATAAATATTGAATGTTTAGAACCGAGGACGCACTTGCTTTTGATATTGCGCGTTTACTTGGATGCCTTCGAATTATACCGTCAGGCGACTTAGCATCTGACGGCAAGTTAGCAATCAGTCTTCTCCATGTTGTTTGAGACGAATAGCAAATACGTGCCGAAAGCTTTGTAGCACCGTGTTGAACTTTCCATCACGTGCTTCTGAACTGGTATTTGAGATGATTGACAACCGTCTTTGAACGTTTTAAGCGTGGGCGGGACAATAGCGCTGTCAGTTTATGTTGTAATCGATTTTAATACTGCTCAAAAGAAGATTGTGGTTACTCGTTTAAACCTCGATGCGGTTCTAACCAGCAGTACCCACAATCTATAGTCTGCTCAAAACAGAGATTGTGGACACTCGTAAAATCCTCTAGGTGGCGACAGGGCTTGAGATGTCATTTCATCTCAATGTTGGGTAAAAGTCCCACAAAATTGGAAGCAACGTCTCCAAAATGACCTATGCAGTGTTGACGGGGACGTTAAACCTCAAATCAAACAAAACAAACAAAACCTCGAGGCGGTTCTAACCAGCAGTACCCACAAGCGAATATATATTCTGCTCAAAACAGACTGTGAATACTCGTTAAAACCCCGCAGAAATAAGAAAGAACAATGAATGAACCCCTGTATATACATGTATTAAAGTGGCCGAGCCGGCACTCGACATTGAATCAAGCGTGGTAGCTCAATGGTATAGTGCGCCTGCCTATGATGCTAGAGGCCCCCGGTTTGATTCCCGGTAGCGGTAATAAAACTGCGGTGTCCGAACATGCTCCGGGTGAATGCCACAAAGTGCATCGTCCTCCGCATCGGGACGTTAACTGGGACCCCCTGCACGTGCAGGTTAAAGATCTATATCGTTATTACATGATTACTGTGTATGCTTTCATCCTGCAAACCTGGATCGGCAATGACCGATCACACTAGAATTGAAAGCTCTCCAATGTTGATTCGACCGATAATAGATAGAAATAGTAGAAATAATGAATTGAAGAGGAGCAAATTCTTTCCTTTAAGAGTCGGTCCCTGTTGACAGAAAATAAATAAATTAAAAAAAAATATATATTTGTCACTTAATTGCTCCGACTCGACGGTTACTGAAAACTCATCCGTAAATGATTTGGGCGGATTTTTGCGTGCCCCCCCCCCCCACACACACACCCCTTTCCCCAGGAGACCTGTTGGGTCCACACTTTTAAATTTTGAAATCTTCCTGCTCAACTGAGAACTTATCCGGACCAAAATTGAGCGGAAAAAAGAAGAAACCCAGAAAAACTAATAAGTCTCGTTTTGGAGACTCAACCCTTATCCTGCTGAATAAATTTTTTAAGCCACACCCATTGCTGACTATCAAAGCATCATGCATCCCATGTATTTCTTCAAGCCCCGATGGGCGGGGGCCGCAACACTATATAGGTCATTTTGGAGACGTCGCTTCCAATTTCGTGGTACTTTTACCAGACATTGAGATGAAATGACATCTCAAGCCCTGTCGCCAAATGAAACCTGTAGGGTTTATATACATGGACGGTCTTGACTCGCACATTTCCTTGGCAGGCTCAGAACCTCTTAGCTGTTTACCAGTACTCGTGTTCGGTCAGCTCTGCGTGGAAAAATCATGCAGCCCAGTCTATTTCTGCAAGCCCATGATGAGCGGGGCTACTCACAGAAACAGTAGGAAGTTCCAACGTTGAGGTGTGTTTTTATGGTTGGTATCAACTACGAGACTATGAAAATGTGCAGGGTGGTCCAATTTCTTACTTATAATCACAGTGTTGGGAACAGAACTTTATTGAGCATAACTTTATTGAGCATCAATGATAGATTTGGGGTTTAACGTCCCCGTCAACACTGTAAAGGTCATTTTGGAGACGTTGCTTCCAATTTTGTGGGACTTTTACCTGTCGCCCAATGAAACCAATAGGGTTTATTAGCATGGGCGGTCCGCCTCGCACCGCGGTTCCCGGACAGGCTTAGATCCTCTAAACGGTTTACTAGTACTAGTGTCCGGGCCCGATTCACCTCTGCGTGGAAGCATCATGCAGCCCATTTATTTCTTCAAGCACCTATGGGCGGGGGCAAATGTACACACACTTGGATTATCGGTAATTTGATTGTTGAGAAAATGTCCGGACATAATTAAAGAAAGCGATCATTACCTATATTATGATAAAAGAACAGAATCGTCGATAATGCGATTTCCTATCTAACACCATTATCCATACCATCAACAAATAACAAAATGCGTAATTCTGGCAAATAAAATCAATTTTTGGCTATTAAACTTTAAAAATAGAATAACCAAACTAATCATAACTGAAGTTTTTTTATCAGATGTATTAGTTTGAATTTTAAATAAACAATTTTGATGTGGAAGTTCGCCATTGCGACTGACCGGAGAAATGACCCGAATTACATATGGTTCAAGCCCCAAAATCTTTCGGATCCTTACGAGACACATGTTCATGGTGCTGCCTAACACAACAGCCTCTAATACTGGCACAGCATGCAACGCTTCAGATGTCTGTGAACTTTAGCCATACACTCCCAAAGCCTGTCCTGGCGAGTCGGACCATCCGAGTATATAAACCATATCGGTTTCACTGGGCGGCAGGGATTGGAATGTCAATTTATCAAAATGTCGGGTAAAATTGCACACAAAACTGCAAGTAATGTCTCCAAACTGACCTAAATAATGTTAATGGGGATGTTAAACCTCAAATGAAGTAAACAAACAATCCAACAGAAAAGCAGAAAAATCTAACAGAAAAGCAGAAATATTGGTCAATTAAAGTTTGTTATTGGTCACATGAAATCTGAGGGGAATGACTTGGAAGATTTTCCACATTTTTCAAAAGGGGACAACTTTCGGAACTTCCTGTTTGCTTTTCTATAAGCTTTGTCCCGCGGAAAAGGGGTCTACTCTTAAAGGAAAGAATTTGCTCCTAGCAAATTCTTTCCTTTACGAGTTGACACTTATTGACATGGGAGGCTAAAATACGCTTGAAAGAGTTGCCTCCCCTGAAGGTGTATGTATTCCACTTAAAGTCTGAAAAAAAAAAAATTGTCCCTTAATTGCTCGACTCGACGGTTAGTAAAATATTTGGGCGGATTTTTGCGTGCTTTTTCGTGATTTTATGGTCCCACCCTTTTATACGTTGAAACCTTCCTCACAACTGGACAAAAAATGGGCGGGAAAAAAGAGAAGAAACCCTGAAAAACCTTATCCTGCTGAATAAATAAATTTAGACACAACCATTGCCGACTGCCAAACATTAAAATTTCTTAACATTATTCACAAGCTGCATGGCAAACAGTGTAGGACCTCATCTCTGTTTGCAAAAGTAGGGGTTGTTATGGGTTAAATATACACTAAAGCCACTTTATAACTGAGCCTCCTGATGTGCCCATTTCTGTTTGTTTGTTTGATTTGAGTTTAAACGTCCCCTTCAACATTGTATAGGTCATTTTGGAGACGTTGCTTCCAATTTTGTGGAACTTTTACCCGTCATTGAGATGCAATGACATTTCAAGCCCTATCACCCAATGAAACCAATAGGGTTTATTAGTATGGGCGGGCTGCCTCGCATTGCTTTGCATGGGCAGGCATAGATCCTCTAAGCGCTTTACCAGTACTCGTGTAGTCTGCGTGGTAGGCTCAGGCAGTCCGTCTATTTCTTCAAGCCCCGATGGGCGGGGGCCGACCATTTCTGTATGCATTTGAATTGCACAAGGAGGATAAATTACAAGGATTTGTGTCAAAAATACATTGTGTATAAAGAAGTTGAAAGCAAAATGTGGGACAAAGGGTTAATTCTTTCATGGGGGTTTATAATATTAGGCAATAGTAATTATCAGTTCTCAACAAGCTGTTGTATGATAAGCGACACTAAATCAAGGCGAGATGCAAAGGACTAAACATAAAGGTATGCACATGTATGTAATCAGACCGGACAGTCGTCGGCAGTCGCGAGCGGACGACAAAGGCGACCAGCGGGAAGGGAAAGCGTCCCCGACTGCTACCGAGTGTAGGCTGGGAAAATAGTCCCGGACAGAGGTCCAAACTTTCGTTCAAGCCCTAAATTCCACTTTCTATGTAAACGGTGTAGACCCCGATCAAACGCCCCGTTCTGTGGCGCCTGATCTGAGTCTCCATTGCTTGAAAAGCCCCTCACAGCGAACATTCTCTACTGAAATCATATACGCTAATTGGTGATTGATTTTTACATGAACCGTGGCGTTATCTGAAGGCGGGATGCAGGAGAGATTTTTTGACAATCGCTTAGCTCCGCCCTCTCCTTCGGGTTAACCGGTATTGGATGGTGATGTTAAGTATTGATTACGGTTTCTTTGACAAACTTGTCACTTGTAACACCAATTCCGGTGTAGCGTGTCAGTGTTTTTTGACGTATCTGCTCTTTAATGAACCGACGGGATATGCCGTATTGCTAACTTGGTGGGTGCGCGGTTGTAAGTTAATGCCGCAATTCACGTGTTACATGTAAGTACATATTCTGACAAAATGCCGATAATGTACACATACCTACAGCTATAATGTTGCGTTTGCCGGGTCGTCCACGAAGTCGAGCAACGCGGTCAGCCATCCAGATACTAACCGCGCTCTACGTTGCTTAACTTTGTGAATAGGCCAGCCACTCTACCCCGCGTCGCTAAAGGAGCCGGCTCCTACAATAAGTTAAATTTTTTCCCTCCCCTCCCGTCATCTCTTGAATTCGCCCCGAAGTCTCACACACCTACTAGGCAAACCCATGGTGGAGTCTATGCTGGCATCAAATGTAGCGCTCGAAGTCAAGCAACGCGGACACCCATCCAGATACTTTGTTTGCGTTGAGGATTTACGTCCCCGTCAACACTATTTAGGTCGTTTTGAGACGCTGCTTCCAATTTTGTGGAACTTTTATCCGACATTAAGATGAAATAATATCTCAAGGCCTGCCACTCGCCCCCGCCTATACGGGCCTGGAAGAAATAGATTTGGTTGCATGATGCTTCCACACAGAGCTGAAACCGGCCGCACATGAGTACTGGAAAACCGCTTTGGGATGTAAGCCTGCCCAGGCGAAGTGGTGCGAGTCGGACCGTTCTTACATATCAAACATTTGGGTTTCATTGGGCGGCAGGGATTGAGATGTCATTTCATCTCAGTGAAGGGTAAAAATCCCATCAAATTGGAAGCAACGTCTCCAAAATGACCTAAATAGTGTTGACGGGGACATAAAACTTCGATTCAAACAAACAAACAGACAAGCCCTGCCACCCAGACAATCAATACAGGTTTATATGTAGGGGCGGTCCTACTCGCACCACGTTGCCTTGGCTGGCTTTGACCCTCTAAGCGGTTTACCAGTAGTTGCAGCTCTGCACGCGAGAAAGCATCATGCAGCCCAATCTATCTTTCCAAAGTAGAAGTAAAACAAAGACCAGGAATCGATACAAGCCCCCGATGAGCGGGGAAACTATCCGAGCTCTACAATGCTTAACATCGTGAATAAAGAGCAATGCTGCAGAAGTGGGACAAGGTCGTCAAACGTCCTTGACCTTTGGCTGTATAGACAGTCATTTTGTACCTAGACCAAAATAGTTTTGCTTTCGAAAAATGAACCGTTCTACCTTTTTCCTTTTCATGTGCTTGACCTTGCCGTAAAATAGGTCAATGACAACCTGGGTCATCATTTGAACAAACTTGGTAGTACTCAGTAACACAATGCCATATACCTTATTTCAAGGCAATCAGTCCAGTAGTTCTGGAGAGGAAGATGTCACCATATTTGGCAAGGGCGGCCATGTTGGTCGTGTGACTTGGACCATTCGATCAAGGTTTCGTTGCCCTATTGTCAGGAGGTTAAATATGAAAGTAAATTTAAATTGGGCCCCGTCAAGCGATTTTGGTACTTATCGCCTATGCGAGCAGCGAAGGTTCAGGCGAGCCTGCGCATCCGCGCAGTCTCGCCAGAACCTTCGCTGCTCGCTCATACAAGCAGTAAATCAAGAGGAACCTTCAGACAGAAAGCAATATCCCTGGCCCCTCTGACTGGCTGGCCATGCGCAGTTAAAACTTGTCATGACGGAATGCTCGAAGACCCAAATTCGCTTGGCGGGGGTCAATTGGTCTTTGAACTGGTTTTTGAGAACATTTCCTTTGAAATATCAATGGCGCTGCAGTCCAAGCCACATTGAGCCATTGTCGCAGAGCGACCTTGAGCTTTAGCATTCAAAGACATTCATTTTGTGCCCATACTTTCATGTCATAGGCAACGATATTTTTCGAAAACTAGAATATTTTCAGATGCAACATTCTAATTCTGGCACTGCTGTCAGATGTTTATTTTATGTAAAGATCAAATACATGAACTGAAATATTTTTCACCATCACAGGGTCCACCTAACTACATGTAGGTCAAGAGCCCACCCACTTGTCAGTGATGACCATTGATTGGTCAATGTAGCGTGTCATGATGATACATGTTCAAATTTACATCTGACATGTGCTGTACCGTTTTTGAGGTCACAGAAGCAAACTTGAATGACTTGTCTCCACGGCGCTTTGGTGACAATCTTTGTACATTCTTGCCATCAAAGACATAAAGGCAAATCGACATCTTTTGATCCGACAGTTACAAAATCAGTTTTTAGTTGAATAAAGGGAAGCAATATCAATATGGGTAGTACCCTTTCCCATTGATAACCCCAAGTCACCAAATTTGTCCTTGGTTTATCATTCTGAAAAGTCCCACAGTGCTAAATACCAACTTTTAAGACAATTGACCCAGTGGTTCTGCAGAAGAATATCTTTAAGGGTTTTGCCATATTTGTGCATGCCGCTGTCATGTTGTTCATGTGACCTGGATCAGTTGATCAAAGTTTCGTTCCCCCATTATCTGCTGTCTGTATTGAATTTTAATTGAAACTGGCCAACCTGTTTTTGAGAATAAGTCATTTGGTGCAATCAAAGCGACCTTGGCCCAAGGTCGCCAGATAACCATGACCTTTAGCATTGATAGACATTCATTTTGTACCTCTCTCACGTCGATGACCACAACAGTTTTCCAAAAATGCATTGTTTTACCTTTTATCCTTTGAAAAGCCTAAGTTAGCCTTGGCGTTAAGGGGAATGGGAACACCTTCAAGGGAGGCAACTCCTTCAAAAGTATTTTTGTCTCCAATGTCAATAGGGGTCAACTCTTAAAGGAAAGAATTTGCTCCTGAGGAGCATATTCTTTCCTTTAAGAGTAGACCCCTTTTTCAACGGGACAGGACTTACAGAAAAGCGAACAGGAAGTCCCGAAAGTTGTCTCCCATTGAAAAATGGCGGAAAAACGTGCCAGGTGTTCCCATTCCCCTTAAATAGGTCAAGGTAAAACTCATATCATAGACCACAATATTTTTTTTAAAAATGCATAGATTTACTTATTTCCCATTGAAAAGCCTATGGAGCCAAATTTGACCTTGGCGTAAAACAGGTCAAGGTCAAACTAGGGTCATCATATTTGCAAATATGTTGGCACTCAGTGAGTCAATGCTACATACCAAGTTTCAAGACAATCGACCCAGTGGAGAAGGAGATTTGTAAGGTTTTTATCATATTTGGACATGGCCATCTTGGTCATATAGACAATTCGAACAATGTTTCTGTTCCCCAGTGTCAGGAGGCTGCATATGAAATTTTATTAAAATTGACCCAGTGGTTTCACTTTACACATTTGAAAATGGTTGACGTTCGATGGACATACGCTGGACGAAGGACGTACGACGGAGGACTACCATTCAATAAGCTTCACGGAGCCTTTGACTCAGGGGAGCGAAAACCCATAGTCAGTAAGAAGTTACCGGTTGCGTAAAAGTTGTTGAAAAAAGGGTCAGTGAAATTTAGTTTTCAGAAAAGACAGGGAAATATCTGTGATTTGTTTATAATTTAAGGATAAAAGCTCTATATGTGGCAATATTTAGTCTAAATGCAGTATCAGTAATAACGCCCCCATCCCCGCCCCGATAGGTCTAGAGTCATATTATATCACCCTAGTTTGCTTGTCTGTCTGTCTGTCTGATTGCCTGTCCATCTGTCACGTTTTCTTGTTCCCTGCACATAACTTAAAATTAAAAACATTTGAGATATTTTTGTGAAACTTTGGAGAAATGTTAACCACCATGAGACACTGTTTTCCTACTCAAGTGCCTTAGGAAGCAAATCTGACCTTGCCTTCAAAGGTCAACATTTGATCATCATTTGCGAAAACTTGGTAGTACTCAGTCATCCGAAGCTTCATACCAAGTTTCAAGGCAATCGGCACAGTGGTTCTAGAAAAAAAAATCTTTTCCGCCCCATATTTCGCGTCCGCCCCAAAACAATAATTTTCATGAAAGTTAAGAAAAGTAAAGCACCACGTTCAGAAAACCATCACCATGGCTTTTGGAATTACATCTGTCAGAGATAATAACTTGATAACTTCGATAACAGTGAGGCGAATGATTAATTCTAACATGACGTTAACGTTTTTCCCATTGAACCCAGTGGAAACGTCAGCGTTTGCAAATATGCGATAATTCACGTCGTCAACGTGGTGCGTGCAATTTGGCGTCATCGTGACGTTGCATGTAAACATTTCCTTCTGTCGACATCCGCTGCAAAATAGTCCCCAAGATAACGCTTTGTTACTACTGTATTTCAGTTTAGCATCATGTTAGAATCGAAATAATTTCCACGCACCCGGTGTGTTATCGTGATTAACACACGGTGTTGTCGGGCAGATGCGAATAATAATTCACTCCGGCTTCGCCGTCGTGAATTAATATTTCGCAATCTGCCCTCCAACACCGTGTGTTAATCACGATAACACACGGTACGTGGAGATTATTTCTTAATTAACACATATGAGCCGGGGAACAGTACTTCCTACAATTTACGTGTGTGCCCAGCGAAGACGCAGATCAGCCTGCGCATCCGCCCAATGCTTCTTGCAACAAGAAAGTCTCTGGTCAGACTATATGGATGCTCAGGCGGATCTGATTCTTCCCTGCGCGAACATGTAACTTGTGGGAAATGCTGTGCCCCGGCTCATATATATGTAGCGTCCAAACGGCCCCCGCCCATCGGGGCTTGGAGAAATAGATGGGCTGCATGATGCTTCCACGCAGAGCTGAAACCGACCCGCTTAGAGGATCTAAGCCTGCCCAGGCAAAACGGTGCGAGTCTGAACGTCCATGCTTATAAACCCTATAAGTTTCATTTGGCGACAGGGCTTGGGAGGTCATTTCATCTAAATGCCGGGTAAAAGTCCCACACAATTGGAAGCAGCGTCTCTAAAATGACCTTTACAGCGTTGACGATGACTTTAAACCTCAAATCAAACAAACAAACAAAACAAGGACACAAACAAACCGTGAAGATCCAGAATGCGAAGTCTGAGTAGTGTCTTTACTTATCATGTAAAGGCCCCCGCCCATAGGGGCTTGAAGAAATATATGGGCTGCATGATGCTTCCACGCAGAGCTGAATCCGGCCCGCACACTAGTACTGGTAAACCGCTAAGAGGATCTAAGCCTGTCCAGGAACCGCGGTGCGAGGCGGATCGTCCATGCTAATAAACCCTATTGGTTTCATTGGGCGACAGGGCTTGAGATGTCATTTCATCTCAATGTCGGGTAAAAGTCCCACAAAATTGGAAGCAACGTCTCCAAAATGACCTTTACAGTGTTGACGGGGACGTTAAACCTCAAATCAAACAAACAAACTTATCATGTAAACAAGTCCGTGTAACGAACACACATCTAAACACCATTTTATATACAGAAATCCGAGGTTTACTGGGGTAAATATTATTTTGCTTATTTCTGCTCCAAGACATATGCTGTGGGTACTCCGGTTCTAACGAGCACCCAAAACTTATATTTAGTGTATAACGTGTAAAGTATGACAAAACGTTCATCAGAAAAAAATCAGGATATGAAAGAGTGCACCGGCCCCGATAGCTCAGTTGGTAGAGTGTCCGCTCCGGGGAACGGGAGGTCACGGGTTCGATCCCGGGTTCGATCCCGGGTTGCGACTTACCAAAGTCGCTAAAAATGGTACTAGCTGCTCCTCGCTTGGCACTCAGGTTTACGGGGTGGAGCTAGGACTGGTCGACCCAGTGTCAGGATAATGTGACTGGGTGTGGTATCATGTAATGTGTCTGGGACATGATACTTGAGTTAGGCAGCACTATAAAAGTGAGCATTGAGCTCCCTGTCGCAACCAGACAGCGTCGTGATATGACTGAAGAATCGTTGAAAGCGACGTTAAACCCGAATTCACACACACACACACACACACACACACACACACACACACACACACACACACACACACACACACACACACACACACACACACACATGGAAGAATGCATTATGTCACACGGATGTGTCACATGGGTGGTCGCTAACGTGTACCTTGTTTATCAGGTGGTGTCAACGTTGACATAATTCCTCGAATCATTGGAATTGTCAAAAAAGACAATACGGCTACGACAGCCACTGAAAAGATAAAAAAAGATTATACATGTACATTATTTACTGTACAAGTGAACATATATATATATGAGCCCCGCCAAGCGAATTTTGGTCTTCGAGCATTCCGTCATGACAAATTTTAACTGCGCATGCCCAGCCATTCAGAGGAGCCAGGGATATGGCTTTCTGTCTGAAGGTTCCTCTTGATTCACTGCTTGTATGAGCGAGCAGCGAAGGTTCTGGCGAGACTGCGCGGATGCGCAGGCTCGCCTGAACCTTCGCTGCTCGCATAGGCGATAAGTACCAAAATCGCTTGGCGGGGCCCATATGATCTTTGCTTTTTTAATTTTCTTTCCTTTGTAGGGTCGATTGTTTTTCAATCGACTACAGACTAAACAGTGCAGGAACTTTACGTTGTTGATATTCAGGTGACTATCACTGAACGTTGTTGATAATCAGGTGACTATCACTGAACGTTGTTGATAATCAGGTGACTATCACTGAACGTTGTTGACATTCAGGTGACTATCACTGCACGTTGTTGATATTCAGGTGACTATCACTGAACGTTGTTGATAATCAGGTGACTATCACTGAGCGTTGTTGATATTCAGGTGACTATCACTGAACGTTGTTGATAATCAGGTGACTATCACTGACCGTTGTTGATATTCAGGTGACTATCACTGAACGTTGTTGATATTCAGGTGACTATCACTGAACGTTGTTGATAATCAGGTGACTATCACTGAACGTTGTTGATAATCAGGTGACTATCACTGAACGTTGTTGATAATCAGGTGACTATCACTGAACGTTGTTGATATTCAGGTGACTATCACTGAACGTTGTTGATAATCAGGTGACTATCACTGCACGTTGTTGATATTCAGGTGACTATCACTGAACGTTGTTGATAATCAGGTGACTATCACTGAACGTTGTTGATATTCAGGTGACTATCACTGAATTGTAGGAAAATCCGGGAAATGGTTATTTAAAGGCATGGTATCGTTTGTGAGGTAAGATTGTTCTTGGTTCTAGTTTATGATTCTTGGCAAACATTGTAGATCCTGATTAGAAGCCACAGAACGTGGCACGTGATCAGCATCTACACTTTTTGTTTAATCCATATATACCTAGCGGCCCTTTTTTTGGGTACATTGCCAAACAGTGTACTCCCAGATCAGACGCAATAGAACGCGGCGTCTGATCTGGGTCTACACTGTTTGCTGAAAGTACATACATTTTTGCAAAACCTACCGAAAACAAAACAGTCCTGGCACCCCTATAATTGGAAATGGACCTCTCCAAACTTGTGAGATGGGAGATTCCATTTTCTTGCACACCAAATAAGGAAATCCATGAGTTTAGCCTGGCTGATAGAAATTTATGGAACAGGATTTAGGTAAAAACTCAATTATGCAACATTGAGATTGCAATATGCAATTTTGATATTCTGTTATGCTATATTCAGTTACAATTGTGCAAAATATTCCGCTTCTGCTTCTTCTAGTTCTCATTATTCTCGTTAAGTGGCGCTGTGATCGTTTTTCCGTAAACGTCCGCCTGTATTCGGAAGATACCAAAAAGAATCTGCAAGCGTATTGGTGACACGGAGGAGTGAAAGAAACGAGAGAACTATATTTTTGGCATAAAACGGACGATTTGGGGACATTACACCCTTCCCGATAAAATCATTTACACATAATTTTTATTTTATATGTCAGACCAGGAATCAGCTTTGCTGTGTTTGTTTTGTGTCCAAGTTTTATCTAAATATATCGCAAATGTGTTCAGGCCATTGCACCTCTAAAATATAAATTTGTTGTAAATACTTATAATAATTTTGTATGGCACAGAAAGGCTCCTGTCCAATGTCGTGTAGACCTTGGTGAGACTGCTCCTTTATGATCACCTGAAGCAAACATAGTTACAACTCTCTTTTGTGAAAATGCTTTCAGATGAGAAACGACTTACGTTCCCTCTAACATTTATTTCTGATTTAGGGCATATCCAACGGAATTCTAAAACTAGGCATTTTGGTTCTGTTGTTTGATTTGATGTTTAACGTCACCTTCAACACAGTATAGCTCATTTTGGAGACGTTGCTTCCACTTTTGTGGGACTTTTACCCGACACTGAGATGAAATGACATCTCCAAGCCCTGTCGCCCAATGAAACCAATAGGGTTTGTAAGCACCGCTTTGGCTCGGTAGACTTAGATCCTCTAAGCGGTTTACCAGTACTGGTGTGCGGGTCGGTTTCAGTTCATGCAGCCCATCTATTTCTTTAAGCCCCGATGGCCGGGGGTCTGATTCCCAGTTTGTTTTGTCACATGTTTATATAGATGTTTCGTAACTGTTTGTGATAAATGCATTCATTAATTTATAAGAAAATAGAAAACTATCTGACTTTTTATACTAGATTTTTGGCTTCAAGTGACAAAACGCAAAGGTTTCCACTTTTTAGCTCACCGTCACGTAGTGACGAGGTGAGCTTTTGGGATCACTTTTCGTCCGTCGTCCGTCGTCAGTCCGTGCGTCCGTGCGTGCGTCCGTGCGTCCGTAAACAATTTCTTCAAACGACATCTCCTCCTAAACCACTGATCGGATTTTGACCAAACTTCACAGGAATGATCCTTAGGTGGTCCCCTTTCAAAGTTGTTCAAATGGTTCCGGTCCGTTGCACATCTAGGTCATAGGAGCCAAAAATAGATTTTTTTCCACCAAAAACTTAAAAAATCTTCTTCTCTGAAACCACAAGGCCCAGGTCTTTGATATTTGGTATGAAGCTTCATCTAGTGGACCCCTACCAAGATTGTTCAAATTATAGTGCTGGGACCAAAAATGCCCCCGCTCCGGGGCCCTTTGGTTTTACATGGGCTTATATAGGGAAAATCTTTAAAAATCTTCTTCTCTGAAACCGTAAGGCCCAGGTCTTTGATATTTGGTATGAAGCTTCATCTAGTGGACCCCTACCAAGATTGTCCAAATTATAGTGCTGGGGCCAAAAATGCCCCCGCTCTGGGGCCCTTTGGTTTTACATGGGCTTATATTGGGAAAATCTGTAAAAATCTTCTTCTCTGAAACCGCAAAGCCCAGTTCTTTGATATTTGGTATGAAGCTTCATCTAGTGGACCCCTACCAAGATTGTTCAAATTATAGTGCTGGGGCCAAAAATGCCCCCGCTCCAGGGCCCTTTGGTTTTACATGGGCTTGTATAGGGAAGAGCTTTAAAAATCTTCTACTCTGAAACCGTAAGGCCCAGGTCTTTGATATTTGGTATGAAGCTTCATCTAGGGGACCCTTACCAAGATTGTTCAAATTATAGTGCTGGGGCCAAAAATGCCCCCGCCCCGGGGCCCTTTGGTTTTACATGGGCTTAAATAGGAAAAATCTTTCAAAATCTTCTTCTCTGAAACCGCAAGGCCTAGGTCTTTGATATTTGGTATGGAGCTTCACCTAGTGGACCCCTACCAAGATTGTTCATATTATAGCCCTGGGGCCAAAAATGCCCCTGCTCGGGGGCCCTTTGGTTTTACATGGGCTTATATAGGGAAAATCTTGAAAAATCTTCTTCTCTGAAACCGCAAGGCCCAGGTCTTTGATATTTGGTATGAGGCTTCATCTTGTGGACCCCTACGAAGATTGTTCAAATTATAGTGCTGGGGCCAAAAATGCCCCCGCCCCGGGGCCCTTTGATTTTTCATAGGCTTATATAGGGAAAATCTTTAACAATTTTCTTCTCTGAAACCGTAAGGGCCATGTTTTTGATATTTGGTATGAAGCTTCATCTAGTGGACCCCTACCAAGATTGTTCAAATTATATTGCTGGGGCCAAAAATGCCCCCGCCCCGGGGCCTTTTGGTTTTACATGGGCATATATAGGGAAAATCTTTAAAAATCTTCTTCTCTGAAACCGCAAGGCCCAGGTCTTTGATATTTGGTATGAAGCTATACCTAGTGGACCCGTACCAAGATTGTTCAAATTATAGTTCTGGGGCCAAAAATGCACACGCCCGAGACCCTTTGGTTTTACATAGGCTTATATAGGGAAATCTTAAAAAATCTTCTTCTCTGAAACAACATGTCCCAGGTCTTTGGTTTTACATAGACTTATATGGGGAAAATCTTGAAAAATTTTTGTCTCTGAATTCACAAGGCCTAGGTCTTTGATATTTGGTATGAAGCTTCATCTAGTGGACCTCTACCAAAATTGTTCAATTATAGCCCTGAGACCAAAAATGCCCCAGCCTTGGGGCCCTTTGGTTTTACATAGATTTATATAGGGAAAATCTTTAAAAATCTTCTTCTCTGAAACCACAAGGCCTAGGTCTTTGACATTTGGTATGAAGCTGAATCTTGTGGACCTCTACCTGGGGCCAAAAATGCCCCCCGCTCCAGGGCACTTTGGTATTACATAGACTTATATATACGGAAAATCTTGAAAAAGCTTCTTCTCTGAAACCAGATAGCCCTGGTCTTTGATATTTGGTATGAAGCTTCATCTAGTGGACCTCTACCAAGATTGTTCAAATTATAGCCCTGAGACCAAAAACGCCCCTGTCTCGGGGGCCCTTTGGTTTTACATAGACTTATATAGGGAAAATCTTTAAAAATCTTCTTCTGTGAAACCACAAGGCCTAGGTATTTGATATTTGGTGTGAAATTTCATCTAGTGGACCTCTATCAAGATTATTCAGTTTATAGTCCTGGGAGCCAAAAATGCCCCCGCCCCGAGACCCTTTGGTTTTGCATAGACTTATATAGGTAAATCTTTAAAAATCTTCTTCTCTGAAACCACAAGGCCCATGTCTTTGATATTTGGTATGGAGCTTCATCTAGTGGACCTCTACCAAAATTGTTCAAATTATAGCCCCTGCCCTGGGGCCCTTTGGTTTTACATAGACTTATATATAGAGATAATCTTTGGAAATCTTCTTCTCTGAAACAGCAAGACCTAGGTCTTTGATATTTGGTGTGAAGCTTCATCTAGTGGACCTCTATCAAGATTGTTTAAATTATAGCTCTGAGGCCAAAAATGTCCCCGCCCCGGGGTCATTTGGTTTTACATAGGCTATGTAGGGAATATCTTTAAAAAATGGTCTCTGAAACCCCAAGGCCCAGGTCTTTGATATTTGGTGTGTAGCTTCATCTAGTGGACCTTTGCCAAGATTGTTCAAATTATAGGCTTTGTTGATATTTGGTATGAAGCTTCACCTTTTTAGACCTCCCTCAACATTATGCACATTGTAGCCCTGGGGTCAATAATGGCCTTCCCAGAGGCCCACTTGTAACTCTATCATATGGGTCAGGTGAGCGATCCAGGGCCATCATGGCCCTCTTGTTTGAGAAAAACACAACGCGCAGCAAATTCTTTCATACCGGAGTGCAGGTGGAAAACCAGCACCTGCTACAATGTAACATATCAAGCGCTGGAAGCCTCTGTGGTGTAGTGGTTATGCTACTCGCCTCATTAACCAGGGATCGCAGGATTGACCCCGGCTTCTCCAGAATTTCGGATGAGTCTTTAAACCCAGGTCCCATCTCCGTATGACCTTAGCTGTTGTCGAGACGTAAAACTAAAAACGCACTCACATACCAAGCGCATCCCACCATAAAATAACATCTTTATAATTCTTAACCCCCCCCCCCCAACACACACACTTGATCCCCACTTTTATAGGGTAAAACTGGGATTGACAGGAGTAAACATTATTTTTCTCATTTCTACTCCAAAATATAGATTGTGGGTACTCGTTAAAACCGCATCGAAGAGGCGCTTCTAACGTGTACCCAAAATGTATATTTTAAGCAACAGTCAGAAAAATATCATCACGACTTTTCATCTTTCAATTTTTGTTGTTGTATTTTTCGGCGATAAAATGTACAAATCTAATGCATCAAAAACATTTTTTTTCTAGATTCTGTAAACTTTAATAATAAGTAAATAAATAAATAAATAAATAAATAAATAAATAAATAAATAAATAATGTCGTTAAGTTCCGCCAGGTAAACCTGGGTACGCTGTACGCGGTGTAACTGTAATAAAACAAGAAGAAAAAAAAAAAAAAAACTTTGGTGTAGACCTAATACATGGAAATACATGTAAGTACAAAATGGTTTGGATTCAGCCACTCCATTTGCCAAATCGTTACATGTAGAACTTGAAGAAATATGTAGTAGGCTGGTTAAGACAGTCGCGACACTAGCTCAGCAAGGTTTTGCTGGCTGAAGACAGACGGACGGACGGACGGACGGACGAACTGACAGACGACCAGCTAATATTTTCGCGTTGTGATTCTGTTGGATGAAAGCTATCCTGCCCCAGTCTAACTTATGAAGACAGACAGACGGACATATGAATAGGACAGCTGTCATTGTGACCACAGGTGCGTTTCTATGGTTGCGGGTCGGGGCTGAGAATGAGTAAGTACTGTTCATGTTAATGGATGAAGTATTTACATCAGAATTACAATGGGAATTGGGGAACTAGTTGTTGTTTTCCAAATTCCCCGTGTGGTCAGCTGGTGAGGTCCCAGGGAACGAATCCCCGTTGCCGGTGAACAGAGAGACAAACTGGTTTTGAAGGTAAACGGGCGTCATAAGCACATAAGGGTTACCCCACCGCTAGGCGATTGACTTGACTTGACAGATTTTGTAAGGTAACCGGGCGCTAAAAGCACATAGGGGCTACCCCCATCTCGCTAAATGGGATTAGTTTTTGAACTGCTCTTCCCAGGGCCTCCAATGTGCTGGCACTTGTCAATTCGACAGGTGTCAGCTGACCAATGGGAATATACTGAACTCTTAATCGGAGGAAGGCACAAATCGCACCCAAGGTACAGCGTTTGTCCTAAGAAACACAGTTCTATAGCGATTTTAGAATTTTGAGTGCAGGAATCAGACCAAAGACGGGCTCTAGTATGTGATGACGTGTTGCCAATTTCGACTGCCAAATGTGTCAGAGCACAGCCCTGTTTTCGAATGTCTGGCCGAGGAAAAAAGCTAACATACATTATCAGTTCTGGCTTCCATTATTCTCTGCCTCCACCCCTGACATGGCAAAGAAAACGCCTTCGGTCACGATGCTTGTTAAAGGGTGATAACGCATGAAATTTTTGAATTTTGAACAGGCATCTAAAGTGAGCCAGGATGGGTGACTAATAGACCAGCCAATTCCGGCTATTGCAAAACGTCCTAGTACCCGTGCTCTCATCACGGAGACCTGCCTATGCAAGTGGGGTTCAAAATTGGACAGGTGTATCTTCGTGATGTGTTTGGAGGTATGTGTTTGTTTGGGAAAGGCAGTGATGAGGCTAATCAGCCGTTTTGCAATCCCGCTAATTTTTATTTTTGAATGGTCTTCCAAAAGGCATTTTTAAGGGACTTCCTATTTCCAAATACCTAGCAAATGGTGGATATTGCCGTTGCCCCGCCTATAAAGATATTTAGCGTGTGACCTGTCCCCGTTTGTATGCTCTGTTCTGGCAGTATTTATGCCTTCGCTTTGCCTACTTCAGGGGACTTCATTCTGTTGGTACCTAGGGGGAGCCCAGTACGGGCTTTCTCCCAGGTACCCTCAGGATGTTGTCCTGACGGGCTCCGTCGAGCCTCCTCGCGTTCCTGAAATAGAAAAGTCGGATTAGTGCTTTTGGACCCCATGTGTGCGCTCGGATCAGTGTAGTTGTGTCCAGTTTCTTGTCCCCCGGGGTCCCACCTGTACCTGTAATACAAACAAAAGTCGTTAGTGCATATTGTGCTTGTGCTAATATGACCCCGCCATCCGTCACATATTTTGGCTTCCCATTCTGTGCACAGGGCGGGCCGGGCTTGTGAGGGGGATACGCTGTGCGGACATATACATACTTCTATAATATCCAAACATTTGAGTTTTGAGTGAGGTTGCAATTAGTAAATAATATCTTTATAAGTAACACCTCAGAAGGATCAGATTTATGAAAATTGTATGAATTAATCAGTTTTAACAATAACTGCTCATTTCAAATCCATGGATTCGGCACAGACTAATCCCTCATGGTAATTTATTTTAGTAAATGTTCAACGATAGAGTATTTTCCCCTTCGTCAAACAAGTATTAACTTTTAAATAAAAATCCTGTTTCTCATAAATAAGGAACCGCGCTGTAAAATTTATTTTAAAGATGCAAACGTACACATTATTGTAAATATCCGAATTATTGAATAGCTGGATAAAATTTATCGCTGCTGGCTTGAATTTGGCCCCTGGAAAAGCGAATGCGATCTTCTCAAACGGACGCTTGTCATCGGAAAAAAATACGGCAAATCCACGGACATTACCGAACGTTACCGTCACCTCAATGACTGGTACCCCGCCTAACCACAGCAGAATCGAAACTGAATAATGCAAAATAGGACGTCCAAATGCCATATTTAAATACAAAGGTCTCAAATTAGAATGTGCATGTTGCATATTCGAATAAAGAAGTAAGATATGGAAAGGTTCATAATGCAAAGTGCGGTTTCAACAATTCATATTGTAATTGCTCATTGCATAATTGAGTTTTTACCTTAATACTGTTCCATAGAAATTCTGTTCTAACCCTTGTGTTTTTACCCAAAATCAAATATTCTCGAGTGTTTGATAAATTTTGCACTGGTTGAATACGAGCTCATATGCGAAGTCGTTAAGGTTCACGTCACAGCAAGTTACGTGACGTCACTAAAAATCACTGTAGTGTCATCACAATATGGCGGACGTCGGCAACCGAAGTGACTGCAGTATTTAAAGTTCACGCTCAGAAATGGAAGGTGTGCAAGAAAAAGAATCCTACATGGGGTGTGAAGGGTGGATGTAAAACTTCGTCCCTCGGTTCACTGTCCGGCATCACTCGGCAAGCCTCGTGATGCCGGACAGTGACCCTCGGGACGGATTTTTACATCCAACAAGATTCTTATAGTCATATATGGGTTAAAGTACAGGAATTTAAGGGTTAAATGAAACACACTAGGTCCCATTTCAATACTATTTTCCAGCTTCAGTCAAAGACAATCGACCAACCAATGCTGTCAGCCAGCCAGTCAGTCAGTCAGTCAGTCATTTTTTTTTTACATACAATTTTATGAAACGTTCCTGTTTGGCTAACGTGCAAAATGTAATGATTTCTCAGGATTTCACTTTTTAAATAGTGTGTTTTAGAAACCAAGCATCCAAAAATTTTCTTTGCTTAGTACTCGTATTCATGTAGAATAGTATTCAGTATAAGCTAACATAGCAGGATGAATTGCATATCAGACTTACCCATAAAAATCATCAAGTCTGTAGTCACGAGACCTTCAATGATAAAGGATGCCGCACCGGACACAGTACTAAATATTGCTATAAGTTCGTTGGACCAACATCTTTGCATAAGCTTCACTGACCCGAGCCCAATAACCCCTTGTCCAAAATGCCGCGCTGATGTAAAGTAACCAATCTTTTTAGGACTCCAACAAAATGGTGCGCCCAAGAAATACACAGTCTCCAGGCTTGTTCGATTCAGACCCGCAAGTTCTCCGACTCCAAAAGCGAGCACAAACAATATGTATAATAATCGTTTACCTTTGAAAGCACTACTTGTATAAAATTCAAATGGTCTTTTCAGAATACCCAATATTGAATCTGGGTTTGTTCTATTTTCTCTCTTTAAAGTTTCAGGGAGAAAGCAAACAGCAAGAATTAGGCAAACGATTAACATTCCTAGGCATATTATAGTTGTATATTTGTAGCCTATGTCCTCCACTAGAATTCCTGAGGCAAAACCTGAAATAGTCACTGCTAACATAGAAATAAATTCTATACCCACAACAGCTAAAACTCTTTGCTTTTTGTCTTTAACTAAATCTGCAATCATGGAAAAGGTAGCGGAAAAAAATAAAAAGAACGCACCCGTTAATCCTTCAACAGCGTATGCCATTACAATGTATATGAGGTTTTGACTCATGTACATCACAAAAAGCGTTAATGCCCTACAAAGTAAATATCCTACTATATTTATTACTATCACAGATTTCCGCCCATACTTGTCTGTATATGCAGTAAGAATCAGACTTGTGAAAAATGCCGGAACATATTCTGCGATGCTGTTGTACATTACCCATTGAGCTGATTTCTGTTGCACTATGGTAAGATTCTTGTATAGATCGCTGGTATGGTTAAGGGTGCTGCAGCCCGACGTGTCCAAAGAAACACTTAAGTTTGTTATAAGCTTTTGTTTTAGGGTATGGTTTATCCATTCGTTTGTAACGTAGGTCATTATCATCCCTGCTTGACACATAAAGTAAGTTACTGAAAGCAATGTCACTAAACTTTTCCATTTGTCTTTTGGAGAATCTTTATTGTCAGAATTAGAGTTTATACATGTATCCTGCAGCAAATATCGCTTCTCTTCACTTTTCATGTTTCAGAATTCCTCAAACTATGTCGTATCATTGAGAATTACTTGAAAAGAAAAAAAGAATGAAACTCATCACGTGAACAAGTCCGTGAAATAAAGACCCCCCCCCCCTAAACTCCACTTTATATAGAGAAAACTGGGGTTTACGGGGGTAAACATTATTTTCCTTATTTCTGCTCCAAGACATAGGTTGTGGGTACTCGTTAGAACCGCCTCATTGAGGCGGTTCTAACGAGCAGCCAAAAACCTATGTTTGGAGCAGAAATAAGGAAAATATCACCAATTTTCATCAGATACATTTTTTTAGGTTTGAAAAATGCACTATACCACACGGATGTGTTATACACTATATAGTCAAGCTATTAGTAGACATAAGCAATGTAGGCCAATACTGACACCTTTTCCTAAAGACGATCAAAGTTATATTTAGGATTATATGCGCTTTAGTGGCTGTCATTATTTATGTCATAGATTATGAACCGGTGAACAGTTCAGGCTATATGCACAGAAAGTTCAATCAATTTTACCAACAAAATTCGGTCGCAAGGGAGGCAACGTTCATCAAATTTTACGAAAACCCACCAATACAAATACATTGTAAATGTTACCGCCGAAAAAAAGAACAAATTAAGATGAAAAATTGTGACATGCTTCTTATTTCTGCTCAAAATATAGATGGTGGGTACTCGTAAAAAATCGCCGCATCGAGGCGGTTCTTACGAGTACTCAACATCTATAATTTAGAGCAGAAATAAGAAAAATAAGCTTTTACCACTGTGAACCCCAGTTTTACTTCATAAAAGTTGGGTTCAAGGGGGTCTGAATCATGTAGGCGTGTTTTTGTGGACCCTTCGAAAATGGGGTCTACTCTGAAATGGAAAAAACTTTGCTCCCACTACGGTATGAACACTCCAGTAAACCCAACGTTATGTAGAGAAAACTGGGGATTAGAGGGGTTGATTTTATTTTCTTATTTCCGCTTCAAAACATTGATTGTTGGTACTCATTTGAACCGCCTCCGTGAGGCGGTTCTAACGAGCACAACAATCCTTGTTTAATGCAGAAAAAAGAAAGGTGTCATTATAAAGATAAAAAATACACTTTGTCACACTGGAATGTCATCCCAATGTCTGTGTTATGAGCTCTATTTAAAAGGCTGACAAACCAGACTAATAATACACTTTAATCCCCTTTGTACCAAATGGAATCTTCCTCCTTAAATATAGTAGGAGTCCATTTCAAAATTTAGCGGGGTCAGGTTGTGTTTTCTTCAAAATTTATTTGGAAAATGACTGAACTTTTAGCAAACAGTGGAGGCCCTGATCAGACGCCGCGTTCTGCGGCGTCTGATCTGGGTCTGCACTGTTTGTCAGGGCATCCGTTTTGGGGTTTCTGGTTCTAAATGTGTTAACTTCAAGGACAAATATACGGTAGTCACTAGTTATCCGTGACTACTAGAAACAAAACATCGAGTGCCAAAACCCATCGGAGCCTGGAGAAATATATTGGGCTGCATGGTGCTTCCGCGCAGAGCTGAACCCGACCGAACGTTTGAGTACTAGTAAACCACTTAGAAAGTCTAAGCTTGCCCAGGAAAAGTGGTGCGAGTCGGGCCGCTCCTTAAACTCTAGCGGTTTCTTTGGGCGGTCATTTCAGCCAAATGTCGGGTAAAAGTTAAACCTCTGTTCAAACCAACAAAACAAAACAAAAGTCCCAAAAATCGGAGGCAACATCTACAAAATGACCTAAATAGTGCTTACGGGGACGTAAAATCTTAACTTAAACAAACAAAAATTAACAGGCTACTGTAAAATTCCTATATTAAGACCGCCTATGGTCTTTGATCACAGGACATGGTATGCAGAAAACATTAAGAAAGAATAACTGCAAACTGATAAATATTTTTTAAAACAGAATTAGTTTTATTTTTAGCTGGTCGTAACAGCGGAATTTTACTGAATTTTCGCAAAATAGATAAAAACAACAACTTTTGGAAACATAAAACAGCGGTTTCTTATAAATTTTTGTGATCCATGCGTCACCTCAAATAAATTGTTATGCACCTACATATCTAAAGCTCAAAAAAGTTAGCAGGATGGCAGGACAGCAGGATGAAACATGTTAAGTTAGCAGGATAGCAGGACAGCAGGATAAAACATTAAGTTAGCAGGATGGCAGGACAGCAGGATGAATTATAATAAGTGAACAGGATGGCAGGACAGCAGGATGAAATATTAACTCAGCAGGATGGCAGGACAGCAGGATGAAACTAATAATTTAGGAGGATGGAAGAACAGCAGATGAGAACGTGTTCTGAATTTCAAAATATATACAACCATGTTATTGGCATCTATAGCTATGTTAGAAACTAGAAATCAAATCGGATCGTCTTTTCAAATGTAGTGCTCAAAATAACCGTTTTTCATCCTGCTGAACCTGACAAGTTAGCAGGATGGCAGCACAGCAGGATGAGAAATTCTTCTGAATTTCAAAATCTTTACCAACATGTAGGCACCTAAAAACTAAGTAAGAAACTAGAAATCAAATTTAGCCCTTTCCCGTCTTTAAAGCGTACGGCCGCGAAAATCCATTTTCCGTCCTGCAACAAATACACCCAGATAAAAAATTGTTTCAAATCACAAAACATTTACCATAATGATGTAGGCAACAAAATCTATGTAAGAAAGTGGAAATTAAATTTGACTCCTATCAGCGTTTAAAGGGTACGGCCGTGAAAACTCAATTTTCATCCTGCTGGAAACGCAACATCAATTTTCATCCTGCCGCACCTGTCAATTTAGCAGGATGGCAGCACAGCAGGATGAGACATTCTTCTGAATTTCAAAATATTTACCACCATGTTGTAGGCACCTCAAACCTATGTAAGAAACTAGAATCAAATTAAGCCCTTTTACCGTCTTTATAGCGTACGGCCGCGGAAACCCAATTTTCGTCCTGTCACAAATACACCCAGATGACCAACTGTTTCAAATCACAAAACTTTTACCATCATGTTGTAGGCAACAGAAATCGATGTAAGAAAGTGGAAATTAAATTTGGCTCCTATCAGCGTTCAAAGCGTACGGTCGTGAAAACTCAATTTTCATCCTGCTGGAAATGCAACACCAATTTTCATCCTGCTGAACCTGTCACTTTAGCAGGATGGCAGCACAGCAGGATGAGAAATTCTTCTGAATTTTAAAACATTTACCACCATGTTGTAGGCACCTAAAATTATGTAAGAAACTAGAAATCAAATTTAGCCCTTTTCCGTCTTTAAAGCGTACTGACGCGAAAGCCCATTTTTCGTCCTGCCACAAAATCACCCGGATGAAAAATTGTTTCAAATCACAAAACATTTACCATCATGTTGTAGGCAACAAAAATCTTTGTAAGAAAGTGAAAGTTAAATTTGGCTGCTATCACCGTTTACAGCGTACGACCGTGAAAACTCAGTTTTCATCCTGCTGGAAATGCATAATCAATTTTCATCCTGCTGAACCTGTCAAGTTAGCAGGATGGCAGCACAGCAGGGTGAGAAATTCTCCTGAATTTCAAAATATTTACCACCATGTTGTAGGCACCTAAAAACTATATAAGAAACTAGAAATCAAATTAAGCCCTTTCCCGTCTTTAAAGCGTAGGGCCGCGGAAACCCAATTTTCGTCCTGCCACAAATACACCCAGATGAAATATTGTTTCAAATCACAAAACATTTACCATCATGTTGTAGGCAACAAAATCTATGTAAGAAAGTGGAAATTAAATTTGGCTCCTATCAGCGTTTAAAGCGTACAACTGTGAAAACACAATTTTCATCCTGCTGTTAATGCACAATTATTAAACGTTTTTTTTTTAATCATATGACGTCGTTGATAAGCAGTAGATAACGTCGTATAATAAAAATCGTATGATCACACGTGTAATAACACTTTGGCGGGATTTAGTAACGTCATGGCGACGTCCATGTCAACCATGCATTTTTAAAAAAAAATATCAGATAAAAAGGCGATAAAATCCAATTTAAAGTGGTCATATGATAAACAGAATCTTTCACTCGCCAAAGGCTCGTTTCATAAATTTCATATGAAATAACCACTCGTGAAAGATCGTCTATACCCGACATTGAGATGAAATGACATCTCAAGCCCTGTCGCCCAATGAAACCAATAGGGTTTATGAGCATGGACAGTCCGACTCGCAAAGCTTTGCCTGGGCAGGCTTAGATCCTCTAAGTAGTTTACTAGTACTCGTGTGCGGTAAGTTCAAGCTCTGCGTGGAAGCATCATGCGGCCCATATATTTCTTTAAGCCCCAATGGGGACGTAAGACATTAAATAAAATCACATTTGATGTAAAGCAAACTCCGTCACTAAATCCGTTTGCGCTTGTGAAAAAGTTTTATTTATTTATTTATTTATTTTTGCGGGCTATCTCATTTGGAAAGTGTTGTCGCCCTTGCTTCGCCACTAAGATGCCCAATGACCGCATCAAAGAGGTTAAATCCCCTTAAACATGTAACACATATGAGGGGCCCCGTGGAGAAGTCTTAGAACCATCTCTTCGGGGCTGTTATAAAGAGCATCAAAAGTTTTATTTTTGAAAGCAAAAACAAATATTGGGGTGCTCTTTAGAACCGCCTCATTGGGGCAGTTCAAAAGAGCACCCATAATATGTTTGCTCTAAAATATTGATTGTGGGTACTCATTAGAACCATATTATCGAGGCAGTTCTAACGAGTTTCAACTGTCAATATTTGGAGCAGAAATAAGGAAAATTCTTTTTTTTTTTTTTGTCTTAAATCTTTTTTTTTTTTTTTTAGTGTTCAAGTTTTCAAATATATTTGAATAGATGTGTTTTGGTAATGTGCTCGACACTGAGATGACATCTCAAGCCCTTCCGCCCAATGAAACCAATATGGCTTTTATGCATGGATGGTCCGACTCGCACCACTTTCCTGGGCAGGCTTAGGACCTCATAGCAGTTTACCAGTAGTCTCAGCTCTGCGTGGAACTATCATGCAACCCAATCTATTTCATCAAGCCCCGAAGGGCGTGGGCCAACAGGCCCATGTAATAATTCAATGCGTACCCAAATGTAGATCAAGAAAACAAATGGATATTTTTTCAATTATAATATGAAACTACTACTCAAAACGTCAAAACCAGCTTGTGTCCCTGTACCCTTTGAATGAATGGTACCACGCTTTCGGTATTGGGGTATATTGCAAATGGAAGTGTCTTTGAGATCGTTTCGTTCAAATTCTTAAACCTGTATTTTTAGCTTACCTGGGCCGAAGGCTCCAGGGGAGCTTATAGTATAGTGGGTCGTCCGTCGTCCGTCCGTCGTCCGTCCGTCCGTCGTCCGTCCGTCCACATTTTTGAGCAGCTATATATCTGCAGCCTTCAGGCTAATCTAAATCAGTTCTCATCTGTAGCATGCCTCTGGTGGGGCATTGATGACATAAGCTTTCTTTCAAAATCGCACGAAAACTTTAGTTGCTATGGCAACCACAAGGTCCCATAGACATACAATGGGAAAATGCTTTTCATCACCGTAGCGCCTTCAGTTTTGATTGGATCTTTCTGAAACTTATATATAAGGTGGCTTGGGATAAAATCTCGGATGAGTTCGAAAACCGGCCAAGTTGGCCCATTTATCATAGAGTTACGTCCCTTTGAATGCTGAAAATGCCGATTTTTGACCTTGTCATCACCGTAGCCCCTTCAGTTTTGATCGGATCTTTCTGAAACGTATATGTATGTTGGCTGGGGATAAAATCTTGAATGTGTTCGAAAACCAGCCAAGTCGGCCCATTTTTCATAGAGAAACGTCCCTTTGATTGCTAAAAATGCCGATTTTTTTACCTTGTCATCACCGTAGCCCTTTCAGTTTTGATCAGATCTTTCTGAAACTTATGTGTAAAGTGGCTTGGGATAAAACCTCGGTTGCTTTTAAATACCGGCTAAGTTGGCACATTTATCAAAGAGTTACGTCCCTTTGATTGCTGAAAATGTCGATTTTTGACCTTGTCATTACCGTAGCCCCTTCAGTTTTGATCGGATCTTTCTGAAACTTATATGTGAGGTGACTGGGGATGAAACCTCGGATGAATTCGTAAACTGGCCAAGTTGGCTCATTTATCATAGAGTTATGGCCCTTTGATGGCTGAAAAAGTAGATTTTTGACCTTGTCATCACCGTAGCCCCTTCAGTTTTAATCGGATCTTTCTGAAACTTATATGTAAGGTGGCTGGGGATAAAACTTCGGATGAGTTCAAATACCGGTCAAGTTGGCCAATTTATTATAGAGTTACGTCACTTTGATTGCTGAAAATGTCGATTTGTGACCTTGTCCTCACCGTAGCCTCTTCAGTTTTGATCGGATCTTTCTGAAACTTATATGTAAGATGGCTCGGGATAAAATCTCGGAAGAGTTCGAAAACCGGCCAAGTAGGCCCATTTTTCATAGCGTTATGTCCCTATCATGGCTGAAAAAGTAGATTTTTGACCTTGTCATCACCGAAGCCCCTTCAGTTTTGATCGAGTCTTTCTGAAACTTATGTGTCAGGTGGCTGGGGATAAAACCTCGGATGAGTTCGAAAACCGACCAAGTCGGCCCATTTATCATAGAGTTACATCCCTTTGATTGCTGAAAATGCTGATTTTTGACCTTGTCATCACCGTAGCCCCTTCAGTTTTGATCAGATCTTTCTGAAACGTATATGTAAGGTGGCTGGGAATAAAACCTCGGATGAGTTCGAATACTGGCCAAGTCGGCACATTTATCATAGAATTACGTGCCTTTGATTGCTGAAAATGCCTATTTTCGACCTTGTCATCACTGCTGCCCCTTCTGTTTTGGTCGGATCTTCATGAAACTTACAAACAAGTAAGTCAGGCAGAAAAGCTCGGAGGAGTTTGAAAACTCGTGTTTTTTTGTTTGTTTTTTAGTTTATCATAGAGTAACATCCCTTTGATTGCAGCAGTTAATTGCTTATTTTTGAACTTGTCATCACCATAGCCCCTTCAGTTTATATCGGATCTTCTTAGCAAGTCAGGCATAAAAGCTTGAATGGGTTTGAAAACCGGTGAGGTTAGCCTATTTATCATAGAGTTACATTCTATAGAGTTACAATGTCCTCCGATAAATCCTTCAGTTAAGTTTGGCACTTCCAGAAACTGTTAGCTCAGGTGAGCGATACAGGACCATCTTGGTCCTCTTGTTTTTTTTTCTCTGATTGGGTTTCTTTTCAGTTACTTTGTGAACTTGTAGCATGTCTTTCTATTTTCTGATTCCTCTTAAAAATTAAGTAAGTAAATGAATAATTGAATAATTAAAAAAAAATAAATATCAAGAATTAAAAGAAAAAAGTAAATAAATAGATAAAAATAAAAAAAAAAATAAAAGCTAGGTTGATTGGCAAAGAAATGGAAAAAAAAGTAAATAATATTATATCATAAAAAAAGCAAACTTATACATAAATGAATAAATAAAATCATAAAGCTAATATAATAAATTTATAATCCATAAATACAGATAAATGCATCTAAATAAATAAATGAAGATAAAATAAATAATTCAGTAATGCACAAGACAGGAATGTCATGCTGCAAACCCCTGAATTCTGATACTTAGCTCGCCTGGGCCGAAGGCTCCGGGGGAGCTTTTGTGATCAGTCACCTTCCGTCCGTCCACAATTTCTTTAAGAGATCTCCTTCTAAACCGCTCAACAGATTTTGACCCAACTTGGCTGAAATGATCCTTGGGTAGTCCTCTCTGACTTGTTTAAAGAATTCCATTCTATGCAGAACTCTGGATGCCATGGCAACCAAAGGGGGAAAATTAGAGAAAAAAAAAACTTCGTCTGAAACCAGAAGGAACATGTCTTTGATATTTGATATGAAGCTTCATCTAGTGGACTTCTACCAAGATTGTACAAATTATTATCTCATCCTACGTGAAGGAAGGCACCATAGGAGGAATGTGTATTCCTATCTGGCCATTTGGGGGCCCGAGACAACTTGTGCCGATATCATTAGCAACGTACGTGTAGTTTGTTTTGTTTGTTTGATTTGAGGTTTAACTTCCCGTCAACACTGTAAAGGTTATTTTGGAGAGGTTGCTTCCAATTTTGTGGGACTTTTACCCGACATTGAGATGAAATGACATCTCAAGCCCTGTCGCCCAATGAAACCAATAGGGTTTATTAGCATGGACCCTCGCCTCGCACCGCCTTTCCTGGACAGGCTTAGATCCTCTAAGCGGTTTACCAGTACTATTGTGCGGGCCGGATTCAGCTCTGCGTGGAAGCATCATGCAGCCTATATATTTCTTCTAGCCCCTATGGGCGGGGGCCGACAACGTAGTTAGTACAAATTGATATAATCATGTAGGTCGCTTACAATCGTCCGCCTGCGCACGTGCGCAGTCGAGCGCTCCAATGCGATCTTGTTTTTTTTTTATGTTTCATATTTACAGTTAAAATGTTTGAATTTGCTTTTTTGGGAGAAAACTCTTCTTCTTCTTCTTCTTCTATTTCCAGTTTTTTTAATCTCTCTTTTTCTATACTATCTTCTCTACTGTATTCTTACCCTCCAACTATCGTTGTAGGGTATATAGAATGACCCAGGTTTTCCCGTGCTCCCTTACATAGTCTAGTCCTAAACTAATTCTAATCTTCCATGTGTCACTTTGTTTCTTGTTGGAAACGTGGTTTAAGTCTCTTGCAAAGGAAACAACTCGTGGCGCTTGCGGAGATCGAACCGGCTAGCTATTTATCTCAAATCCGACGCTTTTCCACTGCACCACAGCGCAAATCGGCTCTTGCCTCGAGATAATGAGCTAGCGGGCCTATATGCTTAGTAACGCGAAATGGAAAATGTCATAACCACTTTTTCATTAAAGTGTGTTTCATGCCACGGTACTAGGCACATCGGTCCGTGTAACTCCATATTGGCACAAGCGCATTTAGGCCCGTAAATGTTTGGTGACAGCACATTTGACAGAGCATAACCTTTTAATTAGCTCACCGTAACGCAGTGACGAGGTGAGCTTTTGGGATACCTTTTTGCAGTCGTGCGTCCGTCCGTCCGGGCGTACGGCCGTACGTTTTCAACGCTGATAAGAGCCAAATTTAATTTCCATTTTCTTACATAGAATTTTGTTGCCTACAACATGATGGTAAATGTTTTGTGGTTTGAAACAATTTTTCATCTGGGTGTATTTGTGGCAGGACGAAAATTGGGTTTTCGCGACTGTACGCTTTAAAGACGGGAAAGGGCTTAATTTGAGTTCTAGTTTGTTACATAGTTTTTAGGTGCCTACAACATGGTGGTAAATATTTTGAAATTCAGAAGAATTTCTCATCCTGCTGTGCTGCAATCCTGCTAACTTGACAGGTTCAGTAGGATGAAAATTGATGTTGCATTGTCAGCAGGAAGAAAATTGAGTTTTCACGGCCGTACGCTTTAAACGCTGATAGGAGCCAAATTTAATTTCCACTTTCTTACATAGATTTTTGTTGCCTACAACATGATGGTAAATGTTTTGTGGTTTGAAACAATTTTTAATCTGGGTGAATTTGTGACAGGACGAAAATTGGGTTTTCGCGGTCGTACGTTTAAAGACGGGAAAGGGATAAATTTGATTTCTAGTTTCTTACATAGTTTTTAGATGCATACCATATGGTGGTAAAGATTTTGAAATTCAGAAGAATTTCTCATCCTGCTATGCTGCCATCCTGCTAACTTGACAGGTTCAGTAGGATGAAAATTAATGTTGCATTTCCAGCAGGATGAAAATTGAGATTTCACGGCCATACGCTTTAAACGCTGATAGGAGCCAAATTTAATTTCCACTTTCTTACATAGATTTTTGTTGCCTACAACATGATGGTAAAAGTTTTGTGATTTGAAACAGTTTTTCATCAGGGTGTATTTGTGGCAGGACGAAAATTGGGTTTCCGCGGCCGTACGCTTTAAAGACGGGAAAGGGCTCAATTTGATTTCTAGTTTGTTACATAGTTTTTAGGTACCTACAACATGGTGGTAAATATTTTGAAATTCAGAAGAATTTCTCATCCTGCTGTGCTGCAATCCTGCTAACTTGACAGGTTCAGCAGGATGAAAATTGATGTTGCATTTCCAGCAGGATGAAAAATGAGTTTTCACGGCCGTACGCTTTAAACGCTGATAGCAGCCAAATTTAATTTCCACTTTCTTACATAGATTTTTGTTGCCTACAACATGATGGTAAATGTTTTGTGATTTGAAACAATTTTTCATCTGGGTGAATTTGTGGCAGGACGAAAATTGGGGTTTCGTGGCCGTACGCTTTAAAGACGGGAAAGGGCTAAATTTGATTTCTAGTTTCTTACATAGTTTTTAGATGCCTACACCATGGTGGTAAATATTTTGAAATTCAGAAGAATTTCTCATCCTGCTGTGCTGCCATCCTGCTAACTTGACAAGTTCGGCAGGATGAAAATTGGTGTTGCATTTCCAGCAGGATGAAAATTGAGTTTTCGAGGTCGTACGCTTTCAACGCTGATAGGAGCCAAATTTAATTTCCACTTTCTTACATAGATTTTTGTTGCCTACAACATGATGGTAAAAGTTTTGTGATTTGAAACAATTTTTCATCTGGGTGTATTTGTGGCAGGACGAAAATTGGGTTTTCGCGACCGTACGCTTTAAAGACGGGAAAGGGCTAAATTTGATGTCTAGTTTCTTATATAGTTTTTAGGTGCCTACAACATGGTGGTAAATATTTTTAAATTCAGAAGAATTTCTCATCCTGCTTTGCTGCCATCCTGCTAACTTGACAGGTTCAGCAGGATGGAAATTGATGATGCATTTCCAGCAGGATGAAAATTGAGTTTTCACGACCGTACGCTTTAAACGCTGATAGGAGCAAAATTTAATTTTCACTTTCTTGCATAGATTTGTGTTGCCTACAACATGATGGTAAATGTTTTGTGATTTGAAACAATTTTTCATCTGGGCGAATTTGTGGCAGGACGAAAATTGGGTTTTCGCGGCCGTACCCTTAAAGACGGGAAATGGCAAAATCCGATTTCTAGATTCTTACATACTTTTTAGGTGCCCACAACATGGTAGTAAATATTTTGAATTTCAGAAGAATTTCTCATCCTGCTGTATGCCATCCTGCTAACTTGACATGTTCAGCAGGATGAAAATTGGTGTTGCATTTCCAGCAGGATGAAAATTGAGTTTTCAAGGCCGTACGCTTTAAACGCTGATAGGGGCCAAATTTAATTTCCACTTTCTTACATAGATTTTTGTTGCCTACAACATGATGGTAAATGTTTTGTGAGTTGAAACAGTTTTTCATCTGGGTGAATTTGTGGCAGGACGAAAATTGGGGTTTCGTGGCCGTACGCTTTAAAGACGGGAAAGGGCTAAATTTGATTTCTAGTTTCTTACATAGTTTTTAGATGCCTACACCATGGTGGTAAATATTTTGAAATTCAGAAGAATTTCTCATCCTGCTGTGCTGCCATCCTGCTAACTTGACAAGTTCGGCAGGATGAAAATTGGTGTTGCATTTCCAGCAGGATGAAAATTGAGTTTTCGAGGTCGTACGCTTTCAACGCTGATAGGAGCCAAATTTAATTTCCACTTTCTTACATAGATTTTTGTTGCCTACAACATGATGGTAAAAGTTTTGTGATTTGAAACAATTTTTCATCTGGGTGTATTTGTGGCAGGACGAAAATTGGGTTTTCGCGACCGTACGCTTTAAAGACGGGAAAGGGCTAAATTTGATGTCTAGTTTCTTATATAGTTTTTAGGTGCCTACAACATGGTGGTAAATATTTTTAAATTCAGAAGAATTTCTCATCCTGCTTTGCTGCCATCCTGCTAACTTGACAGGTTCAGCAGGATGGAAATTGATGATGCATTTCCAGCAGGATGAAAATTGAGTTTTCACGACCGTACGCTTTAAACGCTGATAGGAGCAAAATTTAATTTTCACTTTCTTGCATAGATTTGTGTTGCCTACAACATGATGGTAAATGTTTTGTGATTTGAAACAATTTTTCATCTGGGCGAATTTGTGGCAGGACGAAAATTGGGTTTTCGCGGCCGTACCCTTAAAGACGGGAAATGGCAAAATCCGATTTCTAGATTCTTACATACTTTTTAGGTGCCCACAACATGGTAGTAAATATTTTGAATTTCAGAAGAATTTCTCATCCTGCTGTATGCCATCCTGCTAACTTGACATGTTCAGCAGGATGAAAATTGGTGTTGCATTTCCAGCAGGATGAAAATTGAGTTTTCAAGGCCGTACGCTTTAAACGCTGATAGGGGCCAAATTTAATTTCCACTTTCTTACATAGATTTTTGTTGCCTACAACATGATGGTAAATGTTTTGTGAGTTGAAACAGTTTTTCATCTGGGTGTATTTGTGGCAGGACGAAAATTGGGTTTCCGCGGTCGTACGCTTTAAAGACGGGAAAGGGCTTAATTTGATTTCTAGTTTGTTACATAGTTTTTAGGTGCCTACAACATGGTGGTAAATATTTTTAAATTCAGAAGAATTTCTCATCCTGCTGTGCTGCCATCCTGCTAACTTGACAGGTTCAGCAGGATGAAAATTGATGTTACATTTCCAGCAGGAAGAAAAATGAGTTTTCACGGCCGTACGTTTTAAACGCTGATAGGAGCCAAATTTAATTTCCACTTTCTTACATAGATTTTTGTTGCCTACAACATGATTGTAAAAGTTTTGTGATTTGAAACAGTTTTTCATCAGGGTGTATTTGTGGCAGGACGAAAATTGGGTTTTCGCGGCCGTACGCTTTTAAGACGGGAAAGGGTTAAATTGGATTTCTAGTTTCTTATATAGTTTTTAGATGCCTACAACATGGTGGTAAATATTTTTAAATTCAGAAGAATTTCTCATCCTGCTGTGCTGCCATCCTGCTAACTTGACAGGTTCAGCAGGATGAAAATTGATGTTGCATTTCCAGCAGGATGAAAATTGAGTTTTCACGACCGCACGCTTTAAACGCTGATAGGAGCCAAATTTAATTTCCACTTTCTTGCATAGATTTTTGTTGCCTACAACATGATGGTAAATGTTTTGTGATTTGAAACAATTTTTTATCTGGGCGAATTTGTGGCCGGACGAAAATTGGGTTTTCGCGGCCGTACGCTTTAAAGACGGGAAAGGGCTAAATTTGATTTCTAGTTTCTTACATAGTTTTTAGGTGCCCACAACATGGTAGTAAAAATTTTGAAATTCAGAAGAATTTCTCATCCTGCTGTGCTGCCATCCTGCTAACTTGACAGGTTCAGCAGGATGAAAATTGGTGTTGCATTTCCAGCAGGATGAAAAATGAGTTTTCACGGCCGTACGCTTTAAACGCTGATAGGAGCCAAATTTAATTTCCACTTTCTTACATCGATTTTTATTGCCTACAACATGATGGTAAATGTTTTGTGATTTGAAACAATTTTTCATCTGGGTGAATATGTGGCAGGACGAAAAATGGGTTTTCGTGGCCGTACGCTTTAAAGACGGGAAAGAGCTAAATTTGATTTCTAGTTTCTTACATAGTTTTTAGATGCCTACAACATTGTGGTAAATATTTTGAAATTCAGAAGAATTTCTCATCCTGCTGTGCTGCCATCCTGCTAACTTGACAGGTTCAGCAGGGTGTAAATTGGTGTTGCATTTCCAGCAGGATGAAAATTGAGTTTTCACGACCGTACCCTTTAAACGCTGATAGGAGCCAAATTTAATTTCCACTTTCTTACATAGATTTTTGTTGCCTACAACATGATGGTAAATGTTTTGTGGTTTGAAACAATTTTTAATCTGGGTGAATTTGTGACAGGACGAAAATTGGGTTTTCGCGGTCGTACGCTTTAAAGACGGGAAAGGGATAAATTTGATTTCTAGTTTCTTACATAGTTTTTAGATGCCTACAACATGGTGGTAAATATTTTGAAATTCAGAAGAATTTCTCATCCTGCTGTGCTGCCATCCTGCTAACTTGACAAGTCCGGCAGGATGAAAATTGGTGTTGCATTTCCAGCAGGATGAAAATTGAGTTTTCACGGCCGTACGCTTTAAACGCTGGTAGGAGCCAAATTTAATTTCCACATAGATTAATCTTACATAGATTTTTGTTGCCTACAACATGATGGTAAAAGTTTTGTGATTTGAAACAATTTTTCATCTGGGCGAATTTGTGGCAGGACGAAAATTGGGTTTTCGCGGCCGTAGGCTTTAAAGGCGGGAAAGGGCTAAATTTGATCTCTTGTTTCTTACAAAGTTTTTAGGTGCCCACAACTTGGTAGTAAATATTTTGAAATTCAATAGAATTTCTCATCCTGCTGTGCTGCCATCCTGCTAACTTGACATGTTCAGCAGGATGAAAATTGGGGTTGCATTTCCAGCAGGATGAAAATTGAGTTTTCAAGGCCGTGCGCTTTAAACGCTGATAGGAGCCAAATTTAATTTCCACTTTCTTGCATAGATTTTTCTAGTTTCTAACATAGCTATAGGTGTCAATAACATGGTTGTATATATTTTTAAATTCAGAACAATTTTTCATCCTGCTGTTCTTCCATCCTCCTAAATTATTAGTTTCATCCTGCTGTCCTGCCATCCTGCTGACTTAATATTTCATCCTGCTGTCCTGCCATCCTGTTCACTTATTATGTTTCATCCTGCTGTCCTGCAATCCTGCTAACTTAATGTTTCATCCTGCTGTCCTGCCATCCTGCTAACTTAACATGTTTCATCCTGCTGTCCTGCCATCCTGCTAACTTTGTCGAGCCCATATCTAATGCACTTGTGTATGTAACGCGATGTTTGATTGGATAATGTCAAAAATACTGCCGGAAATCCGGTCTCATGATGTGATGCCGCTTTTCTTGTGTAGCATTTGTTTTAACTTGCCTCTTTGAACAAAATAGTATAATTTTAACAACACAGCTGAATAAGTTCATTAGAAAGGGGATAACTGTATTGAAAATCACTATTTTCGGGAGTTAAATCGTCGGTTTTACGGTCGCAAATTCCATTTTACGGCTCCGAGTTGGCGCATCGCCGTAAAACTAAATTTCCGACCGTTAAACCGCCGACGTACCTCCCCAAATGACAATTTTAAATACAAACATCCCCCAATTTGATTGCTTAACACTAGCGATTAGAACGATGATACACAATAAGTATCAGCCAGCCGGCCACCCAACCGACGCACACACCCACAAGCCCGGCCATCAACATGAACCACCCCCCGACCAACAAAACGGGTCTCCTCATCACGAAAACACGCCTATATAATTTTGAACCCCCTCGAACCCCACTTTTATATAGTAAAACTGGGGTTTACAGGGGTAAACCTTATTTTTCTTAGTTCTGCTCTAAAGTATAGAGTGTGGGTACTAATTAGAACCGCCTCGATGAGGCGGTTCTAACGAGTACCCACACTCTATATTTTGAGCAGTAATAAGAAAAATATCACAATTTTTCATCATAAAATTTTCATTTTTTTCGGCGATAAAGGTTACAATGTATTGGTATAGGCGTGTTTTCGTAATGTACACACAGTAGAAATTGCTTCCTCATTATTGCAGGGAGCCAGTCAGTATCATCATTCCTTTATCCACTTATACTCCGAATGAGCATCGCATTACGAAAACACGCCTATACAAATTCATTGTAAACTTTACCGCCGAAATCAATTTTAAGATGAAAAATTGTGATATTTTTCTTATATAGATTTTGGGTACTCGTCGAGGCGGTTCTAACGAGTGCCCACAATCTATATTTAGAACAGAAATGAAAAAAAAATATAAGATTTACCCCTGTAAACCCCAGTTTTACTATATAAAAGTAGGGTTCAAAGGGGTCAAAATTGTATAGGCGTGTTTTCGTGATGAAAAAATATAGATTGTGATTTCTAACGAGTACCCATAATCTATATTAGAACAGAAATGAGAAAAATAAGATTTACCCTACAGCTGTAAACCCCATTTTTTTTTTCGATATAAAAGTTTGGTTTAAGAGGTCAAATTTATATAGGCGTGATTTCCTGATGAGGTCTCGGGTTCGATCCCCGCCGAGTCCGGTAGCATTTTTCCGTGGAGAATGAGCATGAAATGGTCCCTATGGCCATACTCTCCCTTCCGCTGATTCAAGATGGCGACGTTATGACAACTACGCCGTTATCTTAGAAATACTGTATAAAGTTGTTTTCTTGTTTCACTTTACGAAAACATGCATATACAAACACATTGTAAATTTTACCTCCAAAAATGAAAATTTTAAGATGAAAAATTGTTATATTTTTGTTATTTCTGCTAAAAATATAGATTGTGTGTACTCGTAAGAACCCTTTAGAACCGAGGCGGACCGTCCATGCTTATAAACCCTACTGGTTTAATTGGTCGATAGGGCTTGAGATGTCATTTCATCTCATTGTCGGGTAAAAGTCCCACAAAATTGGAAGAAACATCTCCAAAATAACTTATACAGTGTTGATGGGGTCGTTAAACTTCAAATCAATCAATCAATCAATCTGAAAACTTTAATTTTAACCCCCCCCCCTCCAAGGGATGGGATTAAAAGGACTTCGGAAACTTTGTTAAGACATTTGCCCCGGAAATTATAAAATTCTCAAATTTAACCAAACGAACTCATCACAGAGGCAACTTAAAGGTAACACTTTGTTCTATTATGATATGCATTTTGGTCTACAGCTCAAATATTAATTTTGTTGATTTTTGGCTTAATTGAGTCAAGTTTCTATAAAGTTGCATAGGAAACAGAAACTTTTAAATAAGTATATGTTCCCCCCCCCCCCTTGCCCAATAAAACAATTTGGCATACATTTGTATTTTTAACTTATACATCCTCTGACCAACTGTCGTGTTTGGGCAAGGGGGGAAGGCTGTGAAAAATCCTAAAAACCAACATGCATGCTTAGCGCTATCATTGAAAAACTTCACAGGATTTGGAACTATACTGTATCATTATACAGTAGGGTTTATTTTTAAACTAAGGACATATTTATGCCTGGCTGAGCATATATAGTGTACATACAGAATACAGGTATGTTATACCTGAATGAGCAGGCTACCTGTCTTCTATAAATAACAGGTGTATATCTAATATTATTATTTATGTACAGGTGTGTCCATTTGTGATGAGCACTGTACCTCCTGGTGTAAAATGCATTGAAGTAGTGCACCTGCGTTTTATGTGTGCATAGCACTATATGTTAAAATTTTGAGTTGTAATAGCCCTAACTTGATATCAACTTGAAAATGAAACATGGAATTGTCATTTTTTTACCTTATATTTTTTTTCAAAAATTATCACCCCCGCCCACTTCAATGTGGAATTTTTCTACTAGTGTGCCATCCTTCTACATTTGGTAAATGCCATGATGTTCGACATACGTCAGTTTTTAGTATACATTAGGTCAATTCCATATATACACACTACAGACGCTTGCAGAAGCTTTCAAAATTGAGGCATAAAACCCCCCATAGTTTCCGAAGTCCTTCCGAAAGTGTCATGCGCTCCCCAGACCAAAGATCTGCACCAGTTCAAATCAAACAAACAAAAAATATACAAGGCAGCTTTATCCCAACTTTATTTAGAAGTATATATATATAAAAAAAAAAAAAAAATAACGCAAATGTCATTACTGGAAAAACAATGAACCAAACATGTCTGATTCCTTCACTGAATTCCGTAATGTGAAATGTTCTTTCCCTTTGTTTTGTAGATGAAAATGCTGAAATAAAGATAAAACTAAATTAGATGAAGATGCTGAAATAAAGATAAAAATAAATTAGATGAAAATGCTGAATAGTGGTTAGCGCGTTCGACAGATGGTCGAGAATGCGGCCGCCCAGGCGAGGCGTGTCCTTTGGCAATACACGTATTGCCACTACCCCACTCCACCCACGTGTAAATGGGTAGCAGTGTTGTAAAAGTCACTGCATCTCTCTCGTGTGCGTGATAACATCCGGAATAAGAGTTCGAGAGCGATTCAAATAAGCTTGTAGCAACTAAAATAAATTAGTATAAACTTCATAGGAAAACGCCTTGTTTAAATTTTATCTTCGATTTTTACACACTATAAATTGACAATCCAACCTGACACCATTGTAGAAGAAATCCCAACATTATTGACTGTATCACACACATTTATTTCATTTCATAATGTTTTTTATAAAAAAAACAAAAAAAAAAAAAAAAAAACACGTTTCACCGTCTAATGTCATAGAATCTTCGATTGACATCATGAAATAGCGGCTTTTCGCTCTTCTTCCTTGTCGTTTTACACTTTTTGTACCAAATGGAATCTTCCTCCTTATACATAGCAGAAGTCCATTTTAAATTTTAGGGGTGTCAGGTTGTGTTTTCTTCAAACTTGATTTGGAAAATGGCTGAACTTTAAGCAAACAGTGGAGGCCCTGATCAGACGCCGCGTTCTGCGGCGTCTGATCTGGGTCTGCACTGTTTGCTCGGCTACCCGTGTTGGGGTTTCCGGTACAAAATGGGTTAAATGGAGGATCTTACATGAGTGCTTATGTATTATTGAATTTACTAAACGAGTTGAGGAAAAGGGATAAAATGCGAGGCTTTAATAACTTGAGCTCTGTTTATCATATGACATTTATAACGCATTTTTATTCACGTTTGCTTACAAAAATGTCAATATTCCGCCATTAGTTACACGACGTCGTTAAAAACGTCGTACATGTAACGTTATGGGACGTATCTACCTAATTTGCATATTTAATCCACTAGTGGATTATTGAAAATATTACATGGCGATATTATACTCTCAGACGCGACGTCATATGAAAATGTAGAATAAATCACGGTTATTTACCAGTCTTATGTAGTCGCTCTGTGTGTTAGAATAAACAGTACATTTTAGACCTACGTGTATTTAGAACAAAGATTAACTGATTTAAAAAATAGAAAAAATCATTTGTTTGAGAATTCTTGCGACAGTGACATTTCAAAATTAGCACCATTATACAGGATGAAAAACTAAGAATGATTTTTTTCATTGTAATCTAATGTAGATCACACCTTTATTGACATAACAAGCGCAAGCGCCATGACATTGTTATTTGATACATTTGAAGGTCCTAGTTGCAGGGTATTGTTTGTGAAATTTACTTAGGCTACTCATTCACTGAGATCAAAATGGCAATACTTACTTAGTTCACTTAGCTTACCTAACTTGCTCTGGTACCACTGATGTTACTAGTATGGCAGTTACATTACTTACATTGCTTATGTTACTTAGAATTATACTTACCTTACTTATCCTACTTACACTGCTTATCGTGTCGGATGAAATATATCAAACTAACTTATGTTACTTAACTTACTTAGATTACTCTTGACATTGTTGGTAGGATTCTCCCGATTGTACTTAAGATACCAAGGGTACGAATTGCGCACCCCTTGTGACTGATCTGTTCTTCTTTTGTTATGAAAGAGACTTCAAGATGCTCCTTTCCGTTGAAAACCAATCGAAATCATTGAAGCCTTTAGCTCTGCTTAAAGATATTTGGATGCTTAGTTAAATATTGACAAACCCTATTTCGATGGTTTGATCAGTCAAATTTACCCCCAAGAACTTCAGTTAAATAAGCAAATTCTTTTGATACCGAGACCCCGTTTTTGGATTTACATTTATCTATTGTAGATGGGTTTGTTTCCTGCAAAATTTATGATAAATGCGATTTTTTTTTTTATTTTGAGATGTCAGAAAGTGTTTGGAGCTCCCACCTTTCTACTTGACAATATTAACATAAAATTTGGTAGTACATATACGTTATTTAGACAAATTGTGGGTATTCCGGTGGGAACGAATTGCGCACCCATTGTTTATGACCTGTTCGTGTTTTGTTATGAAAGAGACTTCAATATGTCCGTTTCCGTTGAAAACCAATCTGAAATCATTGAAGCATTTAGCTCAACTTCTAGATATTATTATCTGTTTTTCAAAGTCTATTAACCCTTATCCTGCTGTTCACAAGAACCCCTACCCCCAAAAAGGTGTATATCCAGAGCAGATGGCATCTGAAGAAGCCATCTGATCAGGATCTACACAGTTTGTCATCATGGAAACACGCCAATATAATTTTGACCCTCTCGAACCCTACTTTTATATAGTAAATCTGGGGTTTGCAGGGGTAAGCCTTATATTTCTTATTTCTTCTCTAAGATATAGATTGTGGGTACTCGTTAGAACCGCCTCAACGAGGCGGTTCTAACGGGTACCCACAATATATATGTTCAGCAGAAATAAGAAAAATATCATAATTTTTCATCAAAAATTTTCATTTTTTTCGGCGATAAATGTGTCAATGTATTTGTATAGGCGTGTTTTCGTAATGATTCAGTTTGAGAATTTGAAAGAAAACATTGTATCATGTAATATAATTGGCTGATAGTCAGAAATGCGTGTGGCTTATTCAAATATTCAGCAGGATATGGGTTAAAAAGTTAAACTTAAACTGGTTATCCACTCATCACTAACAATCTAATCACAAAACGCAAGGCTCAAGCTTTAAAAATTTATGAGATATTATGCTTACAATGTTACACTGCCCAAATTTACAAAGCCCCATAAATCATTAGGTATTATTCAAATTAATCAATAGTTAATTATCATTACCAATCGTATCACGAAATATCAAGGTTCTAGCTCTGTAGTGCAGTGGTAAAGCATCGGATCTGAGGTCGAGAGGTAGCCGGTTCGATACCCGAAACCGCCAAGTGTTGTTTCCTTGAGAAAGAGACTTTATGCACATTGCTTAGAACTGGTTCCTATCCAGGAAAAGCGGGCCACATGGATGATTAGTACTAGGACTAAATGCGTTATACTTTATAAATAAGGTCGATTATTATTGTTATTATTATCATAATTATTTTCCCAATGCTTTTAAACATATTTTGCTAAGAAGTTGAAAATGCCCAAATTTACATAGGGCCTTAAAGGTGCATTATTGAGCTATCCGGAAAAAAATGCTTCCAAAAATAAAATACATATAGCCGGTATTTTTCTTTAAAACAATACAAATGAATGCATTTTGTGCAAAAATGTGAACAATTATGATGACAGGTAAACGAGTTTGAGTGGGATTCCCTAACTAGGTTTCGAACACTAGTTAGATCTATTTTTAGTTCGTGACAAAATAGAATCCCCAAATATGACGTTATGCGACGTTCATTTTTGGCCTTGTTGGCTTAGGTCATGCCTGAATCGGAAAAAAAAAATATGACACTGAATACCATGCCATAAGTAATGACACTCAGAGACGATACTGTCGCCATGTATGTGTAAAGTGACAGATTTATTTTTAGAACAGAAATTCCGAATACATCTTCAGAGCGAAGGGTAAACACGAATGAAAACGACCATTTTCACAAAGTTCTGAAGCTGTATTTGGCTCCAAAAGTGTACATATGACAAAGGAGTATGCATTGAAGATAAAAACCAGAAAAAAAAATTGAGAACCGGTAGCTCAATAATGCACCTTTAACAAATGAAATATTTTTTTTTCAGAATTTATTCAGATGTTAAACAGAACATCTACTCATCACTAGCAATCTTATTATCAAGGCTCTAGCTCTTACCGGTTAAGAGATATGCTCACAAGGTTAAAATGCCCAAATTTACAAAGGACCATAACCCATAAAGTATTTTCAGTATTCATTCAAAAGTTAAACAGGTCATATTCTCATTACTGCCAATCGTATCACCAAATATCAAGGTGCTAACTCCAATGGCTTTTGAGACATTCTGCGGACCAGGTAATACTGCCCAAATTTACAAAGGGTCATAACTCATGAACTTTTTTTTTTCAAATTTGATCAGGCCATTTACTCATCACTAACAATGTAATCACTATATACCAAGGCACTAGCTCCGATAATTTTTTTGAGATATTTTGCTGACAAAGTAAACAAGAGGACCAAGATGGTCCTGTATCGCTCACATGAGCTAACAGATTCAAAGTTTCAGGAAGTGCCAACCTTAACTGAAGGATTTATTGGAGGACAAGGTGATGACATGGTAAGCATTTTCTGCAATCAAGTAGAATGTTACTCTATGATAAATCGGCTGACCTCACCGGTTTTCAAACAACTCATTAAAGCTATTATTCCTGACTTGCTTATATGTAAATTTCAAGAAGATCCGATATAAACTGAAGGGGCTATGGTGATTACAAGGTCAAAAATAAGCAATTAACTGCTGCAATCAAAGGGATGTAACTCTATGATAAATAGACAAACTTCACCAGATTTCAAACTCCTCCGAGCTTTTCTGCCTGACTTACTTGTTAGTAAGTTTCATGAAGATCCGATCAAAACTGAAGGGGCAGCAGTGATGACAAGGTCGAAAATAATCATTTTCAGCCAAGCAGGAGACATAACTCCATGATTAATTGACTGGCATTGCTAGTTTTCAAACTTGTCTGAGCTTTTATCTCAACTTTACAAACATATAAATTTCAAGAAGATCCGATGAAAACTGAAGGAGTTACGATAAAAAAAAACATGGTCAAAAATAAGCATTTTCAGCAAAGGAGGAGACATAACTCCATCAATAATTGACCCTAATCGCTAGTTTTCAAACTCATCCAAGCTTTTAAATCGGACTTATTTGTACGTAAGTTTCAAGAAGATCTGATCAAAACTGAAGGGGCTACGGTGATGACCAGGTAAAAAATCGGCATTTTCAGTAATTAAAGGGATGTAACTCTATGAAAAATGGGCCGACTTAGCCGATTTCGAACTCATCCAAGGTTTTATCCCACGCCACCTTTGATATAAGTTTCAGAAAGATCCGATCAAAACTTAAGGAGCTACGGTGATGACAAGGTCAAAATAGGCATTTTCAGCAATCAAAGGGACGTTACTCTATGATAAATGGGCCGACTTGGCCGGTATTCGAACTCATCCGAGTTGTTATCCCCAGCCACATAACGTATAAGTTTCAGAAAGATCCGATCAAAACTGAAGGAGCTACGGTGATGACAAGGTAAAAAAAAAAGGCATTTTCAGCAATCAGAGGGATGTTACTCTGTGATGAATGGGCCGACTTGGCCGATATTCGAACTCATCCAAGGTTTTATCCCCAGCCACCTTTGATATAAGTTTCAGAAAGTTCCGATCAAAACTAAAGGAGCTACGGTGATTACAAGGTCAAAAATGGGCATTTTCAGCAATCAAAGGGACGTTACTCTATGATAAATGGGCCGACTTGGCCGGTATTCGAACTCATCCGAGGTTTTATCCCCAGCCACCTTACATATAAGTTTCAGAAAGATCCGATAAAAACTGAAGGGGCTACCGTGATGACAAGGTCAAAAATCGGCATTTTCAGAAATCAAAGGGACCTAACTCTATGACAAATGGGCCGACTTGGCCGGTTTTCGAACTCATCCGAATTTTTATCCCCAGCGAAAAATCCGATCAAACTGAAGGGGCTACGGTGATGACATGGTAAAAAATAGACATTTTCAGCAATCAAAGGGACGTAACTCTATGAAATGGGCCGACTTAGTCGGTTTTCGAACTCTTACGAGGTTTTATCCCCAGTCACCTTACATATAAGTTTCAGAAAGATTCGATCAAACTGAAGGGGCTACGGTGATGACAATGTCAAAATCAACATTTCAGCAATCAAAGGGACGTTACTCTATGATAAATGGGTCGACTTGGCCGGTTTACGAACTCGTCCGAGGTTTTATCCCCAGCCACCTTACATATAAGTTTCAGAAAGATTCGATCAAAACTGAAGGGGCTACGGTGATGATAAGGTCAAAATCGACATTTTCAGCAATCAAAGGGACGTAACTCTATGATAAATGGGCCGACTTGGTCGGTTTTCGAACTCTTCCGAGGTTTTATCCCCAGCCACCTTACATATAAGTTTCAGAAAGATTCGATCAAAACTGAAGGGGCTACGGTGATGAAAAGGTCAAAAATCGGCATTTTCAGCAATCAAAGGGATGTAACTCTACGATAATTGGCCGACTTGGCCGGTTTTCGAACTAATTCGAGTTTTTATCCCCAGCCACCTTACATATTAGTTTCAGAAAGATCCGATTTAAACTGAAGGCGCTACGGTGATGACAAGCATTTTCGCATGGTAAGTCTATGGGACCTTGTGGTTGCCATAACAAACAAAGTTTTAGAGCGATTTCGAAAAAAGTTTATGTCATCAATGCCCCACCAGAGTGATGCTACAGATTGGAAATGATTGAGATCAGCCTGCAGGCTGCAGAGATATAGCTGCTCAAAAGTGTGGACGGACGACGGACGGACGACGGACGACCCACTATACTATAAGCTCCCCTGGAGCCTTCGGCCCAGGTGAGCTAAAAAACCCAAATTTACCATTGGCCATAACTCATGAAGTATTTTTTTTCAGATTTTATTCAAAACTTAATCAGGTCATTAACTCATTTCTACCAATCTAACTGCCAACTGTCAAGGCCCTAGCTCCAATGTTTTTTTTGTGATAATTTGATGGTGTTGCAAAATGCCCAAAATTAGAAAGGGCCATAAAGCGAGAAGTATTTTTCAAAATGTATTCAAAAGTTAAACAGGTCATATACTCATCACTAGCAATCTAATCATTAAACAGCAAAAACTTTAACCGTTTTGAGATTCTTTGCTGAAAAGGTAAACATGCCCATATTTACAAAGGGCCTTAACTCGTGAAGTGTTTTTTTTTGAAATTTATTCAGATCTTAATCAATTATGTTCTATAAAAGGGTTATCTTAATCAAGTCATCTACTCATCACTACCAATCTATTCATTAAGTTTCAGGGGTCTAGTCCCATCAATGTTTGAGATTTTTTGCTGATCAGGTAAAAATGACTAAAAGTACAAAAGGCAATAACTCATGTACTATTTTTAAAAATTTATTCAAAAACTAATCTGGCCATTAAACCCTCGCTATATACCAATCCATTCACCATCTTCCAATACTTTTTGATATATTTTGTTGCTCACAAGATTTCATCCTTATTATTTGCAAAGGGTCATAACCCAGGGAAAGGGAAAAATCCCGATGAAAAAAATAAAAAAATATGTGTCACCTACTTCATCAATAGTGCTGTTTATTTACTAAGTTTATTAAACTTCGAAATTGCGGAAATGTTTTCAGCGCCCGAATAGCTCAGTCGGTAGATCACTTGTCTTGTAAGCAAGTGCTCGCCGGTTCGAGACCGGTTCTGGTCGCATTTCTTAACGATTTATTCTATGCATCAAAAAGCGTGACGAACGGACAGACGGACGAACGGAAATCAAATAATTCGGTGCTATAGGCCTCTAGGGAATTTTATAATCTGAATAAATAATGATAAACTTACCTGAGTAGCACAACAGTAACAGCACAATATCCTGCCAACAAGATGAAAATAAAGCCATTGAATACTTTGAGAGTTGCAGCATAAACGGAATTGTCAGTGATGCCACCTATCAGACTAGATAGGGATTCTATAAAGGCTACACTTGCGAATAAGGCACCTGAAAAAATGAGACAAACGAACTGATAAAGAACTGAGACTTTTCAGGTAAAAAAGAGATGATTTTAAGCTAAAAGTTAAATGAGCCGGCGCACAGCATTTCCTACAGTTTACATGTGCACCGAGCGAAGAATCAGATCAGCCTGTGCTACCATATGGTCTGACCAGAGACTTCTCTTGCTGCATGAAAGAGCATTTGGCCCTTAGCTATCCTAAGAGCGCACAACGAAGACTCTGATCAGACTGCGCGGATGCGCAGGCTGATCTGAGTCTTCGCTTAACGCACAGGTAAATTGTAGAAAATGCTGTGCTACGGCTCAAATTATTGTGCTCTTTAAACCCACCTGACTTGGACGATTTTATGTTTATGGGGATAGAAGCCTTTGTAACACTTTTTATTTTATATAAGATAGGAGTTTTCAGTGTGTTGTTTAACTAACTTTTGTCTTCGTTTAATGGACTTTGTAGAGTGAAAAGTAAATAAAATGCTTGTATCTCTCATGGCTCCAAAATGTCATTTTCTCATGGATTTTTGGACAATTGCTTATTGTTATGTACAATTTTTTTTTTCTGGTTCTCATATTATACCCGGGCACTGGGTTACATAAAGTAAGTTTTATATGGCGTGTAATAACGAATAAAAAAATAAGAGACACGCTTGATATCTATATATTCACTTTATTTCTTCTTAAATTTGGCTACCAGCTGTTGAATGAATCCAAGCTAGCTAGGCCAAAGGTGGCAGAGACCCTCTGTTGCGCAGAGTGGTCTAAGATAGTTGGAACAGGCCTTCCAGTCAAAAAGTGTTGGAACGTAAGATGGCTAACAGAGGGATGAGCAGCTCCTCCTAGCAGAGAGTCAAGATGCAGTGCTAAGCTAACCATAAACCACCTGTCCATGCGAGTGCAGGGAATGGGAGAGACGACCTGCGGGCCGACTCGTGACTCTCCTTGTAAAGATAAAGTTGACCATCACCCACAGCCGTGGTGGAAGAGAAGCCAAGAACATTATCTGCGAAGAACCTGCCCACAAGGAAGTGCAGCATGATGACTTGAAAGTGAATGCAAGTACATGTAATAGCCCTCTGCGAAACCGAGTGGTTATTGGTTATTTGGGGGGGGGGGGGGGGGGAAGAAATTAGCCGAATTCCCCACTGAAGAAATTATCAGAATTCCGTGAAAAGAGAGTACAGAAAAATATCAAATAAATATATATATTTATACCAACTTGGATAATTAAAAAAATCAGATGTTAGTGATGGAGAAGTGGAGGGGTGGTGGTGGAGAGTCTGATCTAAGATGCTGACTGATCAACTGCACAACTGAAACTGCTGCATACTAGACATGCATAGAATTAAAATATCCCACCAAGAGCTGATAAAAACGTGAAAATATCCAGACACAGCCAAACAATTTACATTTATAAACCATATTTAGTCAAAATATACAAATATTTTGTTTAATAATTTCCTAAAGGAAGTGTAAAGATTATGAATTACCGATTAATTTTAGTTGGCAATATGTTGATTAAAAATGAGTGCTTATACTGATGATGCTATAATATACAGTGACAACTGGAATCAACATCCTGGGACCATTTGATAGGCTTGGTAATGCCAAATTGACAATAAATCTTGAAAAAAAAAGAGAATTCTGTCATGCAAGTTTGACATTTCTAGTTCATGTTGTAGGTCAAGATCATGTGAAATCCATTGATGATAAAGCTGAAGCTGTTTCCAATTTTTTCATACCTTTATGCAAAAGACATTCCAGGTCATATTGTAGGTCAAGATCACATGAAATCCATTGATGGCAAAGTGAAACTATATAGACTTTCCCATACCTACATGTAAAAGACAACTGATGCGATTTTTTGGTATGGCTGGTTATCACAGAAAGCAACAAATTGATGGCCCTTTGGTGCCTAAAGATAATCACTTTATTGGCTGCACAAGATATTGATATGCTAAAACAGCAAACAGTTTAGCCACTAACAAGTTCAAAGGCCGTTATTTTTCATACATACCTTGTTGTTTCTCTGACGTCATTGCCGACATCGTGCTACGAATAAGTGGTGCAGCTATATTATTCAAAACCGCTGGGATAGTAGCTGAAAAGGTAAATGTGTAAATTGAGCTGGGGCACAGCATTTCCTACAACTTACATGTGCGCCCAGCGAAGAATCAGATCAGACTGCGCTTCCATATTGTCTGACCAGAGACTCCTCTTGCTGCATGAAGGAGCAGCGAGCCCTTAGCTATCCTTAAAGCGCACAACGAAGACTCTGATCAGACTGCGCGGATGCACAGGCTGATCTGAGTCTTCACTTGGTGCACATGTCTTATTGTAGGTTTTATCGTGCGCTGGCTCAATTGTGTAATGGCCCAGAACCACTTATATGTTTCAACCCCGTTGAATAAAACGGGGGATGATTCACATAAGTCTATGGCTTGTTTTCAAATCCTGACATGAAATTTGTATATGTGTTATTTAAACATGGTCATACTTTATTGAAATACATATTGTTTAAACCGAGTTTGCAAACGACCGTCTCATCAGGACATGGCATATTCACGCTTTGTCAGTCACGCCAGTGAGAGTAAAATTCATTTATTCAGATAACCTTTGGGACTGTTCAAAAGTGGTTAAAGCTTTAAGACCACTTTTGAACAGTTCTTAAGTTGGTCTCTTACTAGTGGATACTGGGTGTAGACATCTAAAGAACAAATAACTGTAATCCTTATAATATAAGAATCTTATATGGGTGTGAGTGATGGGCGGAAAAATCCTTCCCAAGGGTCAATGTCCGTCATCGCGAGGCTTGCCGAGTGATGCCGAACAGTGATCCCGAGGGACGGATTTTTCTATCCACCCCTCACACCCATGTAGGATTCTTTTCCTTGCATATCTTTTATTTCTGAGCTCTTCGGTTGCTGTCGTCTTCCATAATGTGATGACACTACAGTGATGTTTAGAGACGTCGCGTAACGTGCTGTGATGTCAACCTTACCGACGACGCATATGAGGTCGTATTCAATCAGTGCATTTATCAAACACGCGAGTATGTTCGATTTAGGGTAAGAACACCAGGTTTAGTACAAAATTTCTATCACAGGCTAAAACTATAGATTTCCTTATCTGATGTGCAAGAATAAGCTTTTGCAAGCATGGTATGTCAGAATTTCATCCTCAATTGTTGGAGGCTACTTTCATATCAAATTCATGCCTACTTAAACGATGTTTGACTCCAGGGCGAATATTCAGCCAGTGCAATCCATGGAAACCCGATTGTGAATAGACGATATTGATGCATCACAGGTAGCTTATTCACTGTAGAGCGAAGTTTCCTATAGGGCGTAGATTACATTAACTATGCGCCGATCTTCTTTCTTGGTCCTTCACAGGTAAATTTTGACGCAGTTGGCTTGCAAATTCAAACTATGGAATCACGACTGAACTTTATAAATTATTAACTTTATGCCTTACTACCATCGAAAAAAAAAAAAAACGTGATTAAATACTGTGACAAAGTTTTTTAAAGATCAGGGAGAGATCTGTTTTGATCTATCAAAAATTCGAATGAGGTTTTAAATGAATTGAAATCCAGACATTTTCTTGCTTTTAGCCTGTCTACTTATGATTTTTCTACGCTTTACACTACACTTCCTCATAATCTTATGGAAGGAAAAAAAAAACAACAAAAAACAAAACAAACAATTTAATTGAATGGGTATTCTATCCAGAAGATGCCCTTTATCTTGCATGTAATGTAAAAAATGCAGTTTTCACTTCTGAAGAGCATAAAATTACCGTTATGGTCATGTCAGAAAGTGTGTGAAGCCCTCACTTTCTACTTGACAATATTTATATAATATCTGGAACTAAGTTATTTAGACAAACTGTGGGTATTCCGACGGGTACGAATTGCGCACCCCATGTGGCTGATTTGTTCTTGTTTTGTTATGAAAGAGACTTCGTGATGTCCCATTTCCGCTGAAAACCAACCTGAAATCATTGAAGATTTTAGCTTGACGTCTGTTTGGATGGTTTATTAAATATTGACAAAACCTACGTTGTTGGTTTAATTAGTCATTTACCATCCTAAACTTCAGCTAAATAAAGCAAATTCTGATACCAAAGCCCCGTTTTGGGAATTACATTTATCCATTGTAGATGGGTTTGTTTCCTGCAAACTTTATGATAAACGCGATGATTTTTAGATTGTGAATTTTTCCCTTTCTTGGATGGTGATTTTGCACGTGGGACATCATACGGTGTTAATATTTCGCAGTTAAATTGGATTTGCCAGAGTGTCTCGTCATGTAAATGACTTCAACACTCGTAATAAATTGTTAACTGCTTAACTTTTTTATCAGAGTAATCGGTACCATAAACTTCGAAACGCCTTTTTTAAGTTTTATAGACGTTATTTCGATTTAGTTTCAAAATTCAATGTTGGACTTAAATCTCCTTTGCAACACGGTCTATCGGAACCCGAATTTTATGGTGATTTAGTAAAGAAATTCAGAAAAATATATGCTTACGAAAGAGACGTCTTGATGTCCTTTTCCGTTGAAAACCAATCTGAAATCATTGGATCATTGGCGCCTTTAGCTCGACTTCTAGATATTTGGATGAATTATTAAATATTGACAATACCTATTCCGATGGTTTGATCAGTCAAATTTACCCCCCCCCCCGCATACTGTACAGAACTTCAGTTAAATAAAGCACATTCTTCTGATTCCGAGGCCCCGTTTTTTAATTTCCATCGGTCTATTGTAGATGTTTTTTTTCCTGCAAAATCTATGAAAAACGCGATGGTTTTTATTTTGAGATTGTAAATTTTCCTTTCTCGGATGGTGATGTCCCTCGTGGGGCTTCAACTCTTGAATTTATTGAAATGTCAACCCTGGCCCTCAGTTCCAGTACATAATCAAACAAAATAACAATAACAAATTGATCCGCAAGCTTTCTAGCTCAACAGTGAGTCATCATAAAATACATGGTAAAATGGTTATGTATAGATTAATATTGTCATGAATCAGTGTTGAGGACTCAACAACAATCCGACGTCAGAGAAGAAGAAAACCATAAGTAAGACTAGGGAGGATCATACCCAGGAAATATCCAGCTACACCCTTCCCGAATTCAAAGAATTAAAGGCGGGACAGTCATCAAAGAGTCCGGAGTCCGGCCCACCGCCGTGCAATCAAAGAACGAAGCAAAGTTGTCCACTGTAAAAGGTTCGGCAACCAAACACGCGGTCTGTCGCATAACATCCATGCTTTAACCACTTTGCTTTTATTTAGCAACAATTTTTCTGAACTGACCAGACAAAATATCACTACCTAGTATTCTTCTGAATTTATAATAAGAAGCCTCCGTGGTGTAGTGGTTATGCTACCCGCCTTGTAAACCAGGGATCGCAGGATCGATCCCGGGCTTCTCCAGACTTTCGGATAAGTCTTTAAACCGAGGTCCCGTCTCCGTATGACCTTAGCTGTTGGTGGGACGTAAAACCAAAACACTCACTCACTCACTCTGAATTTATAAACTATATGTCCATAAAACTCATATTCCGACAGTCCCTGTTGCAGAAGTGTCTTCAAAGAAATGCCATATTTAGAAACAATGTCCTAATGTCGACGATAAACTTATGAAAACTTTTTGCGCAGTTTATGATACCCATAGCCTTGGTTTAGAAGTGTTGCTGTTAAAATATTGTTGCCATCATTAATATACTTTGCATCCCTCTTAAATTGCACGCCGGTGGGTCGGGCTTCAGATTCAATGACAGTTCCAGAGTAAAGGCTTTTTTTTATATATAAAGTTGGTTGGTAACTGATTCTCTGTCTCTGGCTGGGCTCACCGGAGTATAACTGTTGGTCTACGTTCGCTCCAGCACTTCAGTTATTTCATGCTGTCGTTTCATCTTTGTAGTCGATTGATTTCTATGTTCTTGGAGATATAGCACTGATGAGCTAAAATGCCTTCATGTGGACTGAACAAATTATTTGTCTAAACCACGACAGAGAACCAAGGGCGATGATTTTGATCATGTAAAATCGATTAAACCCCCCACCCCCCAGTGAAATACTTTTTACTGACAGTACCAAGGCGATTCTTCTGTCGCAGTTTATTTTTGTTATAGTTTGTCTTTGCATGTATGTATTGCTTATATCTTTTTTTATTTTGGATAGCCGTTTGGCCATTTTGTGGGAAAGTAACTGTCCTCTTGCATCACGAAACCACGCCTATATGAGCCCCGCCAAGCGAATTTGTGTCTTCGAGCATTCCGTCATGACAAATTTTAACTGCGCATTCCCAGCCATTCAGAGGGGCCAGGGATATGGCTTTCTGTCTGAAGGTTCCCCTTCATTCACTGCTTGTATGAGCGAGCAGCGAAGGTTCTGGCGAGACTGCGCGGATGCCAAAATCGCTTGACGGGGCCCATATAATGTTGACACCCTTGAACCCCATTTTTATATAGTAAAACTGGGGTTTACAGGGGTAAACCTTATTTTTCTTATTTCTGGTCTAAAATATAGATTGTGGGTACTTGTTAGAACCTCCTCGATGCGGCGGTTCTAACGAGTACCCAGAATCGATATTTTGATCAGAAATAAGAAAAATATCACAATTTTTCATCTTAAAATTTTCGTTTTTTTCGGTGGTAAAGTTTACAATGCATTTGTATAGGCGAGTTTTCATAATGACTTTCCGCTTCTGATGTTTTCATTAGGGTTTAGTTATTTCATGTTTGTTTTTCTTTTCGTTTGGTGTCTCTGATGGGAGTTGTATCGATTCCGGATCATTGCCTTCATTTCTGTTTTGAAAAGCTTTGTAACTTAAACATACGAAATGCCAGTCACTAAGCGATGTAAGCCCCATAGGGGATAGATTTTATATTTCTTGCTGGTCATGTGTCGAGAAGCTTTGTGGCTTTTCGCTTCAGGAATCAGGCCTTTCATTTTATTTTGGTTTTGTGCCTTGCTTCCATTTGCTGGTAACATGCTATTTGATCATGGTGTGTAGTATAAAAATGCTGAAACGAACGTGATTTGTTTACGTAAGGTACTGCTGTATAGCAAAGTAACCCTGCAAGAAACATTTGCTTCAAACGTTAGTGACGTCAACTTCCCGGGGATATTTCCAGAATATACACAGACCCGTTCGTCATTGTTTACAAAAGTTTAAATACAACGTCGTGTAACGATTTTTTGGTATTTAGTTTGACAAAGTAATGTTGTTGATCGACAAAATTATATACGGAATCGTAAGAATAGGTAACAGGCATGATTGGTTCAACGCATTGATATTTGCGGAGTTCCTCGGAAGCCATTTGAAGGCTTGACCTGCGGCCCCGTCTTCAAAGAGTTTCCTCGGGACCCTGTAATTGTTTTATCATGCACGAAAAATAGGAATGATCTGTGCGAACAAACGTTTTGAAGCAAAAGGGCTTAAGTAACAGACACTTACCAAGGTACATAATGAGAGAAGTCGTTGCTAGCCCTTCAACAACTACAGACCCTGCGTTTGTAATAGCACTCAGCAACGATATTGTTATGTCATTTGCACATTTCTGCAGTAGTTTCAACACACCAAGCCCTATAATGTTCTTGCCAGCTGAAACGGCTAGTGCGAAAATAGCGATCTGAGTTGGTTTCCAGCAGAACGGGAGTCCTAACTGATACAAAGTTTCTGTCGTACTTCTATGCGTTATCGTCATATATGTGAAAGCAAAGGAAATTAACAGGAGGAAAAACCTACATCGGACATTTTTGAAGTCACTGCTGGTATAAAAAGCGAAAGGTCGTTTAATGAGCGAGGTAAAAGGTGGCAAAGAGATCCGCATTTGCTTCGTAAGTGATTCTGAAATAGCAAAAATGACCACAATTAAAAGTAGCAAGTGTAGAGAAGCAGAGGTCAACGCTAGTTAGAAATATCCACTACTTTCAATATAATATCCTACTGAAAAGGTTCCTATAGCTTGACCAAGGGTTTCTGACGCAGCTGCAAGAAACAATGCTGTAGAGCGCTCCTCTCCAGGACGAGTTAAATCTGCAATATATGAATACGTGGCAGCACGAAATCCATAACTCGTGCCGGTTACTCCATATAAAATCTCCGTGAGCACGAGGTAAATTGGATGAGCGTCGAAATATGTAATGAGGGCAACGCCAATACTTTGTATGAACAAACTGAGCGAACCCAGGATGAAAAGAAAACGGCGACCAAAACAATCTGTATAAGCCGCATATATACATGTTGTAAATACACATACACCTTTACTGCCAATGTCGTAATACATAGTCCACCTCGCTGCGTTTTGTTGAACCTTTGCATGTTTGTCAAAATTTGGATCAGACCGGTTTATTACTCCGCATACTTTATCGACGGAGACTGTCTCATTTGGAAAAAGCTCTCGCTGTTCCTTATTCTGCAGCCATTCATTTCTTGAATATGCGTAATAATATATTCCAAAATGAAATAATGTCGATATAAGCAAAACGATAGTAATCCTTAATTTTGTCCATAATAGTTCTTTCTTTACTTCTGACCAGTTCGAGGCATTCACTAACGGCTCCACTTCACCTGAAGTCATATTTCCAGAATTAAATTACACATATTCCAAATGGATCTTCAACTAACTAACATAAATAAAGTTAAGTGCAGCCTTCGTTTTATCATTGTTAGATAAAATGTGTATTATATTGGGGTCGATTTATAATGAGTGCAACCTTATTAACATTGCGGTAAAACACCTGTGTGCATAAGGCATTCTCTTATATCTCCAGAATCTCCAAAACACAGGTTGTGGGTACTGGTAAGAACCGCCTCATTGGCCTCATTGAGGCGGTTCTAACCAGTACCCACAACCTCTGTCTTGGAGCAGAAATAAGAGAAACATGTATACCACTGTAAAGTCTAATTTTCCTTGTATAAAGTTGGGTTTAGAGGGTGTTCATTACACGGACTTGTGAACGTTATGACTACCTAGCCAGAAAGATCATGGTTCAAGTACAGAAGAATGAACAGATCAGAAGGGAAGGCAATAATAAGGAATTGATACAATTGCATTACCGCTTCTATTCAAGACACCAAATGGAACGCAAAAACATCAAACAAACAAACAAACAAACAAGAGTATACCAACACAGGTAGTTTGCCAGGTTGCACCGTTATCATTATCATACCCGTCATTGGTAGGCAAGACAGACTATACCGTTATAATTATCATTACCGAAGCGTCGTTACCTTTTGACAACAGTGGGCAATGCTTAATAACAAAAACATTAACTAACGTCACGTTCAACTTATCTTCGGACAACAGTATATGTACTGTTGTCGGACGATAAGTAGACAGTGACGTAAAAGAGTATACCACCACAGGTAGGTTTGCCAGGTTGCACCGTTATCATTATCATACCCGTCATTGGTAGGCAAGACAGACTATACCGTTATAATTATCATTACCGAAGCGTCGTTACCTTTTGACAACAGTGGGCATTGCTTAATGACAAAAACATTAACTAACGTCACTTTCAACTTATCTTCGGACAACAGTATATGTACTGTTGTCGGACGATAAGTAGACAGTGACGTAAAAGAGTATACCACCACAGGTAGGTTTGACAGGTTGCACCGTTATCATTATCATATCCATGATTGGCTGGCAAAACAGACTATACCGTTATAATTATCATTACCGAAACGTCGTTACCCTTTGTCAAGGGTGGACAATGCTTTATAACAAAAAACTTCGCTGTTTCACTTTCAACTTATCTTCCGACAACAGTACATGCAAAGACATACTGTTGTCGGAGGATAAGTAGATAGTGACGTAAAACATTTTACCACCACAGGCAGGTTTGACAGGTTGTACCGTTATCATTATCATACCCATCATTGGTTGGCAAGACAGATTATACCGTTATAATCATCATTATCTAAGCGCCGTTACCTTTTGACAATAGTAGACAATTCTTAATAACAAAAACATTCGCTGACGACACTGTCGACAACAGTACAGTGACATAAGTAAACCACAACAGAAAGACCTCCTTGGTATGGATGGGTGAGTGGGCATTGGGCTTAAAATTATGTCACCACAGCCTTCGTCCTGAGACATCTTTGCACTAACCATTTGAAAAGAGTTTGAATGACAATCAACTTATTTTGAAGATTGCGTGTGATGTTATATAATAATCTTATATGGGTGTGAGGGGTGGATTGAAAAATCCGTCCCGAGGGACACTGTTCGGCATCACGAGGCTTGCCGAGTGATGCCGGACAGTGATCCCGAGGGACGGATTTTTCTATCCACCCCTCACACCCATATAAGATTCTTATTCTTACATACCTTCCATTTCTATTGCGAATTTTTAATGCTGCTGTCATTTCGGTTACCGACGTCCGCCATTTTGTGATGACAAAACAGGAATGTTTAGTGACGTCACGCATGACGACGCCGCGCATGAGCTTGTAATCAACCAGTGCATTTATCAAACACGCGATTATATTCGATTTGGGGTCGGAACACCAGGGTCAGAACATAAATTTCTATCCCAGGGTAAAATAACGGATTTCCTTGTCTGGTGTGCAAGAATCTATGATCAACATGTACGCCTTTTAACCAAAAGGTTTGGGACATTTATAAATAGTAAAGATCCATCCATCTGCGCCCGATCCTTCTATCCTCGGTCAGTTTAAAAAACTGGAAAGGGGCCAAGAATAATATTGGTTTTAATGATAATAGTTCGTCTTTCATTACTCACAATGATCAATCATATTCGAATTCGAGAAATGCTACTGTTTGTGCGATCTAAAATGGCTGATGAGACCTATCTTAGCTCTAAACTGTCTCTTGCAGATAGAGCAAGAGACGTCAAAAGAAGAAAGATCTGCAGGTTGTACCTTAGCCCAAGCTTTTGGCTGATCACGTTTTTACTCGGCTTGCCTCATATTCACTAGCACCCTTTCTGATGAGAATCTGTCCTGTGCAATTTGTTTCCGGGACTCCTGTATGTTGAAATACTTGGGGAGGCTTTGAGGGTGTCGTTTCATCGCTTCTTCTGGCCACCATGATGATAACATTTGAGCCGGTGCATGATAAAAACTACAATAAGACCCGTTCGACCAGCAGAGACTCAAATCAACCTGCGCACCCGTCCACTATGACAAGACCTTTTACTTATGTCTTTTTTGAACAGATATTATCCTTAAGTAGGTATATGCGATCTGCGAATACTCTGATCAGACTGCGCGAATGCGCAAGCTGATCTGAGTCTTCGCTGGTCGCCCATGCCTTCTTGAAGATTTTGTCATGCGCTGGCTCATTTGGTCTTTTCTAGTTCTCCATCGAGGAGTTCTTTGTTAACCATTCGTCAGACACCCTGGTAACATTGCGTGTCCATCTATGGTACATGCGATCAGCGGCGACTCTGTTCTGAGACTTCCCTGGTTGCCCATGCCTTCTTGAAGATTTTGTCATGCGCTGGCTCATTTGGTTTTTCTAGTTCTCCATGGAGGAGTCTGTTTCTTTGTGAAACCATTCCTCAGACATCCTGGTTACATTGCGTGTCCATCTTAACTGTGCCGGTTTCAGAAGTGTGTGTCTACTCTGCGTACCGGAGTACTCTGTGTACCGGAACTTTTCAATGTTTCTGTGTCAGGTATCCTGTCTTGCCACTTAATCGTTAAACGTTTTCTGAGACAGGTTGAATGAAAGTGGTTCAGTCTTTCGTCGTACCGTTAGTAAACTGTGAACGTTTCCCATGCGTATAATAGTGTTGGCAGTACCATAGCTCTGTAGGCTTTCAGATTTGTGTCAAGTCTGATTTCAATTCAGAACCAAACACCACTACGTAGTTGGCCAAATGATGCAATAGCTTTGGCAACCATGGTGTTTACTTTGGCAACAATTTGCACGACTCTTGACAAAGACAAAGCGTCAGTTTAAAAGCTATAAAATTTAATCAAAAGTGACCAGGGTATCTCAGAAACACATTACGAAAACACGCCTATACTAATACATTGTAAATTTTACCAAAAGAAAACGAAAATTTTATGATGAAAAATTATAATTTTTTTCTTATTTCTGCTCAAAATACAGATTGTGGGTACACGTTAGAACCGCCGCGATGAGGCGGTTCTAACAAGAACCCATAATCTTTATTTTAAAGCACAAATAATACAATAAGGTTTATCCCTGTAAAGCCCAGTTTTACTGTATAAAATCGGGGTTCAAGGGGATCAGATTTATATAGGCATGTTGTGGTCTCGAACTTGTACTCTCTTAAATTTTCAGTTCTATTCAGAACTTCTTGCTTCCAAAGGATTAAACTTTTATAGGAAATATTTAACTTCAGTACAGCTGGTGCTAAGAGAATGTGCGGCGTCTGTAAAAAGTCTCCCTGCCCTTCATTATAGTGTGGATCATATTTTCTTGTTGTCTGGGATCATTGATTCCACTTCGGAAAGGGCTTAGTTCACGAATGCCATTTAACTTCTCTGTAAGTCCCATGTGAGCAACCTGTTCAATGCAAAATAATCTTCTAATTTTTGTATAATATGAACTGTTGTGTCTCCGGCAATGTATGAAATAATCAACAAAACTGCAAATATCTGAACGAAAAGTATGTCAAAATAGACACTGTCTACACCAAAATCGAACATTTTCAAAATACATATCATAAATAAAAGTGAAGGTAATGATCAGGAATCGATACAATTAACCCACATCTCCCACCAGAGACACCAAAGGGAAAGAAACACAAACATGAAACAACTAGACCCTAATGGAAACATCAATGGCGGAAAACCAAAAAGACAGTTAGTTTCCACAAAATGGCCAATTGGCTATGAAGAAGAAGAAGAAGAAGAAGAAGAAGAAGAAGAAGAAGAAGAAGAAGAAGAAGAAAAGGAAGAAGAAAAAAAACAAAACAAAGAACAAAAAAACAACAAAAACAACTATACACTTTTGCCAGTTTTGTTTAAGGGCCTCAATGCCACTTTTATAGAACTGCTTTTCTTGGCTGTTCGGAAAGTCATCAACTGCATGTAAGAGGTCAACATCGGACTAAAAGTGGGTGCCTGAAATAGCCGTTTTCAGTTTTGGAAATAGATGAAAGTCTGATGGAACGAGATCAGGTGAATAGGGTGGATGTTCAATCAATTTAAAACCATAATCGTAAATGGCAGTCATAGCAATGACAGACTTGGGAACAGGAGCATTGCCCAAATGGAACAATACACCTTTAGTGAGCTTTCCCCGGCGCTTAAGTTTAACATTTCTCCGTATTTTTCCGTAAGTGAAGCACAGTATGTGCCATTGATTGTTTTTTCCCCATTTGGAGATAATATATTAGCAGAATACCTTCTGCATCCAAGAAATTCGAGGACATAACCTTCCCAGCTGATTGAACAGTCTTTGCCTTCTTTGGCGGGGATGAACCAGGGTGCTTCCATTGTTTCGGTTGTTGTTTGACCTCTGGGGTAAAATGATGGACTCATGTTTCATCCATAGTTAAAATCTCTGAAGAAAGTTGGCAGGATCTTCCTCAAAAAGGTTAAGATTAGCCCGTGATAATGTGCGCTTGGTTTGCTTCTGATCAACTGTCAGAAGTCTTGGTACCCATCGGACCGGCCGTACGCTTTCTAATTGCAATATCTCTGTCAGAATGGAATGCACTCTTTCCTGTGAAATTCCAGTTCTACTGGCTATATATCTTTCTGTGTCAGTCATAACAATATCATGGACTTTATTGACCATTTCTTTGGTTGCAACATTGACAGGCCTTCCAGGACGGGGGTCATCCTCAAGGCTCCGTCTGCCGCGCTTAAATTCCGCCCCCCACCTCTCAAGGCTCCGTCTGCCGCGCTTAAATTCCGCCACCCACCTTTTCATTGTAGCATATGAAAAAAAGAAGTAGAGGCAATGATCAGGAATCGATACAATTAACCCACAGCTCCCATCAGAGACACCAAAGGGAAAGAAACACAAACATGAAGCAACAGACCCCAACGGAAACACCAACAGCGGAAAGCCAAAAGGACAGTTACTTTCCCACAAACTGGCCAAAAGGCTATCCAAAATAAAATAATACAAGCGACACAAACACCCAAAGACAAACCATAACCAAAATAAACCGCGACAGAAGAGCCGCATTGGAACGGTCAGCGGAAACGAATTCCACTGGGGGCTTAAAGGCCATCTTTCCCTAGTGTTGCTACCATATCATTATAGATATACTGTAGCTGTTAAATCTTATTTATGCAAATATTGAATCACTGCTCTTTCACTGATTTTGTCTATTTTGCAAAAGCTGCTTGTCATGTTTACTTTAGAGTGCTACCTCGTTGATATAAACTGATCAAATGATACCAGTCCTTGGGTACACGGCCCTATATAGTCAGTGTCAGACTTTAAAAGAACATCCCTGTGTACTTCCTTCAATACGAGGCTCACAACATATCAATCAGCCCTTGCAGCTACTGAAAAGTGTCAATGGATCAATACTGATTTAGTTATTCCCCTTGGTAATTCTTTACTGTCCATAAAGCTTTTGTTTTTCCGCGATTGACCAGTACCTTCGGGAGGCCTCTAATAAGCAGCGCTTATTCATTTTAAGCTCCATTGAGAAGGTGAGCTTTTGTGATCACTGTGTCCGTCCTCCGTCAGTCCGTCTGTCAATATTTTTTTTCAAATGACATATATTCCTAAACTACAATGCCTACAGAGATAATATCACAGAAATGTTTCTGGGGTGACCCTGTACCAAAATTTCTCAAATGGTTCTGCTTCTCTGAACAAAATTGCCACCAGGGCTTAAAAAAGAAAACATAGACATCTCTCCCAAGGCTAAAAGTTTCGGAAAAGGGGTAATCCTTTGGAAGCAAGGACTACAGCACAGAACTGAAAACACCAAAGTCCCATTTGAAAACAAACAGAATTATTCCTTGGGAGACACTCTAACAAACTTGGTAAAATGGTTCCGCTGAATAAAATAGCAACTAGAGCTAAAATAGAAGAAAGAACCTTTAAGCGACACATCTTTGGTAATAATCTGATTTCAAATAATTTCACAGAAAAATACTCCTTTGTTAATTTCTAAAATGGCTCCGCCATGCTGAAAATTCGCTGCCAGAGCTATAAATAGTAAAAAAAAATATATAGATGACATCCTCGTGGGACATTGGATAGATTTTAAAACCAATTCACAAACATGTTTCTCTTGTACTTTCTTTTCCAAAAGTGATAAAACGGTTTTGCTCAGTAATGTCCTGTTGCATTGAAAGATTGAAATTCCGCTGTGGAATCAATGATCCCAAAGTTCTGAAAATATAACCCACACTGTAATGAAGCCCTTCGGCCCCCGCCGATTGGGGCTTGGCGAAATAGATGGGTTGCATGATGCTTCCATGCAGAGCTGATTCATTTGCCATTTAAACTGAAAATTGCCTAGCTGACCTTCCACCAAACTGGTTCCGTTACAGAGAATAAGCTGTTAGCCGTTCCTTACAATGAACAAGCTGTTAGCCGTTCCGTTACAATGAACAAGCTGTTAGCCGCTACGTTAAGCTGTTAGCCGTTCTGCAATAATGAACAAGCTGTTGGCCATTCCGTTAAGCTGTTAGCCGTTTTGTTACAATGAACAAGCTGTTAGCCATTCCGTAACAGTGAGCAAGCTGGTAGCATTTCCGTACCAATGAACAAACTGTTAGCCGTTCCGTTACAATGAACACGCTGTTGGCTGCTCCATTAAAATGATAATATGTTAGCCATTACGTTACAGTGAATAAGCTGTTAGCCGTTCCTTTAAAATGAACAAGCTGTTAGCCGTTCCATTAAAATGGAAAATCTGTTAGACGTTCCGTTAAAAAGAACAGGCTGTTAGCCGTTCCATTAAAATGAAAAAGCTGTTAGCCGTTCCGTTACAATAAACAAGCTGTTAGCCGTTCCATTAAAATGAACAAGCTGTTAGCCGTTCCGCTGCAATGAACAAGCTGTTAGCTGTTCCGTTACAATGAACAAGTTGTTAGCCGTTACCTTGCAATGAACATGCTGTTAGCCAAACAACGAAACTTTTAACAGTCGCATGTATGACAGAAAGTAACCAGAACTATAGGAAGCACTTTTCTCTTAAAACTAGCAGTGACACGACTGTCCATAAACGGGTGTATTGACATGTCTTAACATCTGATGACGTAATTTGTCTGTTATACCTAGGAGAAGTGCTCACTGCTGTTCTAGGAGAAACGCTCCTTGGCAAATAGAAGCCTTGATTAAAACAATCCTGGTAAATACATGTGGATAATACAGTTTACATAGAGAATAACATCCCTGTAGATCAGCGCGGCAAGTTTCAGGATATCTTTAATGTATTAGGAGAAAACAACCTTCTTCAATTTCGAGAAACACGACTACCGTAATGATCCTTTTGTTTGTTGGATTTGAGGTTTAACGTCCCAATCAACACTGTATAGGTCATTTTGGAGACGTTGCTTCCAATTTTCTGGGACTTTCACCCAACATTGAGATGAAATGACTTCTCAGGCCTTGTAGCCCAATAAAATCAATAGGATTTATAAGCATGGACGGTCCGACTCGCACCGCTTTGCCTGGGCAGGCTTTGACCCTCTAAGCGGTTTACCAGAACTAGTATGTGGTCGAATTTAACTCTGCGTGGAAGCACCATGCAGCCCATCTATTTCTTCAAGCCCCGATGGGCGGGGGCCAACTGTAATGATCCTAAGTTTTTGGAAAGGTAGGCCTAAACAAACCTTGCAGACCCAGATCAGACTGCTCCTGATCAGGGTCTACATTGTTTGCCAATCCGTCTGGACCTTTTGAACTCCTTGCTGGATCATGATACAAATTTTGTTAAAATCTTAAGGAGAATTACAGTAAGTCCTCAAGGTGTCCGAATTTTTAGTAATTTTACGGTAAGTGCGAATGAGGATCACCAGGGCTATCAGCGAAGAGAGGATTATCCATGAAGACAGCATAGTAGAGACCACAACACATCGCAAGTGTATGATGAAAGACTGAACAGTAAAGGTCCAGCTGAACTCGACGTTCAAGTGATATGACTGCGGCTTTCGGAATGTAAAGCTAATGCAATTTGACATGAGACTAATTACCTTTATTACCACAATTTCACACCCGACTGAATGCATAATTTTATCTACGCCGTTTTCTTGTTATTCAATAAACAGAGGTCGGTTAATGGGTTGCCATTCACGAGATGCCGAAAATTCACGAGAAGTTTACGAAAACCGACCAGTTGGGCGATAACATTGACTAATTTATTCTTTGCATAAGGGGTCAGCCTCATGTCAAATTGCACCAACTACACGTGGATGGACGGCAGACGCACATTCGGACAATCTCTAACTACGAAGACTGAGTTAAAGGTATAATGGACAGCGCAGAGATATATTTGTATGGTGATCAAACTTTACAGATGCCCGGCTGATTCACCTGGTACGGTCAAAAAAGACGGAAACATATTGATGAATACTTTACAGGAAAACTTGACAATTCTTGGTTGTAACTTAATTTTCACATTTAATTTTGAACAAATAATCTTGACCGCGAGTACATGACTGTGTGCTTTGCTAGTAGCGCCAATGCAAGTTGGAGTTTGTTTCCAAACCTCGTACATACGGGTATTTGCACATATGTTTTCGTCCTTCAAGAAGCATAACGCGGTTTGGTAATAAAACAATACTTTAACATATCATATTGTTGATATGCCTACATGTACTTCTTATCACAACCCATCATAAGATGAGTATGTTTGATAAAAGGACTAAATATATTTCACACGTGACAATGAAAAAACATTTAGTACATGGTGTATAAGTCGATTAACCATTATGAATACAAACTGAAAATAGCGTTGTTTTTTTTTCGGATGAAAATGTTGATACTTTTCATATTTTCTAGTCCAATATAGATTGTGGGTACTCGTTATAACCGCCTTCATAAGGCGGTTCTAACGAGTGCCCACAATTCATATTTGGACTGCAAATGAGGAAAATTATTACTATCCCGGTAAATCCGACTTTTCTCTACAGTGGGGTTTAGCGGGGTGGTAATTACACGGACTTCTTAACACAATAACCGCATCATTTAAGGGGAAAGGGAACACCGGGCAGATTTTCCGGCATTTTTCAAAGGGAGACAACTTTTGGGACTTCCTGTTCGCTTTTCTATAAGCTCTATCGTACGGGAAACCGGGTCAACTGTTTAAGGAAAGAATTTGCTCCCCAGGAAAAAATTCTTTTCTTTAAGAGTTGACCCCTGTTGACATGGGAGACGAAAACACTTTTGCAGGAGTTGCCTCCCCTGAAGGTGTTTACCCATTCCCCTTAATTACGTTATCTTTACAAATAACACTGTTGTAAACATCACTTTATATAGAGAAACATTGGATTTACAAATACTCTTGCTCAACCGTAGATTGCTGGTGCTCGTAAAAGCCGAGTTTACTACCATGTTATCAAGGCCGTGTAACGAACACCCCTATAACCCCACTTTATTTAGAGAAAACTGGGTTTACGGGAATACATTAACTTTCTTATCTCTGCTCCAAGACATAGGTTGTGGGTACTCGTTAGAACCGCCTCAATGAGGCTGTTCTCACGAGCATCCACAACCTATGTTTGCAGTGAGCATGTAAATAAGGAAAATATCACAGGTTTTCATCAGAAAGTTAGCCATTTTGGAATTGTGAAAAATGCCCTATGTCGCAAGTGTGTGTTACGGTAATGCCGAACACCGGCACCCTATAATTTTTGGAGCAAAAATAAGAAAAACAATATTGTGTTTCCTAAGAATGTACATTTAAGATACCAGTACATTAAAGATAACTTATCTCACACTGGTGTAAAACCTAAATGGAAAATATGTGCTAGCGTGAGGAGTTTGCTTCTACATTGTTCTAAGAACCATACTTGTAGCCAAAATGAAGAATGAAGGGAATGGAGATATGTTTAGAAAAGGAGCTATGCAAACAGAGGACATCGCGACCAACATAAAGAATGACAGGAACGAAAATCTGTTAAGAAAAGAACCGTTGCAAACAGAGGATATCACAGCCAAAATGAAGAATGAAGGGACCGAAGATCTGTTTAGAAAAGAACCGTTGCAAACAGAGGATATCGCAGCCGAAATGAAGGACGGAGGGACAGAAGATCTGTTTAGAAAAGACCCATTGCAAACTGAGGATAATATCGTGCCCGAGAATGACTGGAAAAAGTTCACGATATTATGTTTCGTGAGTTACTTCTACTACCAGTCAATGATGATGATGACCTTTATTCAGAATGAATGGATACAGCACACAATGGAAGAGAAATACTTCCCAGATTCAGGGTTTTCTAGCAACCTTTCATCTTGTAAGAACCCTAATCATTCCAGTAACGAGTATCAAATGTACACCAAAGTTCAACAAGACTCTGCTCGGTGGAACATTTACGTTAATATTGCACTGCATGCAACTGCATTTATCGCTAACATTATTCTGCCATGCTATACAGACACTTACGGTAGAAGATTTCTGTTTATACTGACAGTGTGTGGATATACTATCCGTACGGCAGTTGTTTGCATTGTCATATACTTAAAACAAAACTTGGTCTACATTGTTGTTGCTGGTGCAGTTGAGGGAATAAGTGGAGGAAGTTTTGCGTATCTTTCTGTCACTTTCTCTTATGTAGCAGATATTTTCAAGGATTCAAACAAACGGGTTTTAGGAGTCGTTATATCTGAAGCCATTATTTTGTTTCCTGTAATGATTTCCGGACTTGTATCTGGGCTATTTGTTGACAACTATGGATACTTCGTACCAAGTTTAGTGTGTACAGGAATGGTATTATCATCTTTGACTTTCGCGGTACTGTTGCTACCTGAAACGCTTAAACCGGAACTAAAACGCAAACCTATTTCTATATTTGCAGCACTTAAAAGACCCGTTGAATTTTATACAAGCCCAGTCTTTAGAGGCAAACGACTACAATACATGTTGCTGATCCTTGCCTTTGGCTTTGCGATAACTTCAACATTCAATCGCACTGCCATTGAAACTCTCTACTTACTCGGAATGCCTTTTTGCTGGACGCCTACAAAGATTGGGTATTTCAGTTTGGCCAGACACTCTGGACAGATGATCATCGGACTGGGATCTGTTAAGCTTCTGCAGAGATTTGTTGCGAATGAAATCATAGCAGTTACCAGCAGTATTTCGTGTATAGCATCACTCATTGTCGAAGCGTTAGCCCAGTCTGAGCTGGTGATGTACATGGGTAGGTGTCATTACGGAAACAGTCCTATTCATTACGCAAACACGCCTATACAAATACATTGCCACCTTTATCGCCGAAAAAATGAAAATTTTATGATGAAAAGTTTTAATATTTTTCTTATTTCTGCTCAAAATATAGATTGTGGGTACTCGTTAGAACCGCCTCGATGAGGCGGTTCTAATGAGTACCCACAATCAATATTTTAGAGCAGAAATAAGAAAAATAAGGTTAACCCCCGGAAACCCCAGTTTTACTATATAAAAGTGGGGTTCAAGGGGGTCAGAATTATATAGGCGTGTTTTCGTGATGGTTCTATTCAAATACAGCAAAATTCCCATATTAAGACCACCTTTGGGACTGTTCAAAAGTGGTCTTTAACACCAGTTTTGAACGGTACCACCTTTAGGACTATTCAAAAGTGGTCTTTAAGACCAATTTTGAACAGTACCACCTTTGGGACTGTTCAAAAGTGGTCTTTAAGACCAGTTTTGAACAGTACTACCTTTGGGACTATTCAAAAGTGGTCTTTAAGACCACTTTTGAACAGTCCCAAAGGTGGTCTCTTAACAGTACACACTAGGTGTAGAAAAAACAAAGAAGGAATAACTGAAACCTTCTGAACACGCTTTTAAAGAAGATTAGGTCTTAAATTACGCTGGACTTAATAGCGGAATTTTACTGTATATATAGAGAATACCAGGTTCGTGTCTTTTGATATCAAGTTTATCAGGCAAGTCTTCGGGAACGCTTGTAGCATCGCCAGGCTTGCCGAGCGATTCTACATGCGTTCTCGAAGCCGAGCCTGATAAACTTGATATCAAATGACACGAATCTGGTATTCTATTTTCCAGTTTATCCCTTTGTAAATCCTTGAAATTGGCAATTTTCGTTCACTTACCGATTGTCTTCAGTGCGTCCCAACATTCCGGTGCGGAAAAAAATCGACTAGTATGTCGTATTTACTATCATCTGACCGTCATTTTTCTTTTGATACTTTTCAATGTAATTTTTTTCGATTTTTCTAGTAATAATAACATTTTGCCATTTTTTCGGTTGTCCGGTTCATTCAAAAAGTGCAATGTCACGTTGACGTGATAAAGCTCACTTGTCCTGAGATACATGTAGCATATCTTTATCAGGTCAGTGTGTTACAATGCACTATATATAGGGGATAACTGATAAATAAAATTTCTCCAGCAAAACATGAACTTTTTTTTTCTCATGAAAACATTCTGTAATCTTTCATATTTCTCATTAAAACATAGATTGTGGATACTCGTTTGAACCGTCTTTATGAGGCGGTTCTTACGAGAACCGACAATTTATGTTTTTGAGCAGAAATAAGAAAGAAATGTATGCCCCTGTAAACCCCAGTTTTACCTTTTTGGATTTGGTTTAACAGTCCTTTCTTCACTTATATCGCAGAGGTGTGAGAAAACCGGAGTACCCGGAGAAAAACACATGACCTTCCGTTGCAGAACTTGGCGTCGCACACATGACCCGAGCCAGTATCGAACCACAGCTGTGAGATACCTAGTGATTGTAAAAGTCAGCCGCGGCTCTTATCCACTAGACCTCAAAGGCCCGTTCCAGTTTTACTAAGGCATGTTTTCGTGTAGTCTGGTAGTTACCTCCCCTCGCTCGCTCTTCGATTAGGTCATGCAGTGTGGGGCTAGTTTTTCGTGATGAATTTTAACCCTTATCTTGCTGTTCACCACAACCCCTATCTTTGCAAACAGTGTAGATCCAGATCAGATGACTTCTTAAGAAGCCATCTGATCAGGATCTACACTGTTTTGCATTCAGTTTATGAATTTGAAGCAATTGATTACATCAAGTCATTTGATTGGTTGATAGACAGAAATGGTTGTGGCTTAATGAATATTCAGCAAGATAAGGGTTAACTTCATTAGAGCTGTGACGAGTACTCAAATATGTCTTCAAACATATGTGCACTGTGAGACAAAACTCATGTTACGACAACAAATTCGTGTAGGCCACTCAGAATAGCATTGGACCTCAAACAAATTCCTTCACAAAACTATTTTCAAAAACAGTGAGGTGCCCTGAGTTACAGGAAAAAAGTCCCCAAGAATATTCCATGGCGAAATTGACTTTTTTGGGTAAAATGTTCAAAATTTGAATAAAAATTGCCAAAATAAACAGGAATTTAATAATACAATTCCATTGAATTAAATTGTAATTATTTAAATAGCCAGAAATAAACCAACTCATCACATGAACAAGTCCGAGAAATGAAGACCCCCCATACCCCACTTTATATAGATAAAACTGGGGTTTACGGGGGTAAACATCATTTTTCTTATTTTTGCTCCAAGGGTTTACGGGAGTAAACATCATTTTTCTTATTTTTGCTCCAAGACATAGGTTGTGGTTACTCGTTAGAACCGCCTTAATGAGGCGGTTCTAACGAGCACCCACAACCTATGTTTGCAGTATTTATAAGAAAAAAAGCACGGATTTTCATCAGAAAAGTAGCCTTTTTGGAGATGAGAAAAATGCACTATGTCGCACAGGTGTGTTATCGTAATGTGTTGGCAAGTAGCAATACAAAAAGTTTCATCTTGATACGTCTAGAGACAGCTGTCTTTTTTGCGGTAAAAACTTGGAAAAACTGGCATAAAAAACACGAAAAACGGGAATAAAATTTTAGCTTTTTAAAACCTTGCATTTTTCGGGGTGTGAAAATGCACATTTTTATATGAAAACACACATTATTTTGAACATTTTACCCCAAAAAGTCAATTTCGCCAGGGAATATTTTTGGGGATTTTTTTCCTGTAAATCAGGACACCTCACTGATTTTGAAAATAGTGATAACTTTTGTGAAGGAATTTGTTTGAGGTTAAGGGTCATTGTGGGCTAAAATGACTAGCCTAGTGTGACATAGTTCTTCTTTCTTATCACTTAAACGGTTCATTACGATAACACACCCGTGCGACTTATTTGGTGGTGATATTTTTCGTATGTATACCTTAAACATAGGTTTTGGGTGCCCCATTACGCTAACACACCCGTGCGGCATACTGCATTTTTTCACATCTTCAAAATGGCTATTTTTCTGATGAAAATATACGATATTTTTGTTATTTTTACTTCAAAGGTAGGTTGTGGGTGCTCGTTAGAACCGCCTCATTGAGGCGGTTCTAACGAGTACCCAGAACCTATCTCTTGGAGCAGAAATAAGAAAAATAATATATACCCCCGTAAACCCCAGTTTTCCCTCTATAAACTGGGGTTTAGGGGGGTGTTCGTTTCACGGACATGTTCACGTGATGGTTACAACCGCCTCATTGAACCGCCTCATTGAGGCGGTTCTGACGAGCACCCACAACCCATGTCTTGGAGCAGAAATAAGAAAAGTAAGGCCTACCCCAGTAAACCCCATTTTTCCCTGCATAAAGTGGGGTTTAGGTGGTGTTCTTTCCATGGACCTCATCACGTGATGTTTTGTTGTTTCATCACGTGAACAAGTCTGTGAAATGAACACCCCCCCTAAACCCCACTTTATATAGAGAAAACTGGGGTTTACTGGCGTATACATTATTTCTCTTATTTCTGCTCCAAGACATAGGTTGTGGATATCCGTTAGAACCGCCTCAATGAGAGGGTTCTGACGAGCACCCAAAACCTATGTAAGGAGTAGAAATTCGAAAACTACCAGAAATTTTCATCAGAAAAGTAGCCATTATGAAGATGTGAAAAAATGCACTAAGTCGCAAGAGTGTGTTATCGTAATGTTTTTAAATATGGACTTGTGTTATTTACTCAAAACAGAAGTTGAAGGTGTTCATTAGAATTGTCTCATCCCGACGCTGCCTACAACCTATATCTTGGAGCAGAAATTGAGAAAATAATGTATACCCCGTAAACCCTATTTTTCTCTATATAAAGTGGGGTTTACAGGGGTGTTCTTGTCAACATGATGAGCCAAAATCAACCCACTTTGTCTGCATGATGAATCTTTGAATTTTTTTGGACACAAAATTCTGATATTTTTCTTATTTCTGCCCAAAACATAGATTGTTGGTACACGTGTGAACCTCCTCGGCGTGTCGGTTCCAACGAGTACCTACAATTTATATTTTAAGCAGAAATAAAAAATGTATACCTCTGTAAACTCCAACTTTACTGTATAAAAAGTGGGGTTCAAGGCGGTTAAAATAATAACGGGAGCTTGAAGTTCAGTTCATAAATAATTCATAATGTCGAAAAACAAAAGTGACAGTAAGCCATTTCTTGTATTTCAGTTGCCATTATTGCAGTATTTGGCTTTTCTATGATACCAGTAATCCGTGGTATAATGTCTACCATGACACCGCCTGATAAACAAGGTAGGGGACGACATCACGAAAACACGCCTACATAATTTTGACCCCCTTAAACCCCACTTTTATATAGTAAAACTGGGATTTGTAGGAGTAAACCTTATTTTTCTTATTTCTACTCTAAGATATAGATTGTGGGTACTCGTTAGAACCGCCTCATCGAGGCGGTTCTAACGAGTACCTACAATCTATATTTTGTGCTGAAATATGAAAAATATCACAATTTTCCATCTCAAAATTTTCATTTTTTCGACGATAAAGGTTACAATGTTTTGGTATAAGCGTGTTTTCGTAACGGAATACGAAATTGGACATAAGGTTAGGGCTGGGTCTCAAAATGACCAGAAATTAAGGACTGAATACGTAATTATCCATGGGGTAAGGTCTGATTCACATGTTGATCAATAAAAAACACCGAATTCGAAAAGGACCTACATGTAGATGTTGGCAAATTAAATGAGTAAAGGTATTTCAGTAACGCATTGAATAAGAAACAAAAAACATCAAAAGGGAAAGCTGGGCAAACACCTCTTTACAAACAACAAAAACACATGCGACAGGCCGAGCTAAAAGGTCTACAAACGTGGAAACTCAGTTACCTTTCCTGAACTGAATAACGTGTAAAAAAGAAAACATTTAAACAATGAACAGCACCGAACATATTACAAACAGTCTCATCATGACAGTCTCCTCACCATGATATCGCAACGAAGGTTTAGATGGATCGGAGACATCTCGAATTCCTCTTGCATGACAAAAACAATGAAGTATGAAACAGTACAAGGCAACCAAAAAAAAAAAAAAAAAAAAAAAAAAAAAATAGAAAAGAAAATACAGAGAGAACAAAGCTGAAAAGACTGACAACATCAAAGACTGGGCCTGTCTTTTTTTTCAGCAAAACTACAGAAAAACAATCTCAAATTGAAAGAGATCTTCCCATGAAAGACGTGGTAACTGCATCATTTCAATGTGTCGTTGAGCACAAAACCATATATATCAAACGGGTGACTTTAGAGCTTGCGACAAGGCAAGGCACACACCTCAGACTAGCAAGTTTCGAAATTTTAGATACTCATTACGAAAACATATTTTTTTGTTTTGGTTTTACGGCCCTTTCAAGATTATTTCACTCATATCGAGCCGATCGTTAATCAGAGGTGGGCGAAAACCGGAGTACCCGGAGAAAAACCACCTGACCTTCCGTTGCAGAACTTGGCGTCTCACATATGATCCGAGCGAGGCTCGAACCACAGCGGTGAGAGACCTAATGATCAAGAGTCAGCGCTCTTAACCACTAGGCCACGGAGGCCCGTTATTACGAAAACATGCCTATACAAAAATATAGATTGTTAGTACTCGTTAGAACCGCCTCGATGAGGCGGTTCTAACGAGTACCAACAAGCTATACTTTAGGGCAGAAATAAGAAAAATAAGGTTTACCCCTACCCCAATTTTACTATATAAAAGTGTTCCGCAGTTTCAAGTAGGGCAGTTATCAGTTACTGGCGAAAGAATGTGCACTGTACTGGTTAACAGCTTAAGTATAAGCCTGCCCAGGAAAAGTGCGGGGCGGTAAACTGACCGACTCAAAAATGACCTTAAATAGTGTTGACTGGGCCGTTAAACTCCAATATAAACAAATAAACTACATAGCAGTGGGGTTCTAGGGGGTCAAAATTATATAGGCGTGTTTCTATAATGGAAAATAGAGGTATTATCATACCCAAGGTGCTGATAAGCATGTGAACAGCCTGTGAAAATGCACAGTACCTGCGTTGTTCGCAAATAGGTTAACATGTTTTCTCATTGCTGGCTCATATTTTAAGGGGAATAGGAACACCTGGCAGATTTGTCCGCCATTTTTCAAAGGGAGACAACTTTCGGAACTGCCTGTTCGCTATTCTATAAGCCCTGTCCCACTGACAAAGGGGTCTACTCTTAAAGGAAAGAATTTGCTACTGTCGACATGGGAGACAAAATACTTTTGAAGGAGTTGCCGCCCCTGAAGGCGTATCCATTCCCCTTAATATTCATATTTTGTTTATATATTATAGGATCTATGTTTGCTAGTATAGCGGCCGTTGAAGTACTTGGCAGCATAACAGCGTCAGTGTGTGAGAACGCAATCTACTCAGCCACATTGTCTTTTATGAACGGCTTTGTATTTCTGTCGATGGCAGCTTTTGTTTGTGTGAATCTCACGTTGCTCGTGTAAGTATATGTGAATCACCCCATTAGGATGACGCACCCGTATGGGGATAATACTAATGCGCTTGCGTATGTAACGCGACGTCTGATTAGATAACGTCAAAAAATGCGACAGTATAGAGAATACCAGGCTCGTGTCATTTGATATCAAGTTCACCAGGCAAGGCTTTGAGAACGCTTGTAGAATCCCGAGGCTTGCCGAGCGATTTTACATGAGCTATCTTAGCCAAGCATTATAATCTTGATATCAGATGACACGAATCCTGGTATTCTATTTATCAGTTAATCCCCTTGTACACTCCTACACTTTTGTCATTTTTTCTAGTAGTCCAGTTCATAGAAGTGCAAGTTCACGTTAACCCTATAAAGCTCACTTTACCTCAGATAGCATATATTTCTCAGGTCAGTATGTTACAATGCAATTAATATAGGGGATAACTGATAATCTACGATATACTGCCAGATATCCGATGCCATCGTGTAACGTCGATTTTCATTGGTTAGTATTTGGTTTTACGCATCTCACTGCGCTTTTCGTTTCTTGGATACAAGAACATTTTTAAACAAAACAAGTGAATATGTTCATTGGAATGGGGGTAAACGTATTGAAAATTGTCATTGTCGATTGCACGGTCGCAAATTCCGTTTTACGGCTCCGGTGACACGTCTCGGTAAAACGAAATTTCGGACCGTAAAACCGCCGATTTACCTCCCCAAATAAATCATGTTATCAAGTCCTGGAAATGAACAACCCTCTAAGCCCCTCTTTATACAGAGAAAACTGGAGTTTACAGGGATATAAATTATTTTGCTCATTTCCAGTCCAGTCCATGGGTTTTCGGTTCTCGTAACGAGCGCCCACAGCCTATGTTTGGAGTATAAATGACAAAAATATTACATTTTTTTTTTTCAGAAAAAAAATACCGTTTTGGAGATATGGAGGAATACACTTTATCATATGACGTCGCGTCTGAGAATGTAATAACGCCTTTATTATACCTCACGTGACTTTCCCATACAAAACCCCCATAAATTTTTACTATCATCATCCGATAATTTCGACTATCACATGCGCGGAACTGAATGCGCGTACGGTAGGGTTCTTCTGTCAAGCTGAGAAAAATGTGTCTGAACTAAAAATTGTAGTAAAGTCGAGAAATTTTGGTATCAAAATATTTCTTTTGATTTAATTAAGAAAACGCATACCCACACTTTAGGGATTTTATTCAGAAATGACGAACTTATAGACGTTTGAACTTCGGAATTTCTGTTCCACCACCTAACGTCGCTTATGTAGAAAGCCGACGTTATCCGATTATTTGGAACGTCATTGCGTCAAAAGTCGCATGTGAGCTGTCCTGTATTTTTCATTAAAATCCCTTACCATAATTATTAGTTTTTTCGGTATAACAAAATAAATATTACATTCCTGAGAGGGTGATAGTGTCACTATTACCCTCTCAGGAATGTAATATTTATAGTATTAAATTCGGTAATCCACTAGTGGATTAACTATGCAACTTTGTTAGAAAGACTCCTTAACGTTACATGTACGACGTCATTAACAATGATGCGTTTACTAATGACGGAATATTGATATTATTGTCAACAAATCGTGAATAAAATGCGTGTTTAATGTCATATGATAAACAGAATCTTGCATTCTTGCTTATGTATTATTGAATTTATTAAACTCGTTGAGTTAAATGCTTAAAATGCTCGACATTGACTCGCATTTTATTCTTTTTCCTCAACTCGTTTAATAAATTCAATAATAGATGAGCACATATGTAAGATCCTCTATATGTTATACCGACATGTTATCTGAATGACACTGTTGAATAAAGATTCATTATTATAGGAATGCATTTCATTTTGTTTTGTGAGTTCTATCGACGTGTAAACTCCGGCGAATCACTCACAAGCAGAAAGGCTTCATGCTAGGTCTGTGAGTGATTTCCGGAGTTTACACATCGATTTCGAGCTTCATGCAGTTTTGAGTGATTCGCCGGAGTTAAAACATCGATAAAAGCCATATAAGTAGAACTTCGATGGCTCGAACACCGATGGCTCGTTTACCATGGATGAGTCGAACATATTCTTGAGCCTCTAGCTAAATCCTCTACATAAGAAAAGTGGGGGATAATTAAGGAAATTTTAGTCTCTTAACTTGCAAATGTTTGCTGTGTGTACTCATTAGATCGCCTCGATGAGGCGATTCTAATGAGTACAAACAGCATACATATTCATTATAGAACACCCAAAAGATGTCTAAAAGTATCTCGTTATGCCTCCTGACAGTAACCTCAGTGGCTCGAACTACCCCTGTCTCGAACAGATCTTCGAGGTCCCAAAGGTGTTCGAGCCATTGAAGTTCGACTGTATATGATAATCTATTCTTTATAATTCCAACTTTGTCATCGAAATGTTAAAAAATGCCACCAAATTAGAATCTTTTGAGGAATTCTTTCGAAAGCGTAACGGTCATGGCGGAATGATCATTCATCTTTGAAAGAAACCCGTACGAAAAAATGTCTTTCGATTCAGTTTATTCGTCTTCTAACATTTCCGTTTTCAACAGTTTTCCATTTTTTTAATTGAACGCTGTTGGCGGTTTTTCATATATTATGACGAAATGCGTGGGTTATAAACGTGCTGTTTGACGTCATGTTATATTACTACCTGTCGTTGTGTGAAATACAGTAGAACTTCTATGGCTCGAACACCGATGGCTCGTTTACCATGGATGTGTCGAACCCATTCTTGAGATCCTCGCGAAATCCTCTACATATGAAATAGTGGAGGATAATTAAGAAGATTTTAGTCTTTTATCTTGCAAATGTATGCTGTGTGTACTCGTTAGAATCGCCTCGATGAGGCGATTCTAATGAGTATACACAGCATACAATTTCATTATAGAACACCAAAAAGATGTCTAAAAGTATCTCGTTATACCTCCTGGCAGTCACCTCAGTGGCTCGAACTACCCCTGTCTCGAACAAATTTTCGAGGTCCCAAAGGTGTTCGAGCCATTGAAGTTCGACTGTATATGATAATCTATTCTTTATAATTCCAACTTTGTCATCGGAATGTTAAACAAGAGGCCCAAGAGGGCCTGTCGCTCCACCGGCTAACTTCAGACAATTGTCATATTTATTACATTAACCAATGGTATACTAGTGGACTCTTCTATTGCTATATGTTGGACCAGTCCATTTGTCATATAAGGGGTGTCAGGCCTTTTTTTTTTTCTATTTTTGATGGAAAATTCTGTTAGCAAATAGTGCAGGCCCTGATCAGACATGGTGTTCTGTGGGGTCTGATCTGGGCCAGCACTGTTTGCCAAGGTACCCATTTAGGGTTTTCCCGCATGCAATGGGTAAAAAAGAAACAAGTGATCCACCCAAGGAATGTCCATTCTATATTGTTTGGACCCCAGAGCCATGGTTGGCAGGATTTATGTGAGTGACCATTTGGCATTGCTCCGTTCTAAATATCTAAAGCTCTGGGCCTTATGGTTTCAGAGAAGAAGACTTTTTTTAAGTTTTTCCTATTATAAGTCTATGGGAACTAATATGCCTCTGGGCGTGACCAATTTTTTACCCCAGGGACATTGTTGGCAGGATTTATTTGAGTGACCACTTGACGTTGCTGCATACTTAATATCTAAGCTCTGGGCACTGATGGTTTCAGAGAAGATTTTTGTCAGTTTTTCCCAGTATAAGTCTATGGGAGCTTATGGGCCTCAGGGTGTGGCCAATTTGGACCCCAGGGGCATAGTTGGCAGGATTTATGCAGATGAATACTTCAAGTTGCTACATACTAAGCTCTTGGCCTTATGGTTTCAGAGGAGAAAAGTTTCAAGATTTTGTCATTATTAGTCTATGGGAGCTACTAAGCACCGGGGCGTTGCCAATTTGGACTCAAGAGTCATAGTTCGCAGGACTTAGTAGGTGACCACATAACTTTGCTACATACTACATGTAAATGCCTAACTTTAGGCTTTATGGTTTCAGAGAAGAAGTTTTTCCGTTTATTGGTCTATGGAAGCTAATGAGCCAAAGGTGGTGGCCATGGCGGCCATGTTTTTTGTCTGATCAAAATTTCTTCAATGAATCTGACAATGGTAGACACAAGGAACATTCATGAAAATTAAGAACGAAATCCATTTAGCGGTTTTGGAGGAGAAGATTAAAAAAAAAAAAAGATCCCTTCATGAGTCTATGGAAGCTAATTAGCCAATGGGCGTGTCCATGGCGGCAATGTTTTTTGTCTGATCACAATTGCTTCAAGGAATCTGACAGAGGTCCACCCAAGGAACATTCATGCAAAGTAAGAATGAAATCCATTACGTTGAGCGGTTTTGGAGGAGAAGGTTTTTAAAACTTTTCCCCATATAAGTCTTTGAAAGCTAATGAGCCAAGGGGCATGGCCATGGCAGTCATGTGGGGTATGGCCATGGTGGCCATGTTTTTTGCCTGATCCGAATTTCTTCAAGGAATCTGACAGAGGTCCATCCAAGGAACATTCATGCAAAATAAGAATAAAATCCATTGAGCGGTTTTGGAGGAGAAGATTTTTAAATATTTTTTTTTGCTTTCGATGCCATTTTGTTCTGCATGTAACAAAAATTCTTTGAAGGAATTCAGAAGAGGACTATGTGAGAAACATTCCTGTGAAGTTTGGTTACAATTGACCAAGTAGTTAAGGAGGAAATGTTTAAAGAAAAAAGTTAACGCACGGATGCACAACCGCACAACAGACACAGGGCCATAACATAAGACCCGCCGGTCTTTGGCCAGTGGAGCTAAAAAATGAACAGATTTATGTTTTTATTTCTTTATTTATTTATTTTTTCCTTTCCTCCGTCGGATTCGGTATGCCTCCCTTTTCAACTAAGCCATTTTAACCCTCAGGGATCTGGAGAACTGTTGACACTGTAGTATAATTAGGTCTAATAAATCAATCTCCCTCAGTATTTTGAATTTATTTTGAAACATCAAGTCGTATAAATAGAGTTTGTGTTGAAAACATCAGTTCTATCACCAGTGTGATGGGCATTTGAAATTTCTGATGTTTTGAATTTTAGAATGACAATTTGTAGGTGGACCTCTATAGATATGTGATAGTCAGCAAAATTCAGATACAGGAAGGTACTTTTAAATAAATAAATAAATAAACAAGAACTTTTGAAGAAGAGAAGACTTTTTTAACATTACACTACATGTTATATAGTGAAAATAAACCCCGCCCACTGCAGCCATGTTTTATGTCGGATCAAAATTTCTTCAAGGAATCTGACAGAGGTCCACCCAAGGAACATGCATGCCAAATAACTATGAAATAAAACAAGAACTTTTGCAGAAAATATTTTCAGCATTACACTATATGTTATATAGTGAAATAAGCCTCGCCCATGGCGGCCATGTTTTTTTTGTAAGATCAAATTTTTTTCAAGGAATCTGACAACAGTCCACCCAAGGACAATTCATGCAAATTACAATGAAATCCCACAAGTACTTTTGCAGAAAATGATTTTTTAGCATTACGTTATATGTTAAATAGTGAAAATAAGCCCCGCCCATGGCGGCCATGTTTTTTGTCAGATCAAAATTTCTTCAAGGAATCTAAAAGAGGTCCACCCAAGGAACATTCATGCAAAATAAAAACAAGGCATTGCATGCGATACAAATCCCCTCGCACTAGACAACTTCGTGTGTAGAAAACACTGATATGGCAAAAGTCCAACTTGCTTGAGATATTATCATATGCAACATTTGTGTAAAGTTTGTTTAAAAATCCTCCAATAAATGTACATTCTAGAGTGATGACGTTTCTCTAAAAATAGCCATAGTGACCTTGACTTGAGGCCATGACCACGAAAGTAGATCTTGCTCAAGATATTATCATAAGCATCTTTTGTGTGAAGTTATATTAAAATCTGTTAATAAATGTAGGCGGTAGAGCGTTGACAAAGTTTTTCTAAAGATAGCCACAGTGACCTTGACTTTGAGGTCATGACCTTGAAAGTCGAAGTAAGTCGAGATATTATCATAAGAAACATTTGTGTGAAGTTCTATTACAATCCATCATTAAATGTAGGCGCTAGAGCGATGACAAAGTTTTTCTAAAAATAGCCACAGTGACCTTGACCTTGAAAGTCTAAATAGCTCGAGATATTGTCATAAGGAACATTTGTGTGAAGTTATATTGAAATCGATGAAGAAATGTAAGCGCTAGAGGGATGACAAAGTTTTTCTAAAAATAGACACAGTGACCTTGACCATGAAAGTGGAACTCGCTAGAGATATTGTCATAAGGAACATTTGTATGAAGTTATATTGAAATTGATGAAGAAATGTAAACGCTAGAGCGATGACAAAGTTTTTCTAAAAAAAAGCCACAGTGACCTTGACCTTGACCTTGAGGCCTTGACATTGATAGTCGAACCCGCTTGAGATATTGTCATAAGGAACATTTGTGTGAAGTTATATTGAAATCAGTGAAGAAATATAGGCGATAGAGCGATGACAAAGTTTTTTTCTAAAAATAGCCACAGTGACCCTGACCTTGAGGCCATGAGTTGGAAAGTCGAACTCGCTGGAGATATTTTTATAAGGAACATTTGTGTGAAGTTATATTGAAATTGGTGAAGAAATGTAGGCGCTAGAGCGATGAAAATGTTTTTCTAAAAATAGCCACAGTGACCTTGACCTTGAGGTAATGACCTTGAAAGTCCAACTCGCTCAAGATATTGTCATAAGGAACATTTGTGTGAAGTTATATTGAAATCAGTGAAGAAATGTAGGAGCTAGAGCGATGACAAAGTTTTTCTAAAAATAGCCACTGTGACCTTGACCTTGAAGCCATGACCTTGAAAGTGAAACTCGCTCAAGATATTTTTATAAGGATCATTTGTGTGAAGTTATATTGAAATTGGTGAAGAAATGTAAGCGCTAGAGCGATGACAATGTTTTTCTAAAAATAGCCACAATGACCTTGACCTTGAGGTCATGACCTTGAAAGTCCAACTCACTCGAGATATTTTTATAAGGATCATTTGTTTGAAGTTATATTGAAATTGGGGGAGAAATGTAGGCGCTAGAGCCATGACAAAGTTTTTCCAAAAATAGCCAGAGTGACCTTGACCTTGAGGTCATGACCTTGAAAGTCGATCTTGCTCCAGATATTGTCGTAAGGAACGTTTGTGTGAAGTTATATTAAAATCGGTCAATAAATGTAGGCGCTAGAGCGATGACAAAAGTACGTACGTACGTACGTGGCGCTAGAGCGATGATAAAAGTATGTACGTACATTGCGCCAGAGCGATGACAAAAGTACGTACTTACGTACGTACGGGACAAATGCTATATCCCCCCTCACAACTATGTTGTGCGAGGGGATAATGAAATCCAACAGGTGGGTTTGGAGGAGAAGATGTTTAAAGATTTTTAATTTTTTTGTGTGGTTTTGTTGCCATGGCAACCAGAGTTCTGGGTGTAACAAAATTCTTTGAAGGAATTTAGAAGAGGACTAAGTAAGGAACATTCCTGTGAAGTTTGGTTACAATTGGCCCAGTAGTTTAGGAGGAGAAGATGTTTTAGCATTACACTATATGTTAAATAGGGAAAATAAGCCCCGCCCATGGCGGCCATGTTTTTTGTCGGATCAAAATTTCTTCAAGGAATCTGAAAGGGGTCCACCCAAGGAACATTCATGCAAAATAAATATGAAATCCAACAGGTGGTTTTGGAGGAGAAGATTTTTAAAGATTTTTAATATTTTGTGTTGTTTTGTTGCCATGGCAACCAGAGTTCTGGGTGTAACAAAATTCTATGAAGGAATTTAGAAGAGGACTAAGTAAGTAACATTCCTGTGAAGTTTGGTTACAATGGGCCCAATAGTTTAGGAGGAGAAGATGTTTTAGCATTACACTATATGTTAAATAGGGAAAATAAGCCCCGCCCATGGCGGCCATGCTTTTTGTCGGATCAAAATTTCTTCAAGGAATCTGAAAGAGGTCAACCCAAGGAACAGTCATGCAAAATGAAAATGAAATCCAACAGGTGGTTTTGGAGGAGAAGATTTTTAAAGATTTTTTTTTTTTTTTTTGGTTTTGTTGCCATGGCAACCAGAGTTCTGGGTGTAACAAAATTCTTTGAAGGAATTTAGAAGAGGACTATGTAAGGAACATTCCTGTGAAGTTTGGTTACAATTGGCCCAGTAGTTTAGGAGGAGAAGATGTTTAAAGAAAAAGTTAACGCACGGACGCACGACGGACACAGGGCCATGACAATAGCCCCGCTGGCCTTCGGCCAGTGGAGCTAAAATGCCACCAAATTAGAATCTTTTGAGGAATTCTTTCGAAAGCGTAACGGTCATGGCGGAATGATTGTTCATCTTTGTAAGAAACCCGTACGAAAAAAATGTCTTTCGATTCAGTTTATTTGTCTACTAACATTTCCGTTTTCAACAGTTTTCCATTTTTTTTAATTGAACGCTGTTGGCGGTTTTTCATATATTATGACGAAACGCGTGGGTTATAAACGTGCTGTTTGACGTCATGTTACATTACTACCTGTCGTGTGAAATACAGTAGAACTTCGATGGCTCGAACACCGATGGCTCGTTTACCATGGATGTGTCGAACCCATTCTTGAGATCCTCGCGAAATCCTCTACATATGAAATAGTGGAGGATAATTAAGAAGATTTTAGTCTTTTATCTTGCAAATGTATGCTGTGTGTACTCGTTAGAATCGCCTCGATGAGGCGATTCTAATGAGTACACACAACATATATTTCATACATTTTCATTATATGAGGACACCGAAAAGATGACTGAAAGTATCTAGTTGTGCCTCCAGACAGTAACCTCAGTGGCTCGAACTACCCCTGTCTCGAACAGATTTTCGAGGTCCCAAAGATGTTCGAGCCATTGAAGTTCGACTGTAGTTCTAAGATTCTTGCTCAGGGAATAAATCGAAGTATAAAACTAAAATTTAATCAAATCGCTCGAAATGTACTAGTCTAGCACATAGACCTTGATGTCATATTGGCCAATGACCAACCTTCCTGTGTGTTTTTATCAAATATGAAACCTTGTTAAACTTTAATCTTGTCTCAGATATCTTCCCACGATAAAACAAGTTGCTATCAGAGAGGGAAAAAGAAGTAAAAAATATAGAAGAATATTACTTATTAACTTTAAAATATGATATCCGACAAGTAGCTAGTCTAGAAATGTACATACTGATGGAGAATTGGAATTACTGTATTGTTACTCATCAGGGACGGAGAGATGTCATCCCTAATGTCCAGTCGTCACGTTGGAAACTTTAGCCGAGTTTACCACGTGGCCGCTGTATCCAAGGGTTGAACTTGCCCGTCATAACTGAATAACAATGATCGATTCTTTTTTTTAAACAATTAACCTGAAGATGAAAATTTTGATTGCATTTTTGCTCTGAAATATAGAGTGTGGGTACTCGTTAGAACCGCCTCGATGAGGCGGTTCTAACAAGTACCCACAATCAATATTTTAAGCAGTTAATAAAAATAACTCAATTTTTCATCTTAAAAAATTCTTTTATTTTTCAGCCGTAGTGTTTACAATGCATTTGTATAGTAATGTTTAAAATAGTTCCATGAGAAAACATAGGCGTCATAACGTTACTCGCCAATAATCATGTGTTGCATTTTGCTTCCGCGCAGAGCTGAAATCGACCGCATTGTTGAGTACATGTACTGGTCTAAAGTTGTGCGAGTCGGGCCGTTCTTCCTTTGAGATGTCATTTAATCTCAATGACGGGTAGAATTCCCGCAAAATCAAAAGCAGTGTCACAAGAATTACCTAAATAGTGTTCATCACGCAAATATGCCTATATAGTTTTTGACCCCCTTAAACCCCAAACTCGTGTTTACAGGGTAAATCTTCTTTTCCTTATTTCTGCTCTAAAATATAGATTATGGGTATTCGTTAGAACCGCCTCGGCGAGGCGGTTCTAACGAGTACCCAAAATCTATTTTTGAGCAAAAATATGAAAAATATCAGGATTTTTATCTGAAAAAAAAAGGAAGAGTCTTTAGCCAGACGTATGTCAATAGCACAAAGTCGGGAAATGTGCTATTGCCAGACGTCTGTCAATAAGACAAAGTCGGGAAAAGTGCTATTGCCAGACGTTTGTCAATAGGACAAAGTCGGGAAATGTGCCTGGCAATAGAACACAATCGGGTAAAATGCTATTGCTAGACGTCTGGAAATTGCAAACAGGAATGTTCAACGATATTGAAAATTCGACCACTGAAAATGGAAATGGCGAGATAAAATTCTGAAAGAGGGAGATAGAGAGAGAGAGAGCTGACATACAATATTTTATCCCACATAAATATCAATATTATGTTTTATAACTTATGAAACACGATATTGAGAGAGAGAGATTGATATATAGCCGTCAAATCTGGATCTACACTGTTTGCAAGCCAGGCTCGAAACACAGCGGTCAGATACCTAACAATTAAGCATCCGTAATCATTGTAAAATGTTGCTCTACCAACGAATTTTGTACCCATACCCATATATTTCCATCCTACGAATTCGTGCGTAAAAGCAGAAAAAAAAACTTTTCATAATCTTACTTCTGATTGACTTCAAAATGCAACTTGTCGGCCTCGGTAGCTCAGTGCGCGTCTGACTGACTGGTGATCAGGAGGACGCGCTTTCGATACCTGTCGGGGTCAGCAATATTCTTACGTGGAGACTGATCATGAATTCTTTTCTACAGTCATTCTCTCCCTTCCGCTGATTCAAGGTCTGTTTCTGGCGAATTATAATTATTATTATTATTATTATTATTATTATTAAAGAATGTGCACTGTTCCGAATAACCGCTTACATATAAAAAGTAGAAGTAAAACAAAGATCAGGAATTGATACAATTCACTTACTCCGCTTACATATAAGCCTGCCCAGGAAAAGTGTGGATAGGTAAACTGACCGGCTCAAACATGACCTAAAATAGTGTTGACTGGGCTGGTAAACTCAAACATAATCAAACAAACAAAAATGTTACTTTGGGTGTGTCGTAGGGGCAAAAAGACAAAAACATAGTAATATGATATGAGAAAAAAATGTTAAACGGAATCTAATATATTCGGTTTCCGTCAGAAAAGAAAGGATAAACAGACTTTCCACTATGGAAGACTCAGCATAAACCAGCGAAAGTTACATATTCTTTGGTCATATTCGTATATTTCCGCACAGATCACTGCATAAAACTCAGGCGTCTGTCAATAACATATTTACCGAGTTTCTGCTATTGTCAGACGCCTGTCAATAGCATTTTATCTGGTTTCTGCTATTGCCAGACGTCTGTCAATAGCATTTTACCGAATTTCTGCTATTGCCAGACGTCTGACAATAGACACTCCGAAAAAAATGTCTTTGGTGGTAAAATTTTACCAATATATTTGAAAAGGCGTCTTTTCGTAATGTGATGGGGATGCAAAACCACAAACAAAATAAGAACCGTGTACCATTTTTATGACCTTACTTTATACAAGTAAATGATAAACGTACATGCCATATTTGTCTTTTATTGAATTGCTGTATTTCAGGTCATACACAGTTATCAGTAGACGAACTCGACATAAAAGTAATTACGAAGAGTATATTTCTCCTCCAGAACATTCTGTTAATGACGATAAAAGTCCTTCGAAGATGAAAGATACCACTGAATTGGAAGTTCCAACCAAAACGGAGATAATATTCGATTCCGGCAAATAATCATGTGTCCTAAGACATAAAAAAGAGGTTAAAGACGTTTAGAGTAGACTGTTATGACAGTAGTATACGGTGCCGCTTTGGGGACCGGTCCGGAGATTAAGTCCGCACATGATTTTACCTTTAAGCCGTGGACGGTATTTCTGTGCTGTCGACCTTGTCTCCAGACCGGTCCTCCAAGTTAGTCTGGCCCAGAAAACATGTACACTCCAAATTTTCCAGTTCTGTGGTGCATTCCTTGCTTCCAAAGGAACCCTTTCTAGAACATATTTAACGTCACTACAGCTGATGTCTGGGAATGTGTGGCGGCCGTAAAAAGTCTCCCTGTCCTGCATCATAGTGTAGTTTATATTTTCTTGTCCTTTGGGATCATTGATTCCATTGTGGAATTTTAAAGTATTTGAGGGTCACTGATGAAGCCTAATTGGCCGAAACTAGCTAGTCTGGCCCAGAAAACATGTACACTCCAAATTTTCCAGTTCTGTGGTGCATTCCTTGCTTCCAAAGGATAACCCTTTCTAGAACATTTTTAGCACCCCTTTATCTACGCTTGACTAGGCTATGTTGGGTCTTAGGTACCTTCAGAGATGGACTTAGTCTTTAGTCACTATAAATTTTCAGTACCTGAAATTTATACGGACTATTCATGAAATGACTTAGTCCCTATAAATTCGATGTCCCTGAAATTTATAGGGCCTAAGCTTGAAATGACTCAGACCGTTTCCCTGAAAGTTTTCAATTTTGTAGGATTATAGCATCATTTCGAATAACTGAGTCTCTGGTGTTTGTTGCTGAGAAAGTTTTTTTTTTATTGAGTAAACTTCCAAAAGGTTTAGGGGTACCACAAGATTACAGTATGTTGGTCTTATATCTCAAGACGTCTTAGTGTGATACTCATATATTGAAGCTATCTAGTAGCAAGTTTCTATTAGAAATAAAATCTTGTATCCCAAGGTTTTATTTCTACACCATATGACAAGCATCAATTATTTTTGCAAATATATTGAGGCTTTATACTAACAACTTCTTTGTGGTAACGCAATAGATATTGTATCTCAAGATCTATTTTTGTTTCATGATAATCATTTTGACTATGAAGCGTCAGTGGGGTGGGATATTTCTAGCCATCTCAAGTTTAGATACTACTACCTCTTCGAAATGAAGAGGGGTGAAAATATGAGAAAGATTGATGAATAATTTTTAAATATTTTATTTGCCCCGCTAACTAACTTTATTACGATGAACAGAGGATTAAGGCCGTTCTTCTTTCACCGTTTACAATTTGAACCCTTAACATATTTACGACATTAAATACATGTGATATTTCTTTGATAATCAATGTGTATTTTTATTCTTATTAATGAATAATTTTTAAATATTTTATTTGCCCCGCTAACTAAGTTGATTGCGATGACCTTAACATATTTACGACATTAAATGCATGTGATATTTCTTTGATAATCAATGTGTTTTATTTTTCTTATTCATAAGCATTTGAATTATTGAATTCTATATTTGAAAGAAAGTTAAGAGGTGATCTGCGATTTTTTTTGTCCAGATCACTTTGCCGCAACCATCTGTCAATGTATCTGTCATTTTGGTATAATACGCCTTCTCCTGTACCCAATAGAAGTGAAGGCAATGATCAGGGATCGATACAATTAACCCACATCTCCCATCAGTGACACCAAAGGGAAAAGCACAGGCATGTAATAACTAGACCCTAATGGAAACATCAATAGCGGAGCCCAAACGGACAGTTACTTTCCTGCAAAATGGTCAATTGGTTATCCTAAACAAAATAATATAAACGACACACACACTCAAAAGACAAGCCATAATAAAAATTAAACCGCGACAGAAGAAACGCCTTTGAGCGGTCAGTGAAACGAATTCCACTGGTGTGTGTGTGTGGGGGGGGGGGGGGGGGGCTTAAATCGATTTTATGCAGCTGCAATCCTCGCCATTACTTCCGTCGCGATTTAGACTAAAAAAAATTGTCAGTCCGCATGAAGTCCTACAACTCGTCAGTGCAAAATCTCCGAGAACACAAAAATCAAACAACCACAGAGATGAAAAAACGGCGAGGACTCGACAGCAAGAACGACTGAAATGCTGGAGCAAAAGAAACCCAACAGTTAGATTCCGATGGACCCGACCAGAAACCGAGCATCAGGCACCAACCAACATTACTTAAAATTAAATTCTCTCTAATTCTCAGTAAGCCTGTATGCTGACCCCCGTCATAGAATCTGGGGCCTGATCCACCGGCATGCAATTAAAAAGGGAAGCAAACTTGACTACCGTGATTGGGTCATCTACCATGCATGCAGTCTGTCGTATTACATTTATGTTGTAGGAGTCTACGTGGCCAAGTGGATAAGAGCGCTGACTCTTAATCATAAGGTCTCTCACCGCTATGGGTCCCAGCCGCCAAGAGACGCCAAGTTCTGCAACGGAAGGTCAGGTGGTTTTTCTCCGGGTACTCCGGTTTTCGCCCACCTCTGATAAACGATCGTCTCGAGTGAAATAATCTTGAAAGGGCCGTAAAACCAAAATAAAAATAAACAAAACATTTATGCTGTACCCAATCTTTTATATCGAAGAATGATTTTACGAAATTGGGTGCTGAAATCATTGCAATTACGTATATATTTTTCTGAATTGATATACTAAGTCACCATAAAATTCGGGTTCCGATAGACCAACTTGCAGAAGAGATTTAAGTCCAACATTGAATTTAGAAATTAAATCAGAATGACGTCTATAATATTTTGATAAAGGCTTTGCGTAGTTTATGATACCGATAACCCTGATTAAGAAGTTTGGCAGTTTATTTACAAGGACACGACAAAACACTGGCAAATGGAATTAATTGCGAAATATAAACGCCATAGGGTGCCGCACGAGGAATATCATCATCCAAGAAAGGAAAATTTACAATCTAAAAATCAAAATCATCGCGTTTATCATCAGTTTTGCAGGAAACAAACCAATATACAATAGACAGATGTAATCCATAAACGGGGCCTCGGTATCATAAGAATTTGCTTTATTTAACTGAAGTTCTGGGGGTAAATTTGACTGATCAAACCATCGAAAGAGGTATTGTCAATATTTAATAAATCATCCAAATATCTAGAAGGCTTAAATGATTTCAGATTGGTTTTCAATGGAAAGGGACACCATGAAGTCTCTTTCATAACAAAACAATAACAGATAAGCGCAATTCGTACCCATCGGAATACCCACAACTTGTCTAAATAACTTAGTACCAAATCTTATATAAATAATGTCAAGTAGAAAGGTGAGAGCTTCACACAATTTCTTACATGGCCATAAAGTATAATTTTTTATGCTCTTCAGAAGTGCAAAAAGAATGTCTTTCATTACATGCAAGATAGAGAGGGTCTTCCCTATGAAATGTTCATTCAATTAAATCATAAAGTTATTCTTTTATAGGATTATGAGGAAGTGTAGTGTAAAGGGTGAAAAAATCATAGGTACACAGACTTGATTTTTGTGTTCACGGAGATGTTGCACTGATGAGTTAGGCCCTGAGGCCTTCATGCGGACTGAACGAATTATCTGTCTACAACGCGACGGAAGTAAGGGCGAGGATTGTGGCCACGTTAAATTGATTTGAGACCCCGCGCCCCTCCTCTAACCCCACCCCCAGTGGAATTCGTTTCACTAACCGTTCAAAGGTGGTTCTTCTGTCAAGGTTTGTTTTATTATGGTTTGTCTTTATTATATTATTTTATTTTGGATTGCCAATTGGCCATTTTGTGGAAAAGTAACCGTCCTTTTCGTCCTTTTGGCTTTCCGCTGTTCATGGTTCCATTGGGGTCGGGTTGTTTCGTGTGTGTGTTTCTTTCCCTTTGGTGTTTCTGGTGGGGGCTGTGGTTTCCTTGTATTGGTTCCTGATCATTGCCTTCACTTCTATTGTGAAGCATGAAAATTAAGGTCTCCCCGTACATACATTTAATGCTCTTATTTTTCCAATCCTCAGGGATTGCTTATGCAATTGCTTTTCACTGTTCCATCAATTGACATCCTTTGTTGAAGGTCATTATTAAACCGATGTTCGTTCCTCGTTGTATAGCAATTGCTTGTTTGACATCCCTGTACTTTAAGTAGACTAAGATGTTTTGTGGGCTTTTGTTGTACCTTCCTTCTTTTCGAAGGAATTATTTTCAGTAATTTTATATGCTGTGTTATTTAATGACCGGTATGAAGATCGCTTTAGTTTTGACGGTATCATTACCTCATTACCTTATTAACCTAAATAAGTATCAGAAATACATTTAAAATATCAATATCACCCCTTAGGTTACACTCTGCTTCTTCTGTACGGATTCCCCATTCTATTAAGAACTTTAATACTATGTTGCCTTCGGTATTGGTTAGACCCTTAAATTTGTCTTCTGTAACTTTAGTTAATCTCAATGGAGCAGGCAATACCAATGTTTTTGGGAGTAGTCTTCGTATAAGACTATCTCCTCTCAAATCGCACATCCTTCGAAAATATACTAATCCATGGAAAAGAAGTGGAATGTATCCTAGAATTTCTAAGTGCAATGCCAAGAGGTGCAGATGTTGTTCGCATTTAAGCACTGCGTCTACCGTTACTTCATCTGTAATCGGTAGACGCTTCTCTGTAGTTAACATGTCTGATTTGACATGACAGTCTACAGATTTAATTTATCTAATTACATGACGTGCTGCAAACTGTAATATGCAGTACGTCGGTCAAACTAACCGCATGCTTAAAACTAGATTGAACGAGCATTATCGTAGAATGAGTAAGCCTAACAAAACTGACACTTTCTTGTACCGTCACTTTCGACGTACAGGTCATTCTGTAAATAACATTGTTATACAACCAGTGGAAAAACTTTATTACGATGCAAATTCTACATCTAGATTCAAAATTATAAAAAGACATGAGGCTGAACTGAAATGGATTAAATGTTTACAGACCCCTTTTCCACTGGGATTTAATGACAACATTTATCATGAGGGTAATATTTCTAGAATGCCGGACTTTGATATTTTCTCGCTCCTGGAATGTCGAAAACGCAGAACTAGATCTCACGGCACCAGGAAAAATGGTAACTTTAAGCGAAAATTACGTGCGTTTAAACGAAACAATACTAGACTTAAGTGACTGTTTATTATATTATTAAATCATGGACGCCACTCTATGCTTTCATTTTTAAGTTCATGACCCGTTTCTGTTATATGTCTTCTGGACACCGAGGCGAACAAATTCTACGATAGTTCTAACCAGTTATATGATACGGCTCTCTTAACTAGAGGCTATACTCAGCATACTCTCCGTCCTTACATTGATTCTGAAATTAATCATAAACGCCATTTCTTCAAAATATCCTTCATTAATAAGGGTATGGATTTTATAGATTTGCCCAGTATCTTCCGTGAGAGCTCTGTGCTTTCTTCCATTCATGCTTATTTTCAAAACACTGAAACACCTATAATTTGCCATAAATATAACAAACCTGTTAGATCTATCATTTTTAATTCTAATAAACTTGTTTCAGATCTTGATATTGATACTAATACTCCTGATTCATGTGATTGTAAAAACTCAGTGTATTGCTATCCTGCTGCTGGTCATGTAATTACTGGCAATTTGAAAGTTATTCCTGATTCTAGGATAAGGAATATAATTTCTAAAGGACCGAAATATCGGTTTCCTTCTAAAATTGATTTCAGTAAATGTAGAGATGAAATCGCTGCTTCCTTGAATGAATTCGGTAATCGATGGTGTAAGCGAGAGTATGTTGAGCATAAAGCCCTTAAGGACTGGAAACTAAGCATTTTAAAACTAGTGAATAAACGCATTTCTTTCTATTCTCAAAATACTAACTTATTACCTCCTAAGCCTAAGACGTCTTTACGTCATCTTAAGCTAGGTATTCAAGAATTTCATAAGAAGTTGTTTTGGCCCCTGCAGACAAGGCCGCTAACAACGTCGTCGTTGTGTGACGGCTCCACTATGTTAACACGCTTAAGCAGGAGCTTGGTGGTCCTAAGGCCTATGAACTTCAGCCTTTAGCTGATGAGAGAGTTATAGTAGATAAACATATTTGTCATTCAGCCACCAAGTTTGCTGTTTGTTACCGAAGGCCAAGACAAGCTTCCTACGCTATACTGGTTACCAAAACTTCATAAAAGACCTTATAAAGCACGGTTTATTGCAAATTCTAGCTCTTGCACTACCACTGTGCTTTCTAAATTATTACCTTCCTGTCTTACTGCTATTAAAACGCATGTGATTAAATATTGTGATAAAGTCTGTGAATCGACTGCCTATTCGAAATTAGCAAAATTGCAGTATGTTTCCTCTGGCTTTCTTTGCCGGATTATTACAGGGTCACTGATGAGGCTTTATTAGCCGAAACTACGTAGTAAGACCCATCTTCTGTCTTATGAATGTTTTCATTGCTCTTAAAGGATTTCATTTTTGATTTTTTATTTGAAAGATCAGGAAGAAATCTGTTTTGGTCTATAAAAAATTCGAATGAGGTTTTAAATAAATTGAAATCCAGACATTTTCATGCTTCAAGTCTGTCTACTTACGATTTTTCCACTTTTTACACTACACTTCCTCATAATCTTATAAAAGAAAAGCTTAATGATTTAATTGAATGGGCTTTTCACAGAGAAGATTCTCTCTATCTTGCATGTAATGTCAGAAATGCATTTTTCACTTCTAAAGAGCATAAGAATTATACACTTTGGTCATGTCAGAAAGTGTGTGATGCCCTCACCTTTCTACTTGACAATATTTATATTAGATTCGGAACTAAGTTATTCAGACAAATTGTGGGTATTCCGATGGGTACGAATTGCGCACCTCTTGTGGCTGATCTGTTCTTGTATTGTTATGAAAGAGACTTCATGTTGTCGCTTTCCATTGATAACCAATCTGAAATTATTGAAGCTTTTAGCTCCACTTCTAGATATTTAGATGATTTATTAAATATTGATAATACCTATTTCGATGGTTTGATCAGTCAGATTTATCCCCCAGAACTTTAGTTAAATGAAGCAAATTTTTCTGAAACCGATGCCCCGTTTTTGGATTTACATCTATCTATTGTAGATGGGTTTGTTTCGTGCAAAATTTATGATAAACGCGATGACTTTGATTTTGAGATTGTAAATTTTCCTTTTTTGGATGGTGATGTTCCTCGTGCGCCATCATATGGCGTTTATATTTCGCAATTAAATCGATTTGCTAGAGTGTGTAGTCATGTAACTGACTTCAACACTCGTAATAAATTATTAACGGCTAAACTCCTTAATCAGGGTTATCTGTACCATAAACTACGCAAAGCCTTTTCAAAATTTTATAGACGCCATTCTGATTTAATTTCAAAATTCAATATTGGACTTAAATCTCTTCTGCAACAAGGCCTATCGGAACCCGAATTTTATGGTGACTTAGTATATAAATTCAGAAAAATATATAACCGCAATGACTTCAGCACCCAATTTCGTAAAATCATTCTTCGATATAAAAAGATTGGGTACAACATGGATGTTATACGACAGACTGCATGCATGGTAGTTAACCCAATCACGGTTGGCAACTTTGCTTCCCTCTTTAATTGCACGCCGGTGGGTCAGGCCTCAGAATCTATGACGGCTCCAACGTAAAGGCTTATTGAGAATTAGAAAGATCTAATTCTTGGTAATGTTGGTTGGTGCCTGATGTTCTGTCCTGATTGTGGCCACGTAAAATCGACTGTTATGTGCCAACTCCTGTCAGTGTATTTGAGTCAGGATTTTCGGTTACTGCAGCGATTTATTTATGTTGTTGTTTGTTACTTACTGTGTGTATCACTTGTGTCTTTTAATTTTGGATGGCCATATGGCTATTTTGTGGGAAAGTAACTGTCCTTATGGCCTTCCTTTGTTTAGGTTTCCATTATGGTCTGGTCGCTTAATGTTTGTATTTTTTCCCTTTGGTGTCTTTGATTGGTGGAGTAAGTTAATTGTATCAATTCCTGATCTTTGTTTTACTTCTACTTTATATAAAACTTCGTTAGAATTTTTTATAGACCAAAACAGATTTCTCCCTGATCTTTCAAAGTCTTTGGCGCAATACGAGTACTTTATCACTTTTTTTGATGACAGTAAAACATGAAGTTAATAATTTGGAAAGTAAAGTGGTGGTAGAACCCGGATTTGCAATAAACCATGCGTTGTATGGCCTTTTATGAAGTTTAGGTAACCAATATAACGTAGGAAGCTTGTCTTGTCCTTCTGTAACACAGCCAACAAACTTGGTGGCTGAATACCAAACGTGGTCATCAGCTACAGCCCTCTCGAGAACCAAAGGTTGCAGTTCATAGGCCTTAGTACCACCAAGTTCAGAAGCCTCTGTGGTGTAGTGGTTATGCTACTCATTTTGTAAAACAGGGGTCGCAGGATCGATCCCGCGCTTCTCAAGACTTTCGGACGAGTCTTTAAACCGAGGTCCCGTCGCCGTATGAACTCACCTGTTGGTGCGACGTAAAACTCAGATACTCACTCACTCACTCACTCATCATCAAGTTCTTGCTAAAGAGTGTTAACATAGTGGAACCGTCAAATAACGACCACATTGTTAGCGACCTTGTCTGCTGGAGCCAAAACAAACTTCATATGAAATTCGTGAATACCTAGTTTAAGGTGACGTGAAGGCGTCTTAGGTTTAGGAGGTATTAAGTTCGTACTTTGAAAGTAGAAATAAATGCGTTCGTTCACTAGTTTCAGAATGCTAAGTTTCCATTCTTTGAGGGCTTTATGCTCAACATACTCTCGTTTACACCATCGATTAAAAATTCATTCAAGGCAGCAGCGACTTATTGAAATCATTTTTAGAAGGAAATCGATATTTTGGATCTTTAGAAATTATATTTCGTATACTAGAATCAGGAATAACTTTTAATCTGCCAGTAATGATGCCGCTTACAGATGAACAAACGGTAGACGCAGTGCATAAATGCGAACAGGACCTGCACATTTTAGCATTGCATTTAGAAATACTAGGATACAATCCACTTCTTTTGAAATGATCGGTATATTTTCGAAGAATTGGCGAGTTGATAGGAGATAATCTAACTCTTAGATTATTTATTGCATGCTCCATTGACATTAACGGAAGCGGCAGAAAACAAATTTATGGATGTGACCAATACCGACGGCAACATAGCTCTTAAGTTATTAATAAAATGGGGATATCCGTACAGAAGAAGCAGAATGTAACATAAGGGGAGATATTGTAAGTTTAAATTTAGTTGTGATACTCATGTGTGTGTAAAGGGCCGATACCTTTAAACTAAAGCGATAGTCATACCGGTCATTAAGTTAAACAGTATACGGAAGAACTGAAGGTAAATCCTTCAAATGGAAGGCATGTTTAAATAACAAATCCCACAAAACAGCTATGCCTACAAAAAGCCCATAGATATCAAACAAGCAATTGTTATACAACGAGGTGCGAACGTCAGTCTAATTAAGACCTTCAACGGGTATCTAAAGGATGTCAAATTAAGGAACGGTGAAAGGTAATTGTAAATGCAATCCGTGGGGATTGGAAAAATAGGAGCATTAAATGCATGGACGGGGAGACCTTTTACAGCCACCACACGGCACAAACAACCAGCCCTGATATGCAAAATAGAAGTGAAGGCAATGATTAGTTTTCTTAGTCTTGTCCTTTTTCAAGTTGATGAATTATGTAAATGCAACATATTCGACAGTTTTTACTCCATGGACTTTGTAATGCTTTTGTGTTTTGAATCCAACTTCTGCAATGGTAGAATATAGTCTTCTTCTGGTGGCCTTCCATAGGAATCAAGGCTGTTTGCTTGGTTGGCTCTGAAGTATAAGACAAACCAATGTTCTCCTGGCTAGTCTGAATTGTCAGTGTTTATGATGTCGGCTTTCATGTCTAGCTGTTTCTTCTCTGGTATGAGATCTTTGGCAAATGTATCTCCATTTACAGTCATATGGTACAGAACGTGTATCCATCTTTTTAGATATCGTATTCTAATGGTGCTGACGGCGGTGGATAGGAGGACGTCTCCGATGCAGTAACTTCTATTAATTTCTTTTTCCAAAAGTCTCTTCGCTCAGTGTAGTCAGGTTTTCCTCCGTGTCTGTTTTGATTGTCTTTAAGAACACCCAGTTTTATAGGCTTCGACTTTTTCAGATGGTGTCAAATGGTCCAGTTCTGTTATAGCGCCGTATTGTTTTCTTCTTTGTTTTGACAGTAACAAACAGCTGGTCCCATTTTTTGATGACATCGTAGATGTTGCTATTCCTCAGAGCATTGACATGCAATCAATAGAGTGGGGAGGGGGGGGGGGGGTAGAGAGGAGAATCAACTGAAGTGTAGAAGCAGAAGAAAAAGCAACCCCCCCTCCTTTTTTCTTTGCCTGCTGAAAGAGCAGCAGGCCTTGCCCGACTGTAAACGAATATCATTTGGGCGCCCCAGTGGCGCAAAAACAAACGACCCCTTAGCCTCACCCAACAACCCCCATTAGAAACAGGAGAATCCAAGAGAGAGACAGAGAGGTCATGAAACACCAGGAAGTAGAAGTAAAACAAAGATCAGGAATCGATACAATTAACTTACTCCACCCATCAAAAACACCAAAGGGAAAGAAACACAAACACCAAGCGACCAGACCATAATGGAAACCTAAACAAAGGAAGGCCATAAGGACAGTTACTTTCCCACAAAATGGCCATATGGCCATCCAAAATTAAAAGACACAAGTGATACACACAGTAAGCAACAAACAACAACATAAACAAATCGCTGCAGTAACCGAAAATCCTGACTCAAATACACTGACAGGAGTTGGCACATAACAGTAATAGTGATGATGTGAAAATGCTGTTTAGAAATGACTCTGATTAAAACAAACAGCAGGAGTTTATAAACAGAAAAACGGTCCCAGTAGAGACAGTATAGTAGATGTGTTTTTGTTTTCTTGGGTTTAGTTTTAAGGCCCTCTCAAGATTATTTCACTTATATCGAGCCGATCTTTAATCGGAGGTGAGCGAAAACCGGACTACACTGAGAAAAACCAACTTACCATCCATTGCAGTTCTTGGCATCTCACATGTGACCCGAGCCAGGCTAGAACCACAGTGGAGGAGACGCGTTGTCGATACCATAAAGATAAACATATGGCAGCTGTGAACTTGTAAACAAAAGACCTGTCATAAGGGTGTCATTTTTTAAAAAGTGTTTATCATTTGGAAGCATTGAATACACTGTAGATCTGAAAAGTATGGATTGTGAATTTTTTGTCTGGACCAGACTACTAGTATCGGCAAATTAGGCCTCATCAGTGACCCTAAAGTATTTTCAACACTTCACAATTAGATCAATGATCCCAAATGAAAAGAAAATATAAACTACACATGATGAAGGCCATGGACACACTTTTTTCGGCCGCTACACATTCCCTTAACACCAGCCCATTATGATAACAAACCCTTTTGTTTTGGTCTTAGCAGTGAAATCAATGCATATCTGAAACATATAAAAGTGACCATGTTGTTTTCACAGTAGCGGCCGGGACTACTTTGCTGGTTTGTTTTTCGAAAAAAAAATGTACTTTTTCGATAAATTCCAAAATTTAATCGAATATGTTGAAATGTGTTGAAAACATATTTCACCGAGTGTATAGAAAACCTCAGAAATTTTCACGAGTGCGACACATGTTAAGAACAGCGGTTCAATTACAGTACATGGCTAAAGTGACGTATAAGATAAAAAAAAAAACTTTTTTCCGATGAATACCAAAAATATTTCGTCTCGTGTAATGAAAAACATTATAATTTTTACTCGCGTTTCGCACTCGTAAAAATTCTGATATTTTCAAAACACTCGATAAATCATTTTATTTATTACATTTCTAACAATGAATTATCTATTTTTCTCGGTGAAAGAAAACCCGATGATCGTTCAACAGTGAATTATTTCATTTCTTCGTTTTCGAAGGTTTTGACATCATAATTGCTAGGCGACGTTGCTGACGTCGTTGGTAACAACAATAACAATAGTTGACGTTTGCCGGAAATCTGATAAAATTATAGAAATCACACTTCAATTTTCGCTTCCATTTGACGTTTTTGAAGAGAGATCTGCAACACGAAGTTAAAGTATTATTTTCTTGAAAATACAGTTCTAATTTCATGACATTTATGCATCTGTATTTCAAGGACAGGATGATTTTTGCATTGAAATGAAAACAAGATGGCGACAGATTTTCAAACTAAACTACGCCTTCTGAAATCCATACCCTGACTGGAATTATTTTGGTTGGAAATCAGAATGGTTGAATTTGAAAATCCAAAGGAAAATATGAATTGAAATGTAATAAACAGTTTATTTTGTTGTTTTGATTGATTACGGAGAAATAATTCCCTCGTGTTCTAAGGTTTTCGTGTAAAAAAAACTGGTTCGCTATCGCTCACTCGTGTTTTACTCGGAAGCCTTAGAACATTATTATTTCACCGTATTCGATTAAAAAAAGCAAATAAACACTATGTATTCATCTCAAAAATGTAAATATCGTCTATATCTACAATGACGTCTTTCATATCTAAAAAACTACCTGCATATGAAATGTTTCAATAGTTTCCTTATTTGTGCTCTTAGCACTGAGGCGGTTCTAACTATGTTTTGAGCAAAGATTAGAAAAATAATGTATGCCAATATAAACCCCACTTTTCCGTATGGTAAATTATTCAATTGAACAGACTTGTTAACGAAAGTAGATTATAGTCACATAATCAAAAAGTGATTTATTTTAGCGGCTTCTTGTAACAAATTCCAGTACAATGTACCCCCAATAAAGAAAGAAGCGGTTTCTCAGGAAATATACGACTACATATAAATCGTATTTCATTGAAATTCATGCCGCAGACCGCCCCCCACCCCCCACACACACACCCAACGGAAAAAGTAAGGTTTATTTCAGGTAGAAAAAATAAATATAGGAATTTCACCAAAAGCACATGGTTATTCTCATATATCGCATAAAAGTTCTGCAGACTCTCACAATTGGTAAATGCAGTTTGTTTTCATTGCACAGTATCTGCCAAAGTGCATAATCTACAGTTTTGTACCATATGTGAAAGTTTGCAGAATTATGTATGCACCAAATGAAAACATGCGTGTGCTTTCGGTGAAATTCAAATATCTATTTCTTGTATGTGAAATGAGAGAGAGAGAGAGAGAGAGAGAGAGAGAGAGAGAGAGAGAGAGAGAGAGAGAGAGAATTAGTATAATATTTTATGAGGAGTTGTGCTCACGAGGTACCCACTATCTGTATATTGAGGGTAAAAACTAAGTTCACAATATTGAAAAAGTGACAAGATATGATCCAACACTTATATCCAAACGCGAAATTATTCAACAGTTATATCCAAACCACCTTCATATTGTGATACTTTGAAGAAAACACTTTTCAAAGCGATCGGTACACTCGGTACAGAAATGTTGGAAGAATTTCGCTCACTGTCTATATATCTGAGGTCATACAATAAGTTAAGTTCATAATGTGGACACAGTGACAAGAAACGACCTAACAATGATATCCAAAGCACACAAGCAGGGTAAACATCCATCCAAAGCCATCGAAAGAAGAGAAAAAAGGAGACGACTTCGAGAACGCTAGTAGAATCGCGAGGCTCGCCGAGCCTGATAAACTTGATATCTGACACAAACCTGGTATTCTATTTATACCCGTGTATATTCTTACATTTTTTCCAACAGTCCAGTTCATAGAAGTGCAATGTCACGTTGACCTGATAAAGCTCATTTGTCCTGAGATCGCATATCTTTATCAGGTCAACATGTTACAATGCAATTAATATAGGGGGTAAGTGAGCTAGGGAACGGCCACCTGCTTCAACTCGAAAGTTTACGATTAGTCAACCATAAGCAAATTCCTACAAAATAACAATTAAAAATCTCTTTGAGCACACATAAAAATCAATGTATTCCGCTGCAATTAAGAACAGTTTCAACTGTCAGCATTGATATCATCGTCCTTTATCCTGTCATCATATTACAGATTGTTATGTGGATTTCACAACGCCAATGCATCTAATTAAAATACGAAATTCAAAAATATATCGACTTGCCATTTTCTTGCTTATTCTAATAGGTTTTATTTGCCAAACTATTATTTGTGTGAAGAAATTATATATATACTTAGTCAAAAAAGTAACTATATCAACTTTCGGGTGAAACTCACTAGATATCTGGCAGCTATTGGGCTAAATTTGGCTGTATACATTTAAATCGGACGCTTAGCTAGAGAATGTTCAAACTTGTATTTGTCCATACCTTTCTGCTCTTGAGTTGTCTTCCAATATGGATCTAGAAAGATTTTGGTAGAAAATGGACATTGCGCATGCGCAGAAAGTTCTTTTTTGTCTAAGAAGGAAGACAATATTCTCTGAACATCGGATAACACTTTACTTTTACAATATCTCATGATCTCGCATTAAAAGCGAGGTTTTAATTTTTGAAATTCTCAAATTATCTCCCTTGCAATTAAAAATATTGCAATTTTCGAACTGCTGTAATTTTTATTCCTGTCAATCAGTTTTTGCCATTTTTTTCAAAAAACGCTTTGTGCCCACCATTACTGTTCATCATGATGGTAAAAAATACAGAAAATTCATGAAACATGTAGCACTATCGATTGCGATTTTCTATGGAGTTCCCATTGAAAGCAGCATTTGCCGCAACTTCTAAGAATTGGAGGTCAATATGTGATAGCCTGTTTCTCGTAGCTGAAGCAACTAATGTTCCAAATCTTTTGTGAATAGACGCAAAAGGTATCTTAAGAAATGTCACATGTATCAAATTTTAGAAATGTAGGGTACAGGGAAATTTTGTGATGTTAAATCAAAGCATGTTTTAATGATTTTCTCTGCGAAAATGGCACAGTGACCCCTTGGGTGTTTAAAGCAATAGTCCACGATGATGTATTTACGAAAACAAAAACGAATGGTGCTTTTGCACGGAAAAATGAGTCTTCTTATCAAAACATAACAAACTTTGTGTAGTTTTTATCTGTAGTAGCTGTAGTAACAGAAGCAATTTTAGGTATAGGAACTTTTTTGACTGAGTATATATATATATATATATATATATATATTAAATTTTGGACAGCTGTTTGTCCATTTTCTGGGAAAGTAACTGTCCTTTTGGCTTTTAGCTTGTGATGTTTTCATTAGGGGTTTAGTTGTTTCATGTTCGTGTTTCTTTCCCTTTGGGATGTTGAGTAATTGGATCGATTCCCGAGCATTGCCTTTGCTTCTATTTTATAGTTTTGATCCCGTTTATTTGTGTACGCACTTCATACAATACTTTCCATGAGTAGTTTGGAGCACAGAAACTACTGTATTAAGATCACTTTTTTAACGGTTCAAACGTTGTCTTGTAACATTTTGGGAACTTTCAAAAAGAGGTCTTAAAGACCACTTGATCAGTTCAAAGTGGTCTTTAACTAGGGGATAATCGGTGTATGAAAACAAAGTATGAGGAACGGTTAGCTGAATAAGATTCAGATTTGAAAACAAGGTGTACAGATGACGCAACGCTTAAAGTTTTCATCTCGTACACGTGCACTTTTTATCATAGTTTCCCTAATGATAACAGCGATCGAGATAGGAAATTAAAACTTAATACAGAACACAATGTTTTGATCCGACGGTTGAGATAAAGATTGAGTACGAGTATATATGTGTCACTGTTCACAAAGAGGCGCAACTTGGTGTGTATGCCCAGCGAAGATAGGCATCATCTTATGCATCGATGTAGCCGTATCAATTTAATTTTCACATTGTCGATGTGCCAGGATACGTTACGACAACACATGTGTGACATAGTGCATTCTTTCCGTTCTCCAGGACGGTTCTTTTTCTGATGAAAATTGGGTGATATTTTTCTTATTTTTACTTCTAAGATAGGTTGTGGGTGCCTGAACCTATGTCTAGGAGCAGAAATAAGCAAAATAATGGATAAGTCTGTAAACTCCAGTTTTTCTATATAAAGTGGGGTTTAGGGGGGTATCCATTTCACGGACTAGTTAATATGATGAAAAGATTACTCTTGCGCATTTTGAAGGCACTTATCAGACTTGGTGGAGATGATGGCTAATCTGATTATTCGGTGAACGCACAAGCTAACTAGTATCATTTCGTGCTCCAGGTCCATACAAAGGTGCAAAACTACATGCGGCTGGAGCTTGTTTTACTTTTTCTTGCTAGCCAAAACAGTTAAATTCTAACATTAGGACCACCTTTGGGACTGTTCAAAAGTGCCACTGTTAGGACTGTTCAACATGTGGGTGGATACGACACTAAAACTAACAACTGAAACCTTCATAACATGCTTTTAAGAGCAGAATTAGTCTTAAATGGGCCCCGTCAAGCGATTTTGGTACTTATCGCCTTTGCGAGCAGCGAAGGTTCAGGCGAGCCTGCGCATCCGCGCAGTCTCGCCAGAACCTTCGCTGCTCGCTCATACAAGCAGTGAATCAAGAGGAACCTTCAGACAGAAAGCCATATCCCCGGCCCCTCTGAATGGCTGAGCATGCGCAGTTAAAATTTGTCATGACGGAATGCTCGAAGACACAAATTCGCTTGGCGGGGCTCAAATGTAGCCTTAAATGGTCTTAACATTGGAATGACACTGTACAAAGGGTAACCAACTCTCATGCGTACCTGAAATGTATCTTTCAACATCAATAATGAAACTATCGCTAATATTAATCATAAAATATTTTAGGGGCATTAAGGAAAATGGGTACACCTGACAGATTTTTCCGCCATTTTTCAAAAGGGAGAAAACTTTCGGCAATAACTTCCTGTTCGCTTTTCTACAAACTCTGTCCCACTGTGCAGAAGTTGCCTCTGCTGAAGGTGTATCCATTCCCCTTAAAAACATTTTCTCATATATGGGTTTGGTATGGTAATGAGCATTATAGTGCGGTTGGAGTGAGGTACATGCTGAACAGTGTATCTAAAATGTTCCGGTTTGATGCCAAAAACATGAGAAGGGATATGTTCATGAAGTTTTTTATTTTGAGTTTCATCGGTTGTATGAACTATTTTGCTATGGGACTGAATTCATACACGATCAATGAATGGATACAACATCAAGTAAAAATAAAATATTTCGCCAACAGAACGCTTTCGTCTAACTTTTCTGCTTGCGAGAAAGCAAATAAAAGTGACCCGGATTATATCACGTATACGCATGTGCAACAGGAAACGGCAAATTGGCAGATTTATAATACGGTAGCCTCGGCGGTTCCTGCGTTTATTACTGCGGTGATATATCCGTCATACACCGATTCCTTCGGAAGGAAGTACCTGTTCATTTTAAGCCTAACCGGAGTTTTTCTTCAGTTTTTCATAGATGCTTTGACTATACTGTTCGAAGGAAGTTTGATATTTATAGTGCTTGGAGCATTTGTGTTTGGTGTATCAGGAACGACATATTGTTTACTGTCAGCCATGTTTACTTTCGTAGCAGATGTGACGCAGAATGGGAAACAGCGGACCGCAGCCATGACAATAGTTGAATCTCTTTTGCTTATCATGACTACAACATCTGGTCTAACTGCAGGATTTTTCATCGACGCAGTTGGTTATATCTATCCCGGTTTAACGGCTGCAGCACTGGCGTTCACAAACCTTCTTGTCGTTATATTTTTCTTACCGGAAACCCTACCGAAGGCCATGCGTCAGAAACGTCTTCCGGTCCCAAGAAGTGTAAAACGCGTCTTCGATTTTTATTTTAGTAGTGACTTTCGAGGAAAGCGGTCTTTGTATCTTCTCATGATTGCTACGTTTGTCATATTAGACTTGTGTAGTGTACACAGACGATCCTTGGAAGTTCTTTATCAGTTGGGTATGCCATTCTGCTGGGGCCCGAAGAAAATAGGGTACTTTGCGGCACTAACAAACGTGGGACAGAGTGTATTCGCTATTGGTTTGGTTACTTTGCTGCAGAGATGTTTATCTGACGTTTCGATAGGCATGATAGCGTCATTTTCAAATGCATGTTCTCTGGTACTCGAAGGCCTTGCATCCACAGATGTTATGCTCTATCTAGGTAATATGCGTTTCATTTTAAACAGCATGTACATGTACTTAGCGTCCGAATCATGGAAATCGGCAAGCACTGTCGACCCAGATCAGAGGCAACATTTTATGGCATCTGTCTGATATGGAATTAGCTCGGTTGCTCAAAGTACAGGTGGTTTTTTTTAGAATTTATCACAAATAAAACACACCCGTATAATTGAAAACATATAGATCGGTCCAAGGCTATTTTATATTGTTATACATGGTTAAAAACGTATTTATACGTGGCGGGCTTATTACCACTTCAGAAGGAAATTGGTTCCTCAGTGCGACGGGTGGCAAAACGTCTGAGGCCAACCTCCTTTATGCTTCGGTTTCAACATTATTTAAATTGGAAATTCATTTGTGAGCATTATGAAATACGGGTACATTGTACTTGATATAAATTCTTGTTCACACCAGTCAGTCCATTAACGGCCCCCGCCCATCGGGGCTCGAAGAAATCATCTATTATTATGCCATTATATAAAAAAGGACTCAAAGATATTTCATCAAATTATAGACCTATTTCGCTACTGAGCTGTATTGGAAAACTAATGGAAAGATTAATTTATAAAAGTATATATAATCATCTTATTTCAAATAATCTTGTATATAAAAAACAATCGGGATTCTTGTCCGGCCATTCCACTGTACATCAGCTTATTGATATTTACCATCAGATCTGTCAAGGCATAGACTCTAAAGTTTATACTTGCATGATATTTTGCGACATATCTAAAGCCTTTGATCGAGTATGGCATCGTGGCTTACTGTTTAAATTACAACAAAACGGTATATCAGGGAAGTTATTAGATTGGATTGTTAGTTATTTATCAAACAGACAGCAAAAAGTCTTTCTTGGTTCTTCCATGTCAAACGTTAAACATACATCAGCAGGCGTACCCCAAGGCTCTGTTCTTGGGCCCCTGTTTTTCCTTATTTACGTGAACGATATCATTGATAATTTATTAAGTATCACTCGACTGTTTGCTGATGATACATCTTTGGCCTTTTCTTCTTCCAATTTGGCAGATTTGGAAGGTATCTTAAACAATGACCTGCAGGTCATTTCAATTTGGGCAAAACAATGGTTAGTTGACTTTAACCCAGCAAAAACAGAAGCAATGTTATTTACACTGGAAAAGGACATAAATCCACCTGTATTAATGTTTGATGACACACAAGTAAAATTTGTAGACCAACACAAACATTTAGGAATTTCATTTAGCCACGATGCCAAATGGCACGAACATATCAACAATATTTTAACCTCCGCTGCAAAAATTCTAGGTATGATGCGTAAATTAAAATATAAACTTCACAGAAAAGCACTAAATCAGATTTATTTATCGTTTTTGAGACCGATTCTCGAATACGCATCTGCAGTATGGGATGGTTGTACAATGTATGAAAAAGATAGTCTCGAAAAAATACAACATGAAGCTGCAAGGATTGTTAGTGGTTTAACTAGATCAGTTTCTATTGCCAAATTATATTCTGAAATTGGATGGCTTTCATTAGCTGACCGGCGAAACTATCAGAAGTTAGTTCTTGTGTTTAAATCCAAGAATGCCATGTTACCAGAGTTTCTAACTAATCTTTTTCCTCCAATTGTGGGTATGACATCTCATTATACTTTACGAAACAGCGACGACTTTGTTATTCAAAACCAAAGAACGCAAGTTTTCTCTAGATCCTTCATCCCATCTTCTACAAGTTTATGGAACCAACTACCTCAAGAAATTCGAAACAAACCCACATTATCAAGTTTTAAAAGCGCTTTACTCAGTGATCTGTTTATTGCACCAAAAGTACCACAATATTTTTTGTATGGTAACAGAAAATTATCAGTAGTACACGCATGTATTAGAAATAATTGCAGCAACTTACACAATGACTTATTTAGAAACAGATTAAGAGAAAATGCACAATGTGAATGTGGAACAAGTATAGAAGACGCAGAACATTATTTCTTTCAATGTTATAGATATACAAACGAACGGCGAAAACTCTTTCACAATACCCACAGATTCCATCCACTAAATATAAATACTCTACTAAATGGCAGAGAGTCACTTTCTTTCGAAGAAAACTCAACGATATTTCGTAGTGTACAGGAATACATAAAGGATACCAACCGCTTTTAGGCATTACAAACACTCATCAGGAAAACACGCCTATATAAATTCGATTTCCTTGAACTCCACTTTATATAGTAGAAATTGGGACCTCCAGGTGTAGACAGTATTTATCTTGTTCTTGCCCTAGAGCATGGAGTGTGGGTGCTCGTTGGGACTGCCTCAGGGGCGGTTCTAGCGGATACCCGCAGTCTGTGTTATGGGCGTGGATATGGGGAGTATCTGGAATTTTACTTGGAAAAATCACTTTCAGTGGTAAAATTTTACCGGTATATTTGATTAGGTGTGTTTACGTATTGATTCGTATAGAGTAACTTCCGAGAGGTTGAGAGAAATGTTGCTGCTAATTGTGTTCCGGTTATTTCTGCATTTTGAAGATATATTTCAAGACGTTCTACCTATATCTATCCTTTCTCCTTATTTCTTGGATATTTCTCTACTCTATTGATAGTCCCCATACTCGTGTGGTTATGTTTGATTTGTCATTTGTGAATTGCTTAAAACTGTATTTTGTACTTGGGAAGGGCCGTAACTAATGTTGCTAGAACTTGTGGCCCAACCCATTTGCTTGTATCTTATGTTATAAGCAATAAAATATGTTTAAATCAGAAGAAATAGATGGGCTGCATGATGCTTCCCCGCAGAGCTGAAACCGACGTGCACACGAGTACTGGTAAACCGCTTACATGATATGAGCCTGTCCAGTCAAAGCAGTGCGAGTCGGACCGCCCATGCTTATAAACCCTACTGGTTTCATTGGGCGGCAGGGCTTGAGATGTCGTTTCATCTCAATTTCGGGTAAAAGTTCCAAAAAATTGGAAGCAACGTCTCCAAAATGACCTTTACAGTGCTGACGGGGACGTTAAACCTTAAATCAATCAAACAAACAAAGTCAGGCCACTAGAAAAAGACCTTTCACACTCTTCCATTTTATGTTCTTCAAAATGCGTATGTGCAGCAACGTGAACGCTTGAAATCCTGTTTGCATTACGAAAACACGCCTATACAAATATATTGTAAACGTTTCCGCGAAAAAACGAAAATTTTAAGATGAAAAATTGTGATTTGTTTCTTATTTCTGTTCAAAATATAGATTGTGGGTACTCGTTAGATCCGCCTCATCGAGGCGGTTCTAACGATTACCCACAAACTATATTTCAAAAATAAGGTTTACCATTATAACCCCAGTTTTACCATATAAAAGTGGTGTTCAAGGGGGTCAGAATTTTAAAGGCGTGTTTTCGTGATGAGCTAGATCAAGGTCCCTTCAACATTTTTGTGAGTAGCAGCGACTCTGGTGTGACTACGCATGCGCAGGATTGTCTGACCCTTTATTAGTCGCATATGCGTTAAGAACATTTTTCTAACTATCAGGCTCAAATCTTGTCGTTGAGTCGTTAAACTCCCTTTCTTTCAAAATAGCCTCTTAAAAGAAAAGCGAACAGTAAGATAGACCTGGCATTTTTCATTCAATTTTCAAAGGGAGACGTTTTGGAGAAAATGGTTAAATACGTTGAGACCATAGATACCTTCTTAACGTCTTGACCCGTTTGAACCAAAGGGCCACATTTGCCTTATGCAGAAAAAATCTTCTGTGCACAACATGCGTAACGATCAATTGCTTAACTTTTCCATGTAGACTGTGTGCTAACGTAATAGCAACCAACCAACGAGATGTTTGCCGCAAAAAGGCGGCAAACAACGAGAGTTGGTTGCTTAACGGTAACACATGTATTTATTCATGGAAACATACCCCACCCATTCAAAACCTACAAAAACCAACAGTACTGAGGCCAAACATTTGATGAAGCTTCCGGTTTTACAAATATAAATCTTTATCATATGACGTCGCGTCTTAGAATGTAATAACGTCATGTAATAAATTCGATAATCCACTAGTGGATTAAATATGCAAATTAGTTAGATATGTCCCGTAACGTTACATATACGACGTCCTTAATGACGTCGCGTTTACTTATGGCGGAATACTGTCATTTTTGTAAAACGATCGTGAATAAAATGCGTTTATCATGTTTTATGATAAATAGAATCTTGCATTCGTGCTCATGCATTATTGAATTTATTAAACTCGTTGAAGAATAGGTATAAAATGCTCGGCAAGCCTCGCATTTTATCCCTTTTCCTCAACTCGTTTAATAAATTCAATAATACATGAACACCCATGTAAGATCCTCTATCTCATATATATGCAGCTTCCTGTGATTGGATAAAACTTGAACTTCCTTGTTACAATGGACTCACGTTCATCTTTTCGCATGACCGTGTCTCACAATCCAGCCGTTTCTGATAGAAAAAGCTAACTCAATGCTGAAATGTGTTTCTTTTACCCTTTAGTTTACAGTACGAGCCGTAGGACGGTATCCAAGGCGGTAACAGTGAATATGCGTCCCATCAACAGCACCACTGTGACTTTTAGTGTCTCCCTTTTGATGCCACACATCTCAGGGAAAAAACTGGCACAGAAAAATGCTCTCACATATTTGGCTATTTTCTTTGGCACAACCGCACAGGACACACCAGTTCACTTAACGGCTCAGTAAAAAAATTGTGCGAGGAAGTAGTCTTGGGGAAATCTGTGCTCAATCAGTCTTTCTTTTTCACAGCAAGAACCGCAACCGAATAGATTACCTAGGTGGGAGCATGTCTCACTCGCTGGGTGCATGTCACTCAGACCCTTAAAATAAGATGGACTTCTTCTAAGCATGGAACATTTTGTAAAATACATTGAAAGCTGTCTGTGAATTGTAACAAGAAATATCTTTAAAAAAGATATGCGGCGTAGATTTAATTGGAAGGTTGTTTAGAAACCAGTGCTTCAGCTGAAATGCACGACCCGCCGGATGCTTTTAGCTTGATGAGTGTTACCATATATGGGTATGGCGGCCATTTTGGTCATGTGACCTGGACTTTAAACGGTTCCCCCAATAAATGCGCCTTATCGTAAGGAGCAAAAATATATCTAATACTTTAGTACTGTATTCTGAATCGTTTGCAGGATAAAATGAATTCTCACTTTTCCAATACAAAAGCATATGTGTCAAAGTTTGACTTAGGCACAAAGAAGGTCAAGGTCAACCCAGGGTCACCATTTTAGCAATTTATGATGGGCGTACGTCCCAGATGTTATTTATCAAGTTTCGAGGAAATCTGCCAAGTGGTTCTGGAGAAGACTATTTTGAAGGGTTTTTACCATATATGGCTTGGCGGCCATTTTGGTCATGTGACCTGGACCCCATGAGCAAATTTTGGTTTCCTCCATCCCATAGAGGCTCCATATGAAATTTGACCTTAATCGGCCCAACGGTTTCCGAGGAGAATCAGCTCGAAAATTTTCACATTTTTCGCCTCGGCGAGGCTATACTAAATGGAATCTAATATTTCGCAAGTTCATTGGTTAGACCTCATTGATACTATCAGTATGCCAAAAATTGTTTAAATATTCCAAGCGGTTAAGTCACTATCACCAATTTTCACAAACGGGTTACGGACGGACAGACAGACAGACCATGTATGGCTTGGCGCCCATTTAGGTCATGTGACCTGGACCCGATGAGCAAATTTTGGTTTCCCCCATCCCATAGAGGCTCCATATGAAATTTGACTTCAATCGGCCCAACGGTTTCCGAGGAGAAGCAGTTCGAAAATTTTCACATTTTTTCGCCTCGGCGAGCCTATACTAAATGGAATATAATATTTCGTAAGTTCATTGGTTAGATCACATTGATATCTATCAGTATGCCAAAAATTGTTTAAATATTCCAAGCGGTTAAGTCACTGTCACCAATTTTCACAAACGGGTTACGGACGGACAGACAGACTGACAGAATGACACGGTGATTTTAGGACACTCTTAGAAAATCAACCGACTTCAGTCGGTCGCTTTTTCTGCGGGTCGTGCAATATGAGTTACAATAGTGACAGCAACAATTGTCTAGCTATGAACTGGTTAACTGTATTCAAACAATTCAGATGTCACGCGAGGAAAAATAGCTTTGCAGAGGGCGGTGTCCCGCCTGTTTGAGCTAAGGTCAATGTAAAAGGTCAAGGTTAAAAACATGACCTCATTTCAAGAGCATATGATCTCAAGTATATGCACAACAAATAAGAAAACGTTATCAATTACTGTTTTTGAACACAAATTCTAGGGTTAACATTTCGGGTTGTCGCTATGGTGAACGTAAACGCATAGGCGGACGAACAAACGGACGAGCAGACAAACGGACGGAAACTTGATCTTATGTGCACCTAATAAAAACTCAAATTTCACTTATTCCTTTTCAGAATTTATATAACATTAATGATATTCGAAAATGTCCATTTTGTGTTAAAATGGAGGACATAAAGTATGCTGAAGACAAATGATACACTGCAACTTTTATTTAGCATATATTGTAAATTAAACATCTGTCAATTTGTAATGCGATTATTACATGTTTTTGTCATGCTATATCTCTTTATTGGGCAACAGGGCTTGGGTGTCATTTCATCTCAATGTCGGGTAAAAGTCCCACAAACTTGGAAGCAACGTCTCCAAAATGACCTACACAGTGTTGATGGGGACGTTAAACCTCAAATCAAACAAACAATTCCTTTCGCAGAAAATTCTTCCTTTCGCGAAAGGAACCTTCCTTTCGCGAAATGGTTCCTTTCGCTATATAGACCAACCACGTGAAATTAGGTCAAAATAGCTATTCACCGCAGCAGTTACAGAATTCACTAGAAACACAATTATACATATGACGTATATTCATCAAAGGACAAGACGGTGAGCAAGCCGAAACTGTATATATTTTTCATTCATGTCTCACATAAAAAACGAAACATTTCCTAGGTTAAAACTTCAGTAAACTGTCGTACTTTTGAGTATATTTATTTATGCAAATCATTGACCAATGAAATGGTCATCTCCTTGGACATGTGGTTTTATTGACCAATGGAATAACGAAAAATGTAGGACAAAAGCAAAACTATAACGGCTACGCCGTAAAAAGGCTGTATTTTCAAAATGGCGATCCGTTTGTGTTTTAAAATTGATAGTTGTGACGTCACGGCAGGTTAAATTCGTGACGTAATTGGCAGCGCACCCGAGACCCTCGTTCGCAGCTTCTCTCAGAGTAGGCCTACCCATAAATACCGGCAAACGGATACATGTACGAGTAGCCAAAATCATCCTTTGCAGCTAAGTGGTTAGTGCACTTGCCTCTGATGATATTGGTCCCGGTTTGTTCCCCGGCAGCGGTGATAAAATGTGGGAGTCGGAAAATGCGCAGTTGCAGCATCTGCAGGAATAAATGCTAAAAGGGCACCATATGTCGGTTCGGGACATAAACATGGTAGCACTTGGTTCTGATGCTAGAGGGCCCACGTTCGATCCCTGGCGGCATGTGATAAAACATCGGTGTCCGAACATGCTCCATTGGCATCAGTTGCAGAGATGAATGTAACAAAGTACACCGTCCTTCGGATCATTAGCTGGAGGCCCTCTGTGCATGGAGAATTACAATTACTGTGCAGCCTTACATCCTGCAAATCTGGGGTGTACAATTGCGAATAATGGTCAAATGTAACAGATCGCAGAATGGTAACCGCTTAGAGAATCTAAGCCTGCCCAGAAACCGCGGTGCGAGGCGGACCGTCCATGCTAATAAACCATACTGGTTTCATTGGGCGACACCGGGGCTTGTGATGTCATTTCATCTCAATGTCGGGTAAAAGTCCCACAAAATTGGAAGCAACGTCTCCAAAATGACCTTTACAGTGTTGACCTCAAATCAAACAAACAAAAACAGATCGCAGAACAGTAGGGTAGGGCAAAGTAGGGTAGGTAACTGGTGGTCTCACAGCTGTAATAACATGATTAATACCATGTGGACGTTTTAATTAATGCCGGTTAGTGTCAGATGCACTGTCTTTGGTCGGGCCTGTGGCCAACCTGAGTTAAACTGTTGGTTTTCTTTTGCCCCAGCATTTCAGTTATTTCATGATGTCGAGTCCTCATCGTAGTTTCATCCCTGTATTTTGTTTTTACGTTCTCGGAGATTGCACAGACGAGAAAGAAATCCTCCATGATGGGGATAACCACAACAGAACAAAGCGCGAGGATTGTGGTCACGTGATAAAAAAATTAAAGCCCCTCACCCTCGTAAATAACTTTCCGTTGTCCGTTCCAATGCTGTTCTTGAGGTCTTTGGGTAACATTTGGTGGGTATCAGAATAGGTAAGATAATGAAATAACTGCTATCTTGTGTGCCTCGTTCCTGTTCATATCTTTTGATCCTTGATGCGTGTGTTTGTTTTGATTGATTTTAAGTTTAACGTCCCCGTCCACACTATTAAGGACATTTTGGAGACGTTGCTTCCAAATTTGTGGAACTTTTACCCGACATTGAGATGAAATGACATCTCAAGCCCTGCCGCCCAATGACACCAATAGGGTTTATATGCATGGACTGTCCAAGTCGCAGCACTTTACCTGGGCAGGCTTAGACCTCCTAAGCGGGTTACCAGTACATGTACTCATGTGCGGTTGGTTTCAGCTCTGCGTGGAAGCTCTGTACAGCCCGATCTATTCCTCCAAGTTTCGGTGGGCGGGGCAGTTGATCCGTGTAGAATAGTTGTAGTATAGCACTGACAAATACCCTTCTCTCAAGCCACTATTTACAAGTTATTCTAAATCTAAGAAGTCACCTATTTCATATGGGCCCCGTCAAGCGATTTTGGTACTTATCGCCTATGCGAGCAGCGAAGGTTCAGGCGAGCCCGCGCCTCCGCGCAGTCTCGCCAGAACCTTCGCTGCTCGCTCATACAAGCAGTGAATCAAGAGGAACCTTCAGACAGAAAGCCATATCCCTGGCCCCTCTGAATGGCTGGGCATGCGCAGTTAAATTTGTCATGACGGAATGCTCGAAGACACAAATTCGCTTGGCGGGGCTCATATAATTTGTGACAGGTATTTATCGCTTAAGGGGAATGAATACACCTGGCATTTTTCCCGCCATTTTTAAAAAGGAGGCACGTTTCGGGACTTCCTGTTCGCTTTTCTATAAACCCTGTCCCATTTAAAAAGGGGTCTACTCTTAATGGAAGGAATTTGCTCTTCTGGACATGGGAGACAAAAATACCTTTGTAGGAGTTGCCTGTCCTGAAGGTGTATCCATTCCCCTTAAATATGCAGCAAAGGCCCAGGCGTTAGCGCAGTTTCGCCAGAGTCTTTTCTGTTTGCAGACATGTAGTGGCGACGTTAAGGTTGCTTCATACAAGAAGCCGTGCGTTATCCCTAATAGGTTGCACACGTTAGATCGGAAACTACATGTAGTAAGGACACTTTGTTCACGGGCTAGCTTTTTTTCTTTAGTTGCAGTGCCTGTATTGTTGGCTAACATGACAACATCGGTAGTCAGAGGCATAATGTCAGCTATGACATCACCAGAACAACAAGGTAGGTTTCCGTGCCATCTCCAGAACAACACGATAGGTAAGGTAGAGTTCAATGACGTCACCAGAACAACAAGAGAGATTCATTGCTCTCACTAGAACAAGCTAGGTTCAATGGCAACATCATGTTACAAGGTAGGTTTCATTGACGACAAAAAACTTGTTTGTTTGTATTGGAGTAGGTCATTTTGAGCCGGTCAGTTTACCTATCCACACTTTCCTGGACAGGCTTATACATAAGTGGTTAACCAGTACAGTGCACATTCTTTCGCCAGAAACTGACAACTGCCCTTCTTGAATCAGTGGAAGGGAGAGAATGACCGTAGAAAAGATTTCATAATCAATCTCCACGACAGAATGTTGCTGACCCCGGCAGGAATCGAACCTGCGTCCTCCTGACCAGTCAGACGCACAGCCGACTGAGCTGCCGAGGCCGGCCGACAAAAAACAAAAAAATTATAAAAAAAAACAAGCTAGGCTTTTTGGGCGTCTGTATTTGCAGTCAGTTTGAAAGTTTTACAACTTAACTCTTGCCCTGCTGATCCCGAATCGTTCTTATCTTTCAAACAATGTAGATCTAGATCAGATGGCCATCTGATCAGAATCTTCATTGTATGAATTTGTTGCAATAATTTGCATCAAGTAATCTGATGGGTTGATAATCAGTAGTGGGCACATTTAACTATTCAGCAAGACAAGGGTTAAGAAAAATAAACCAAATACCAAATAGTTGTCATCGGGAATTTCTTCAATCAGATAGATCAATGTAGGCCGATATAGAACGAAAATGTTTTACTTTGAATTCGTAATTTTACCAGGAAACATTACGCCCACCCCCGCCCCCGCCCATCGGAGCTTGAAGAAATAGATGGGTTGCATAATGCTTCCACGCAGAGCTGAAACCGACCCGCACACGAGTACTGATAAACCGCTTAGAGGCTCTAAGCCTGCCCAGGCAAAGCGGTGCGAGTCGGACCGTCCATGCTTATACGAGGGATGTTCGAAAAGAATTGCTTATTTCTATCTGGAGACTTCAAATTTCAAGTTAGCCCCAAAGTGCTCATTTCATGCCCTCAAAGTACTCCCCGTGGCTAGAAATGCAAAGTTTCAGCCGATGTATCCACTTCTTGAAGGCGTCACGGTACGCTGATTTGGACACAGTAATAAGGTACTATTGAATGGCAGATCCAAGTGCCTGTCGGGACTGGTATTTCCGCCCATCAAGGAATGATTTCAATTTCGGAAACAAAAAGATATCACCTGGGGCAAGGTCTGGGGAATACGGGGTGAGGCAAAACAGTTACTTTTTCTTTCTTCAAAAACGCCGTAACTATTGCGGAGGTATGAGCGGTTGCATTGTCATGTAGAAGACGGATATGTTTACAACCAGTGGCAGGGCATCGTTTCTGATAATACTTTTTCAGTTTCTTCAGTACTACGTCTTTGTGGAACTTTCCGGTGATGCTTCGGCACTTTATTGCGACGCCTTCACCAGAGAAGAAGATTGCATACAAAACCTTCTTTGTACTCAAAGAATGTTTGGTAATTATTGCACGTTGACTGTGTTTAGTGGCCCAGATCTTATTGCCAACCTTTCTGACGGGCTCAATATAATGAACCTAGGTTTCATCACCTGTGACGACACTGGCAAACTGCTTTTTGTCATATTTTGTAAACATTTGAAGCAGCTTTTTGGCCACTTTAACCCGTTGCCTGTTTTGCTCGTCAGTCAACAGATGTGGCACCCATCTAGCATAAATCTTTCTGACTTTCAAATGTTTCTTCAAAATACGGTGAACCGTTGATAGTGATATGCCTACCTTTCACTGTAAATCTGGCATCTCCTTCAATGATTTCCTTTTGGAAACGATTTCTTTACTAGATGCAGATTTTGGCCTACCTGATTTCGGTGCATTTTTGATAGACTCTGCACCAGACTCAAATTTCTTTTTCCACCGCTGAACTGTGTCATAATACACACAAGAAGGTCCAAAAGCAGTAAAAAAATAAGTCATCAGCTTCTCTAAAGAACAACCAAGTTTTAAGCAAGCTTTGATGTAAGCCCGTATTTCAACTTTTTAGTCGACGTTTCTACCAACCATTTTTACTGCAGTGGTCAATGACTGCGTGTATTCAAATGGCAATTTTTTGTCTTTCACTAAGTCTAACATGTACATTTATACACCATTGTTTAGATATTGAATAGCCCTATATAAGTATGTATTGGTTTTGATCGTGCCCCACGTGAATATCGAGCTAGAGGACAATAAGCAATTCTTTTCGAACATCCCTCGTAAACTCTATTGGTTTCATTGGGCGGCAGGGCTTGAGATTTCATTTCATCTCAGTGTCGGGTAAAAGTCCCACACAATTGGAAGCAACGTCTCCAACATGAGCGCTACAGTGTTGACGGGGACGTTAAACCTCAAATCAAACAAACAAACAAACAAACACACCAAGAAACATTAACAATACAGGACATTTTTGTCCCCAAAGCATTTGTGATATTTTCCTAATTTTTGTTCTAATCACTGATTTAACGCCAGTGCTCCTCCAGAAAGTCTCAATATTGCGATTGATCGTTAGAACGAACTCCTTGGATCGTTGCTAACGAATACCAACAATCTATGTTGTGGAACAAAAATTATGGAAATAATAGTATAGGCCTGCATATATAAAGCGGAGCCTATACCATGATATTTTATATACCGTTTTCTTCTAGGTGCCATGTTTGCGAGTATATGTGTTATTCAGAATGTCGCCTGGCTGATAGCGAGTTTTGGTGATAATCTTATTTACTCAGCAACTGTGAGTTTTTTCAGTGGTTTTGTGTTTCTGGTTTTGGCTGGAATGGCCGTTCTTGGCATAATACTGCTGGGGTAGGTGCATTTATGTTTTTGAATTATTATATCTCTGATAGACGGGTCTCCGTGGCCTTATGGTTAAGAGCTGCTGACACTTAACCCATAAATGACAATGGAATCTTCCGCCAAGTAAGTTTGGAGTGGTCCATTACCAATTATACGGGTGTCTGGATTGTTTTTATTTCTGGCAAATTTTACAAAAATGAATATTCTTTTAGCAAACAATGTAGACCCAGATCAGACGCCGCTTTCTGCGCCGACTGATCTGGGTCTACACTGTTTGCCACTGTCCCAAAAAGGGCCGCTATGCATGTATAGTAGTCGCAGATAAGATTGACTAGGCGGGGCTATTCAGGTGGTGTCAATATATGTCAAATTCACTGAGTCCACCAGAAGATCGGTAGAGTGCCTTTCGCAAGTTTTCTACAAGCGGAAGAAATGGTCATATACGGCACAGCTATGCTTGTGTTACAGTTGAATTCACACAATCGGGTGACTTGGTTTACCTTTTTATTAATGGAATATTCCTAAGGCAGGTACACTCCGCCTAGTCAATCTTATCTGCGACTACTATACATGTATGGGTAAAACATACCGTTTCTCATAGCCGTGAGTTCGAGCCTCGCTTGTATTAAGATTATGAGACGCTAAGTTCTGCAACGGAATGTCATGTAGTTTTCTTTACACACGTTTTATTAAAGATCAGCGAAATAATCATGAAAAGGTTGTAAAACCAAAATGAAAATAAAAGTCATCTTGGTTGACATACATGTGCACTTGCAACGTACGTCATCTCAGAAGACAATAGAAATTGTTTTCAAGCGAGTAAGTTCGAGATAGCTTTTTTTAACCCATCTTATGGTAAATCCCGAAATTGACACTGAGACGATCAGATCCCAAAGAACGCGACGTCTGATCAGAGTCTTCAGTATTTGAAAAAAGTTTTTAGCCATTTTCTAGATAATTGTCTTGGAATAACAAAATTCGACACTCCTTCATCTCGAAATTGACTCGTGCTACAATATACATGCATGCATGTACATGTTTAAGGTGGACGAATCAATGTGCTAACAACGCACATGCCTTCTCTGTCGAGAGCATAATAATAATAATAATAATAATAATAATAATAATAATAATACTAATAATAATAGTCGACCTTATTTATAGAGGGTGTAGTAGTTGGAGATGAGACTGACTAGGCGGAGCTATCGTTTGTGCCTGCCTTAGGAATATTCCATTAACAAAAAGGTAAACCAAGTCACCCGATTGTGTGAATTCAACTGTAACACAAGCATGGCTGTGGCGTATATGACCATTGCGTCCGCTTGTAGAGAGCGTGCGAAAGGCACTCTACCGAATCTTCTGGTGGACTCAGCGAATTTGATATATATTGACAACACAATAACTCCGCCTAGTCAATCTTATCTGCGACTACTTTTTTTTTATAACACATTTAGTGCTTGTACTGGAACCAGTACTTAGCAATGTAGATAAAGTCTCTTGCTCAAGGAAACAACACTTGGCGCTTGCGGGGATCGAACCGGCTACCTCTCGATCTCAAATCCGATGCTTTACCACTGCACCACAGCGCTCGACAGACCCATGTTTATTGTAGTTATATGGGACTTAAACAAAAATAAAACCATCTAAAACCCAAATCCCTGGGCCATTTAGGGCTCCATAAATATTCATGTATTTACATATAGTATTTACCTTATTTCTGATCAAATTCAAGCTTGTTGGTACATGTACATTTGCTCTTAAAAGAACATCAGCGGATTGTAATATATATATATTGTTTTCAATGCCGAGGTTTTACGTAGATGGACATCATGTTATCAAGTCTGTATAATAAACGCCCAGGTAAACCCTGCTTTGTATAGAGAAAACTGGGGTTCACACGGGTATACACATTTTTTTTGTTATTTTTGATCCAATCATTACGAAAACACGCCTATACAAATACATTGTAAATGTTATCGCCAGAAAAAGGAAAATTTTAAGATGAAAAAAAAATGTGATATTTTTCTTATTTCTGCTTTAAAATATAGCTTGTGGGTACTCGTTAGTACCGCCTCGACCTTTACCCCAATTTTTCTATATAAAACTGGAGTTCAAGGGGGTAAGAATTATAAACGCGTGTTTTCATGATGACATAGGTTGGGGTACTCGTTAGAACCACCTCCTAAAAAGCATCCACAACCTATGATATGTTGTAGTATAAATAAGAAAATATCACGTTTTTATGAGGAAAATTACCGTTCTGGAGGTATGAAAGTATGCACTACATGAATGTCGGTTTCATTGGGCGACATGGCTTGAAAGGTCAAGTCCCACAAAATTGGAAGCAACGTCTCCAAAATGACCTTTACAGTATTGACGGGGACGTTAAACCTCAAATCAAACAAACTGCATGAATGTCACACGGTTGTGTAATCGAAATAATCATTACCATAGCACACCCTTGCCATATGGCGCATTTTTTCACATCTACAAAATGGCTACTTTCTGATGAAAATTCGTGATAGTTTTTCTTATTTATACTGCAAACATAGATTGTGTGTGCTCGTTAGAACCGCCTCATTGAACCTATATCTTGGAGCAGAAGTAAGAAAAACAATGTATACCCCCGTAACCCCCATTTTTCTCTATATAAAGTGGGGTTTAGGGGTGCTCATTTCATGGACTTTTTAAAGCCTGCCCAGGCGAAGTGGTGTGAGTCGGACCGTCCATTGCATAAAATCCTTTTGGTTTCATTTGGGGCGGCAGGGCTTGAGCTGTCATTTCATCTCAATGTCTGGTAAAAGTCCCTAAAATTTGGAATTAACGTCTCCAAAATGATCTTAATAGTGTCGACGGATACATTAAACCCCAAATTCAAACAAACAAACAAACAAACGGACTTTTTAAAGTGATGTATGTGAATTTACAGCATTAATGATGCTCTGTCTCTGGTTGGGCCCATCGGAGTCTAACTGTTGGTTTTCTTTTGCTCCAGCATTTCAGTGGTTTCTTGCTGTCGAGTCCTCACCGTTGTCTCACCTCTGTGGTTCTTTGATTATTTGTGTTCACGGACATGCTGCACTGATGAGTTAGGAGGACTTCATGCGGACTGTATAAATTATTTGTCTAAATCGCGGCGGAAGTAAGGGCGAGGATTGTGGCCACGTAAAATCGATTTAAGCCCCCCAGTGGAAATCTTTCCACTGACCGTTCCATGGCGGTTCTTCTGTGGCGATTTATTTATGTTGTTGTTTGTTACTTACTGTGTGTATCACTTGTGTCTTTTATTTTTGGATGGCCATATGGCCATTTTGTGGGAAAGTAACTGTCCTTATGGCCTTCCTTTGTTTAGGTTTCCATTATGGTCTGGTCCCTTTATGTTTGTATTTCTTTCCCTTTGGTGTCTTTGATGGGTGGAGTAAGTTAATTGTATCGATTCCTGATCTTTGTTTTACTTCTACTGTTTTTTTTTTTCAGATGCTTCAAGATTATGAAGCGAACTGCTGACAGCAAGAAAAGAGAAATTATTGTAAACGAATAGTGTGACATTTAGTTTGGTTTGTAGCGTAATGATCCAGTCAACACTATTTTGGTCATGTAGAGCAGACCAGTTTACTAAATCATACTTTTCCTGGGCGTGCTTAAACAAAAAGCGGTTAGACGCAACACTGCAGATTTTTTTTTCTTCCAGAAACTGGCAACTGCCCTTCTTGACTCAGCGGAAGGGAGGCAATGATCGTAGAAAATATTTCATGATCAATTGGTACGAACGAATGTTGTCGATCTGGCGGATGCGCGACCACATGATAAATGCGTCACAGTATCAATGGCAACGTATTTGTATGGAAGTGTTGAGATTCAAATCGAATGTTTTTTTCTGTAAGATTTCAGTTTTACCAGCCTTTCAAGAGCATTGCACTTATATCGAGTCGATCTTTTATCAGCATTTGGCGAAACCCAGAGTAACTGGAGGAAACCATTCGACTTTCCGTTGGCCTAACTTGGCGTCTCACACGTGACCCGAGCGAAACTCGAACCTACAGCGGTGGGATACCTAATGCTTGTGGGTCAGCGTTTTAAAACACTAGGCCACGGAGGCCCGCCACAAAGCACATGTATGTATACGCTTGCTGAGTCCGGAAGACATTGTTATTAATATGTCTTCAAATATATGCGTGCAGACTGAACAGAGTCTTCGCTGAGCACTCAATGGATGTCCATCACCTGAACAAGTCCGTGAAATAAACACCTCCACTCACCTAAACCCCACTTTATATAGAGGAAACTGGGGTTTACGGGGGTAAACATTATTTTTCTTACATTCTTACATTGTTTTCCACTTCAATGAGGCGGTTCTAACGAGCACCCACAACCTATGTTTGCAGTATAAATAAGAAAAATACATGTATCACGGATTATTCACCAGAAAAGTAGCCGCCACCAAATGCAATATTTGGCACGCGAAATTTCACAAATATGGCTATTGATTGGTTGTTATACTTATACGGGAGGGGGGGGGGAGGTGCAGCAATCAATTTAAACCAAAAATTGGTCGAACTTTCTCAATGTTGTATTCTATCAGAATGGGTAAGCTTGTTATTCATCTTTTCTGTGCGCGCATGTCTTAAGACAAGTTCCGCATGGCGTCGCTCATGTACGAATGATTTATTAGATTTGAGGTTTAACGTCTCAGTCAACACTATTTAGGTCATTTTGGAGACGTTGCTTCAAATTTTATGGGACTTTTACCCGACAGTGAGATGACATGACAGAACTATCCCTGCCGCCCGGTTTATATGCATCGGCGGTCCGACTCGCACCACTTTGCCTGGCCAGGCTTAGACCTTCGAAGCAGTTTACCGCTACTCATGTGTGGTCGGTTTCAGCTCTGCGTGGAAGCATCATGCAGCCCATTCTATTTCTTCAAGCCCCGATGGACGGGGGCAATATTTATGCATTTAAAAATACTTTGGTCGTGGACTTGCTAAATAAGATGAGCCCCTGCCATCGGGCTTAGAGAAATAGATTTTTCGGTTTTGCATGGTACTTCTGCGTAGAGCTGAAACCGATCGAACGTGATTATTGATAAAGCGCCTAGAAGGTCTAAGCCTGCCCAGGCAAAGTTCTACGAGTCCTTGCCTATTAACCCCAGCGTGGAGCTCAGAAACGGAAACATTATTCTGGAAACATTCGGATGACATCGTATTTGAAACGGCAAGATTGGGACAAAGGCAACAAATTGTTCCGACAGAGGAAGAAATTTATTCCAATATGAAACAAAGCAAAGGTGTGTTGTTAAGCCAGATCAAGAATAAAATTCTATAAAACAAGACCTTTGCGACCAGTGAGTCTCAGAATAACTTGCGGATCCGCAAAGTCTGGCCAGTCTTCGGACGACTTTAAATAGCCCGGAAGCAAAGAAAGGTCCATTCCAATCGCATGGACCTTTCTTTGCCTTCGGGCTATCTTTAGAGAGATAAGAACTAGGGTAGAAGCACAGGCTGAACTGAGTCTTCTCAGGTCGCACGTGGGTTATTGGAGGTTTTGTCATGCGCTGGCTCAGTTAAGAGGTTTTATTTTCTGCGCATCAAAATACGGTGAAAGGCAATTGAAGGCAACCTTTGGGACTGTTCAAAAGTGGTCTTTAAGACCACTTTTTAACAGTCCTAAAGGTGGTATCTTAACAGAATACACTAGGTGTAGAAAACACTTAGAGGGAATAACTAAATCCATTTCAATAAGCTTTTAAAAGTAGATTAAATCCTATTTTTTGGTGGTCGTAATAGCGGAATTTTACAAGGTTGAGTATAAATTGTTGGTACTCAGTATCTTCTCCAAAATATAGATAAAGGCTGTTATTATCAATTGCAAAAAGATCTAGCAAAACAGCCGTACAAGTGTCAATCTATTGGGCTCGCGTAATCACAGATTGTTTATAACTAAGCATAAGTAGTTTTGTGCAAGAGCGTCATCGATGATTGTCTATAGTCCGTTTCGTTTCACGCAAGTTTTTCATTGACGTTCTCCACAGCACACAGCATCAGCCCTTATTTTGACGAACCTCCAGCTTGTTGATTGATTGATTTGAGGTTTAACGTCCCCGTCAACACTATTTATGTCATTTTGGGGACGTTGCTTCTAATTATGTGAGACTTTTACCGTATACGGTATTTCATACGCAAATGTTGTTTTACTTGAGGTTAATCGTCCCCGTCAACACTATGTAGGTCATTCTGAGACGTTGCTTCCAATTTTGTGTGACTTTTACCTCGACATTGAGATGGAATGACATCTCAAGACCTGCCACCCAATGAAACTAAGAGGGTGTACATGCATGGACGGTCCGACACGCATCACTTTGTCTTGACAGGCTTAGGTCCTCTAAGCTGTTCCAGTACTCGTTTGCGGTCGGTTTTAGCTCTGCGTGGAAGCATCATCCAGACCATCTTTTTCATTAAGCCCGGTGCCACCCCAACCCCGCAAATATTGTGGGTGGGGCCAGCAATACAGATACGGTTTTTGATTTTTTTCACGAGGCCGTGTATTCATATGACAATAATGGAAATATGTGTTGAAATCCAGAGGACCTGGTTAGAAAAGAGAACTGTGCTATACACCTTTTTTGATTTAGAGGTTTAACGTCCCCTTCAACACTGTGTAGGTCATTTTTGAGACGTGGTTTCCAATATTGTGGGACTGTTCCGAGTCGGACAGATTATGATTGTAATGTTGGAGGAAGCAGGAACTGAATACGTGTTCACGCCTGTTTTCGCGCCCACATTAAACCCTGTGGAATTGTGTTTTCAGTACATCAAAAACCTTCTTCACACAAGCGAACTTCGAGCTGCGGTTAAAGACAACCTTCAGTATGCTATTATGACTGCGGTAAACAGAGGTACATCTTCAGATTGTGCTGAATAGCAGATCTAAACAATGACACTATCGGGGCCTGGAGAAATTGATTGGGCTGCACGATGCTTCCGCACAGAGCTGTAACCGACCGAACTTGAGTACTGGTAAACAGCTAATGTCTGAGCCTGCCCAGGAAAAGTGATGCGAGTCGGACTACTCCTTAAACCCTAGCGGTTTCTATGGGCGGTAGGGCGTGATTTGTCATTTCATCTCAATGTCGGGTAAAAGTCCCACAAAATCGGAAGCAATGTCTCCAAAATGACCTTTACAGTGTTGACGGGGACGTTAAACCTCAAATCAAACAAACAAGCAAACACTGTGCCCAAGCGATTAACCGGGCCTTCCTGGCTTGATGGGTAAAGGCGCTGACTCTTAATCGTTGGGTCTCTAACCGCTGTGATTCGAGCCCCACTCGGATCACATGTGAAACGCAAAGTTCTGCAACGGAAGGTGAGGTGTTTTTTCTCCGAGTACTCCAGTTTTCGCCCGACTCTGATTAAGGATCGCCCCGATATGTGAAATGATTTTAAAAGGTCCGTAAAAGCAGAACAAAAATATCCAAGAGGTAATGGTTAAAAATGTGGCATGCAGTTTAGCGGGATTTGGTCCATATACATATTTCAGCTCACACGTTCTCATTCAGGCTTCCCATCTATTTTTCTTTTCATATTTTTTTGTGTCTAGCAACACATACGAATGCACATCTGTCTTCGGTAAAGTTACACTCATGATCGAGTAACCAACACTTAACGTCCGGCTTCGGTAGCTCAGTCGGATGCACGTCTGACTGGCGATCAGGACGACGCGGGTTCGATACCTGCCGGTGTCGTGGAGATTGACTATGGAATATTTTCTACGGTCATTCTCTCCATTCCGATGATTCAAGAAAAGCAGTTGCCAGTTTTTGGCGCACTGGTTAACCGCTTACGTATAATCCTGAGAGAGATTTTTGCATCTCTTGTATCTGGTTTTAAGTACATGTATTAAAGAAAGACCTAACTTGGCGAGGTACCCTCCGTTACTTTGATATTAATTCTCAATGAGTCAGTGCTCCCACAAGACTCACAACTTTGTGATAGTTACGTTCTGTAAGTTCTATGTACTCGTTTTCCAAATCCACGAAAGAAACTCTCAGAGCCTGAAACTTACACCTCTTGCAAAAAGTTGCAAAATTCAGTATACGCCATGCTGTATAAATTCCCCAATGACGCTTCAATTAAGGAGCAACGGCTGTCCCCACTGAACTCCATGTGGACCTTAAATGTCAACTAGATCTTCTGGACCATTTTAGATGCCAACACTGATAGCAGATGCCTAGCGAGTTGTGATTTAAAGAAATATTCCGCGCTTGTGCCCGTGTAGAGGCCTAAAAGACACTTTTATATGGGCTCTCATGGGTACGACGGATAGCTTGAAACACCCGCTATATGTAAACTAGGCCTGTGATTTGTTAACAAAATGTCAGAAACCAATTTAAGCAACTGACCAGGATTCTGATTAGAGGGTAGTTCCCGCCATATGTAAATTAGAACTAAACGTAAGAAAATAACTGATAAAATTTCAAGTGTTCCACCATGTTTTATTGAAGGACCTATTAACGCAGAACCATGATTGATATATTGTTGCAAGATGAAACGTAGGTCATAAAAATTATCATGTTACGATCTCGAAATGGTCAATGAAACTGTGTAACTGCTATGCAGTTTAACCAAGGCAGAAAATTGCCTCACATTTGCTCCTAACAATAACAGAATGTGGGAATTCAAGAGAGCCGCCTAGTCTTCGTCTTCCATGAAATGGTCAGAATGTGAGTGTGAACTAGTTCGCCATACTTCTAGTTAAGGTACCTGAAGCTTTCAGCTTGCTTTGACCAAACAATGGAGTTAGGACTAAGTATTTATGGTTTTGTCAGTGACGGAGAATCTGATTGTCCTCTACGCTCAAAGCCATGACTATGCTATCCGTCAAACTTGCTGTCTTCTTAATAGCAAGACAGAAGCCTCCGTGGTGCAGTGGTTATGCTACTCGCCTTGTAAACCAGGGGTCGCAGGATCGATCCCGGGGCTTCTCCAGACTTTCGGATGAGTCTTTAAACCGAGGCCCCGTCGCCGTATGACCTTAGCTGTTGGTGAGATGTTAAACTCAAACATTCACTCACTCTTTTAGCAAGATACAGAGTGTTCATTCGTTGATTGTCTTGTCTCGACAGAAAACTGTGACAAGGTCATCGAGAGAGAGAGAGAGAGAGAGAGAGAGAGAGAGAGAGAGAGAGAGAGAGAGAGAGAGAGAGAGAGAGAGAGAGAGAGTCATTAGAGCACTTGCTAAGATTTTCAACTTCGGTTTGTATGGCTCTTTCAGCCGGATGCGTGGCAACAGCGTATGGCAAAATTAATCTCAAAACTTTTCTGAATGGTATTTCATGAACATGCTGATGAAAAACAAAGCATTGAATACCGGTGGGTCGATTGTCTCCGAATGTAGGCTGTGAAAATTGTCCTGGACATAAAATGTTTTGTTTAACCCTTAAATTCAAGTTTTTAAGCAAAATGTGTAGACCCTGATCAGACGCCGCGTTTTGCGTCGTCTGATCCTTAATTCCTGTACTGTGAGCAAAGAGTCCAGACCCTGATAAGACGTCGTGTTCTGTGGCGTCTGAGTTGGGTCTACGACATTTGTCAAGCCCGACCCATGGTTCCTGTCCAGATTCTATAGATAACCTACTGCGATAAAATTAACGCTACTATTTTCTATAAATAAGTTATATGGGTTTCATGCAAATCAGTGATAGTCACATGGACTTCAGCACTGAAGCGTTTTTATGCTTAGTAGCTTTGGGTCGATTGACAAACAATCGACCCATAAAGTTGTTGGTGCTTGAAAGGTCCATGTCTGATTATAGCCTGCGCACAATGCCGATCTTGTCAGAGCTTTTGATGCTCGTGTTTATAAACAAAGAGCTTTGTGGTTTCTGTCCATGGCTTTAAAGCTGGGGATAGCTGATAAAAGATAAATTGACACATTCATCGCCATAATCATTTTCAGATTTAAACTCCATATACTAAGGCCCCGCCCGTCGGGGCTTGGAGAAATAGATTGAGCGGCATAATCTGAAACCAACCGTAAACCGCTGAGCATTCCTATTTATCGCTCTCGTCGAGTTTATGAAACAGACTTTAATGACAGTTGTAATTTCCGTCCAAAAATACTCTCATTCACACACGGCTCACGTCACAATTTGACATGTCAAGTTTGCGCTAGGATCGATCGATTTGCTAAATCTTTCTGCACTGCATAGTAAAACTACCTTTTTTGAATTATGAAGCACAAATATGAGAGAATGTATTTCTTTGTAAACCCCACTTTGGCATACTTGTAAAGTTTTTTTTTCCAGGCTGTTTATTATACGAAGAAGTATGGGCTAATCTACGTGTAAATTTGGAAAACAGTCTAGCTTATCATCACGTTAACACTTGCAAACCCAACTTTATATAGGAAAAGTGGGGATTACAAAAGTATATAACATTTACATTATTCTTGCTCCAAAGCAGAGATTACGGGTACTCGTTAGAACCGCCTTTCTAGGCTCTGTTTGAGGCAGTATGAAGGAAAAAATACATTTTTGTCAGGAAAAATCGTGACTTTATGGTCATGAAAGAAAACGCTATCTCACATGGGAGTTTTAGCTTGATGAAAAGTTCTAGCACAATTGTGACACAGACGGCTATTTTCAAAACTTAATTCTCCGCTTTCATCATTTTGGTGAATTCTGAAAAAGAAAAAAAAACAAACAGAAAAAACATAGGACAGTATATTATTTATGACATATGTCTCTAGAAATGTATTGCTCAGGTAAAAGTGATATCAAGTCATATCTTGGTTATTCATGTAATTGTGTTTTTAGTTTACAGCCCAGTCAACACTATTTAGGCAATGTCGAACGGGTCATTTTATCTAACGACACTTTCCTTGGCAGGCTTGCTGATGCCGGCCTCAGCAGCTCAACCGAATGCGCGTTTGAATGGTGGTCATGAGGTCGCAGGTTCAATACCTGCCGGGTCGGCAACATTTTGTTTTGTTGAGATTGCTCATGAGATCTTTTCTACGGTGATACTCTACCGCGAAAGAATGTGTACTGTGTAGGTTAACCCGGTACTAATGTACAGGCCTGCCCAGGAGGTGTGATTAGGTAAACTGACCAGATCAATATTACCTAAATAGTGTTGACTAAGCCGTTAAACTCCAAACAAAGAAAATGTTTATGTTTTTTATCAGCGCTGAACCAGTACAGTGCACATTCTTTCGCCAGAAACTGACAAATGTCCTTGAATCAGCGCAAAGGAGAGAATGGCCGTAGAAAGGATTTCATGATCAGGCAGAAGAACGGATTTCATGATCAGGCCGAAGAAAGGATTTCATGATCAATCTGTTAATCATTTTGATAACAAACATAGAAGCACGGTACTCTTTAGTGGGTGAAGGAATACCCATGTAACATTTCTTTTCTCTTTTTTTTTCAGGCGAAGTTTTCCGATTTTGTTTTTATTTTCCGCTACGAAAAAACATACATGTACATGTAATGGGTGCTCGTTAGAACCACCTTATTCCAATAGTACCCACAGTCTATGTTTTGAGCAAAGACATAGTACAGGAATCGCGTCACAGGTAAAGGATCTTTGAGCACGTGCGACAAGCAAAGACTCTGATCAGGGTCTTTGCTGTGCGCTACATCGTCGACAGTTGACACAACACTTGCTTCATGCATCAAGAGAGGGTTATTTCTTGATATAGTTTGTATACAGACGTGTTAAGACTCTGCTCGAAGACCCATTGTCCTTTTGAACACTCGGAAACCCCTCTTTTCCTTATATAAAGTGGTATTTACGATGACTTGCATTACACGGTCTTGTAATCGTGATTTATTCCAATGTACATACAATTTTGTGATCGCATTAATGAAATGAGGTTGTTCATCACGCAAACAAGTCCGTGAAATGAACACCGCACTAAACCCCACTTTATATAGAGACTGTGGTATACGGGGGTATACAATATTTTTCTTATTTCTGCTCCAAGACATAGGTTGTGGGTACTCGTTAGAACAGCCTCAATGAGGCGGTTCTAACGAGCACCCACAACCTATGTTTGCAGTAAAAATAAGAAAAATAGCACACAATTTCATCAGAAAAGTAGCCATTTTGTGGGTGTGAAAAATGCACTATGAAGCACGGATGTGTTATCGTAATCATCACGTGAACAAGTCCGTGAAATGAACACCCCCTTAAACCCCACTTTATATACAGAAAACTGGGGTTTAGGGGGGTAAACATTATTTTCCTTATTTCTGCTCCAAAACATAGGTTGTGGGTACTCGTTAGAACCGTCTCAATGAGACGGTTCTAACGAGCACCCACAACCTATGTTTGCAGTAAAAATAAGAAAAATATCACGGATTTTCATCAGAAAAGTAGCGATTTTGGAGATAAGAAAAATGCACTATGTCGCACGGGTGTGTTATCGTAATGATGCATCAAGGGATGGTTATTTCCTGACATAATTTATGTACAGACGTGTTAAGACTTTGCTCCAAGACCCATTATCCTTGGGACTGCACATGAACACTTGGAAAACCCTCGTTTTCCTTATAAATAGTGGGATTTACGAGGACTTGCATTACACGATCATGTAATCGCGATGTACTCAAGCGTACATGTAATTTTGTGAATGACCGTTGAGCGCATCAGAGAGGATGTTCTAACAGCGAGACTCACTCATAACAACAACAACAACAAAATCACAAAAAAACAACAACAACAAGAAAAAAACAACAACAAAAAACAAACAAACAATGCATTGTACGAAGTTTTCTTTGTCAATTGACGTAAGCCCGGGAGCTCATTACATGGAGAAAGAATATAATGTATTCTAAGAAAGTAAAAATATAATTTTCTAAGATGCTTATTATGGTATTTCCGATATGTTTGATTTTGTTTAAGTTGAGGTTTTACGTCCCCGTCAACACTATTTAGGTCATTTGGAAGAAGTTGCTTCAGATTTTGTAAGACATATACCCGACATTGAGATGAAATGACATCTCAAGCCCTACCGCCCAAAGATACCGCTTGTGTTTATAACCATGGCCTGCCCGACTCGCACCACTTTTCCTGGGCAGGCTTAGACATTCTAAGCGGTTTATCAGTCGGTTTCAGTTCTGCGCGGGAGCACCTTGTAGCCCAATTTATTTGGGTTTTGTGTGGCGGCCGTAAAAAGTCTCCCTGCCCTACATCATAGTGTAGTTTATATTTTATTTTCCCTTGGGATCATTGTTTCCATTGTGGAATTTTGAAAATATTTCAGGGACACTGATGAGGCCTAAATGGCAGAAACTAGCTAGTCTGGCCCAGAAAACATGTACACTCCATATTTCCAGTTCTGTGGTGTATTACTTGCTTCCAAAAGATAACCATTTCTAGAACATATTTACTAGACCCCGGTGATTGTGAAGACGCCTTACTTAGAAGGCGGTCCATAATATTTGTTTAAAAAACCCCTCAAAAAACTAAAAATATAAATGAAATAAAATAAATAAATAAATAAATAAAAAAAAAAAAATAAAACTGATAGGCCGCCGTAGAATTCAATTTGCTCTAAAATAAGTACTTTTTCTGGCCTTTACGTATTCTTGACCTGATTAAAACTGTACATAATGACCTCCGATACCATTATATTGACAAAACAACTGACAGGTACAGGGTGATTTATTTATTTATTTATTTGACTCCATGAACGAAATGACCAAGATTGGGTACTTAATGAATAAAAAAAATATATGTAGAAAAATAAATAAAAGCGTGTACGAAATGACTAAAGTGGGTACGGAATAACCAAATTGAAAATAAAAACGGGTACAAAATGGCCGAAATGGTACGAAATTACTGGGGTACGAAATGACTTGGGTACGAAATGACCGGTTACCAATGATAAGACATTAGTGACATTATTCTAAGATACCCACCATCACGGTCCAAACGGTTATCTTCATCTATATCAAAATTTTTAACCATTTTTTCAATCGCTTCATCGGGCATATCTGCTCCAAGCATGCCCATTGCATCTTTAAGCTCATCTATAGTTAATAAACCATCACTGTCCTTATCAAACATAACAAACGCATCTCCAAATGTTGCCGCTTCCTCTTCACTGGTTGGTGGTTGCATCTTCCCAGTAGCCTGCATGAGGAATTCGGAGAAGTCCAATGTTTCACTGCCTAGAATAAATCAAGGCACTGAGGGTACTTACGGACCGATTTGTCTCTGAGTGTAGATTGGGAAAATTGGGCCTGAACGGGGACGTAGACTGTTTCGTTTAACCCTTAAGTTTCCGTAATGTAAGCAAACCGTGTAGATTCTGACCAGACGCGGCGTTTTTCCATCATGTTAATAAGTCCGTGCAATGACCGCCACTCTAAACCCGACTTTATATAGAGAAAATCTGGGTTTACGGGGGTAAACATTAATTCTCTTATTACTGCTCATTAAGGCGGTTCTAACGAGTATCCACAACCGATGTCTTGGAGCAGAAATAAGAAAAATAATGTATAATCTCTTAAACCCCAGTTTTTTCTATGTAAAGTGGGGTTCAGTAGGGTGTTCATTTCACAGACTTGTTATCGTGATGTTATCATGATGGCATAATTGCTCGTTGTTTTAAATGGGAGATCACTTCATGACTTCCCGAATCCTGCGCACTGAATCCATCGGAAAACGGATCTGCTCTAAAACGAAAGAAGTTGCCCTGTTCGAAAAAAATCTTCCTTTTAATAGGATTTCCATTGATAAACGGTACAATTTTGCAGGTGTCTCCCATTAAGTTGTAACGATTCATTATTTGTTTGTTTGTTTGATTTGAGGTTTAACGCCCCCGTCAAAACTATATAGGTTATTTTGGAGACGTTGCTTCCAATTTTGTGGGACTTTTATCCGACATTGAGATGAAATGAGATCTCAAGCCCTGTCGTCCAATGAAACCAACAGGGTTTATAAGCATGGACGGTCCGACTCGCACATCTTTGCATGGGCAAGCTTAGATCCTCTAAGCGGTTTACCAGTACTCATGAGCGGTCGGATTCAACTTTGAGTGGAAGCATCATATAGCCCATCTATTTCCTCTAGCCCCGATTGGGCGGGGGCCTAACGATTCATAACGAAAACAAGCCTATACAAATACACTGTAACCTTTATCGACGAAAAAAAAAGAATTTTAAGATGAAAAATTGTGGTATTTTTCTTATTTCTGCTCAAAATATAGACTGTGGGTACTCGTTAGAACCGCCTCATCGAGGCGGTTCTTACAAGTACCCACAATGCTCAAAATATAGACTGTGAGTACTCGTTAGAACCGCCTCATCGAGGCGGTTCTAACAAGTACCCACAATCTATATTTTAGAGCAGAAATAAGAAAAATAAGGTTTACCCCTGTAAATCCCAGTTTTACAACATAAAAGTGGGGTTCCAGAGAATCAAAATTATATAAGTGTGTTTTCGTGATGAACCGCAGTAAGATAACACGATTGTGTGGTATGGTGCATTTTTAGCTCACCTGAGCCTTTAGGCTCATAGGTGAGCTTATAGTATAGCCATGGTCCGTCGTCCGTCCGTCCGTCCGTCGTCCGTCCACCATTTTCAAAGATCTTCTTCTCCTATACTGCAGGGCCAATCAAAGCCAAATTTCATATGGAGCCTCAGTGGGATGGGGGAACGAAAGTTTGTTCGCGGGGTCTGGATCACATGACCAAGATGGCCGCCATGCCCATATATGGTAAAAAGCCTTCAAAAATCTTCTTCTCCAGAACCATAAGGCCAGTGGCCTTGAAACTTGGCATGTAGCATATGGTACTCGGGCCCATCATGGTTTGTACAAATGCTGACCCCGGGTTGACCTTGACCTATTTTACAGCAATGTCAAATTTGCCGAAGTAGGCTTTTGCATGGGGCAAAGTGAAAATAATGGATTTATAGGAAAACCATTGAAGACAGTGTCACCAAAATTTGTAGATCAGGTAAAGTAACTGAATACATGAAGATCTATGGGTCAGAAAGGTCAAGGTCATTCATTGGCCTTAGACCAAGGTCATTCAGGATCCATATTTCAAACATTTTTTCTCCAAAACTGCTGAGCCAATTTAAGTGAAATTTAATATGGAGCCTTTGTGAGTTGAACAAATGAAAAAATGCCAATACGGTCTAGATCACTCACCTGAGCCTTTAGGCTCATAGATGAGCATATAGTATAGTCATGGTCCGTCGTCCGTCCGTCCGTCGTCCGTCCGTCCGTCCACCATTTTCAAAGATCTTCTTCTCCTATACTGCTGGGCCAATCAAAGCCAAATTTCATATGGAGCCTCAGTGGGATGGGGGAACGAAAGTTTGTTCGCGGGGTCTGGATCACATGACCAAGATGGCCGCCATGCCCATATATGGTAAAAAGCCTTCAAAAATCTTCTTCTCCAGAACCATAAGGCCAGTGGCCTTGAAACTTGGCATGTAGCATATGGTACTCGGGCCCATCATGGTTTGTACAAATGGTGACCCCGGGTTGACCTTGACCTATTTTACAGCAATGTCAAATTTGCCGAAGTAGGCTTTTGCATGGGGCAAAGTGAAAATAATGGATTTATAGGAAAACCATTGAAGACAGTGTCACCAAAATTTGTAGATCAGGTAAAGTAACTGAATACATGAAGATCTATGGGTCAGAAAAGTCAAGGTCATTCATTGGCCTTAGACCAAGGTCATTCAGGATCCATATTTCAAACATTTTTTTCTCCAAAACTGCTGAGCCAATTTAAGTGAAATTTAATATGGAGCCTTTGTGAGTTGAACAAATGAAAAAATGCCAATACGGTCTAGATCACATGACCAAGATGACCGCCACGCCTATATATATGGTAAAAAGCCTTAAAAATTCTTCTTCTTTAGAACCGTAAGGCCAATGGCCTTGAAACTTGGCATGTAGCATATGGTACTCAGGCCCATCATAGTTTGTACAAATGGTGACCCCGAGTTGACCTTGACCTATTTTACAGCAATGTCAAATTTGCCGACTTAGGCTTTTGCATGGGAAAAAGTGAAAATAATGGATTTTTAGGAAACCATTGAATACAGTGTCACCAAAATTAGTAGATAAAAAGTAGCTGAATACATGAAGATCTATGTGTAAGAAAGGTTCCATATTTCAAACATTTTTCTCAGAAACTACTGAGCCAATTGAAGTGAAATTCAATATGGAGCCTTTGGGAGTTGAACAAATGAAAAGCTGCCAACATGGTCTAGATCACATGACCAAGATGGCCACCACGCCCATATATGGTAAAGAAACTTCGAAATTCTTCTTCTCAAGAACCGTAAGGCCAATGGCCTTGAAACATGGCATGTAGCATATGGTACTCGGGCCTATCATAATTTGTTCAAATGGTGACCCTGGGTTGATCTTGACCTATTTTACAGTAATGTCAAATTTGCTGACTTAGGCTTTTGCATAGAACAAAGTGAAAATAATGGATATTTAGGGAAACCATTGAAGACAGTGTCACCAAAATTTGTAGATTAGGTAAAGTAACTGAATACATGAAGATCTATGGGTAAGAAAGGTCAAGGTCATTCATTGACCTTAGACCAAGGTCACTCCGATTTCATATTTCAAAAAAAAACATTTTTTCTCAGAAACTACTGAGCCAATTTAAGTGAAATTCAATATGGAGCTTTTGTGAGTTGAACAAATGAAAAGTTGCCAGTACGGTCTAGATCACATGACCAAGATGGCCGCCACGCCCATATATGGTAAAAAGCCTTCAAAAATTTTCTTCTCCAGAACCGTAAGGCCAATGGCTTTGAAACTTGGCATATATCATATGGTACTCGGGCTCGTCATAGTTTTTACAAATGCTGACCCTGGGTTGACCTTGACCTATTTTATGGCAGTGTCAAATTTGTCAACTTAGGCTTTTGCAATGGAAAAAGTGAAAATAATGGATTTTTAGGAAACCATTGAAGACAATGTCACCAAATTGGTAGATCAGGTAAAGTAAATGAATACATGAAGATTCATGGGTAAGAAAAGTCGTCATTCAGTGACCTGGGACCAAGATTAACCAGGTTCCATATTTCAAACAGTTTTTTTTCTCAGAAACCGCTGGCCCAATTCAAGTGAAATTTGAAATAAATAATTGTGTGAACGCATGGTTTGCAGGTATTTGTTTTCTCCAGGTTTACCTGAATCTTTTAAGGCTTTTAAGCCGTCAAGAGTCACTTGAAAAAAAAAACTTCTAAATAAAAGAGCGAAACTGCAATTTTCACATTTTGGGGGTCAGTTCATAAAGGCCCATATCTCGGACACCGCTCCATATTTTCATCTGAAATTTCACATATGCACTAAAGTATTGTAAAGGTATCGGAAAATGGCAAAACCTCATTTTCGGTCATGGACCTCATTTGGACCCAAAATCTCATGGCTGGTCACATATTTTAATATCTATTTGGAAATTGCTTAATACATGTACATGTATTTTTGTAGTAGTATTGTGTTATTCATATAATAATATTGTTTTTGATGGTAGCATGTTATAAAGAATATTTTATTGTTTTGATCATAACATGTTATAAACAATATTTTCAATAAAATAAGAACATATTCAAATTGTTGTTTTGGTTGCAAAACCTCTGTATTTCTGTGACATACTTTTTGGGGCTACCACAAGACATTGTCAGCCGATAATGTTCAACACAATATGGAACAACTCTGGTATACTTTTTATGCTTGTGACAACTGAACTGAAAGGAGAATTTCCAAAATACAATATTAGAAAATAGAAGTGAAGGCAGTGATCAGGAATGGATACAATTAACCCACAGCTCCTATCCGTGACACCAAAGGGAAAGAAACACAAACATGAAATAACTAGACTCTAATGGAAACATCAATAGTGGAAAGCCAAAAGGACAGTTACTTTCCCACAAAATTGCCAATTGGCTATCCAAAATAAAATAATGTAAGCGACACACACACACACACACACACACACACACACACACACACACACACACACACACACACACACACTACCACACACACACACACACACACACACACACACACACACACACACACACACACACACACACACACACACACACACACACACACACACACACACACACACACACACACACACACAAAATACATACCATAACAAAAATAAACCGCGACAGAAGAACCGCCTTGGAACGGTCAGTGAAATGAATTCCACTAGACCAGTATCTCTCCTAAAATTAATTTAAAAAATAAGCACATAATTTCTAGAATACCGAATTGGAAGGAATATATAATACAAAATTGGGGTTAATGCAAAAATTCAATCAAATAGGTCTCATCTACTGTTTCTGGTCACAAAGTAGATAAAATGCAATGACCAGGAACTGATAAAACAAATTCACGTTGTGTCCCAGCCACCATACTGCAAAGAAACACCTATAATGTAGATCGTATTAAGTAAAACTGTACAAGTGGAAAATCAAGGAGTCAAGTGCTCTTTCCCAGCACATTGTCAATCAGACATTCTCTAAATAATATGAAAAGTTAAAAAAATATGACAAATGGAATAAACCATAATGAAAGCATGGCCTTCGAACTGTCAGAAAGGTAGGAATAGGTGGAAAGTTTTATCACATTGTTAGACATCAAAATTTTGTCCCCACAAGTTGTGTACCCCTGCTCTGAGGCGATATACATATATAAAAACATTAAAATGTACACCAGGACCAGGTGTCAGGTGAGCGTTTACAGGACCACTGGTCCTCTGGTTTTCAGATCCACTAATCAGACATTTTCTAAAGACAAACTATGGTTTTATCATTACATGTACATGTATTATTATTATTATTATTATTATTATCATCATCATCATCATTGCTGCAAGCATAAAGTGTGGGTGAATGTTAGCAAAAACCCACTTTTTTGGATGAAACAAAGGTGTAGTTTTGAAGGAGGTTCATTAAACGGGCTGTAATCATGATACTTAGTTCTGCCAAAGTGCTTGAATGCTTGTTTTTCGAATACTGCAAACATTGTTATTCAACTCAGAAAATTTATATCTTTTGCTGAAAATGCAATCCACGTCCATGCAAGATTGCTTAAACACCATGACACTGTCATGGTTTAAAAGGGTTCTTCTATCATTTGCGCCCAGCGTTGTCACAGGTCAGACTGCGCATCCGCGTTGACTCAGATTAGACTGCGCATGTTTTTTTTGTGCACAGTCTGATATGAGACTACACTGTGCGCTACATGTATTTGGACGACAATTGACAAAACTACTTTTTCATGTAAGTCGGGTAAAAGAAGCAACGTCTCCAAAATGACCTAAATAGTGCTGAAGGGGACGTTAAACCTCAATTAAAACTAAATACTTCTTCGGGTGTATTCTGACAACATGTGTGTATCGGCTGATTTCTAACTTTCCTGAGCGTCTGATCTGGCCTGACTGTTTGCCAAATGATCCACGGTTGGGTCGCTATTAACCCTTTTAGTACTAAATGGAATCTTCCTCCTTATATATAGAAGCCTCCGTGGTGCAGTGGTTACACTACTCGCCTTGTAAGCCAGGGATCGCAGGATCGATCCCGGGCTTCTCCAGACTTTCGGATGAGTCTTTAAACCGAGGTCCCGTCTCCGTATGACCTTAGCTGTTGGTGGGACGTAAAACTAAAACTCACTCACTCACTCACTCCTCCTTATATATAGCAGGAGTCCATTTCAAAATTTAGGGGTGCAAGATCGGGTTTTCTTCAAAATCTATTTGGAAAATGGTTGATTTGTTTTTGCAAACATTGGAGGCCCTGATCAGACGCCGCGTTCTGCGGCGTCTGATCTGGGCCTGCACTGTTTGCCAACTACCCGTTTAGGGGTTTCTGGTACTAAATGGGTTAACCAATCCAACATTGAAAACCACCTTCAGGTACATGTATATGCGGGTCCTTTATTTAACCCTTATCCCGCTGAATAATTAATTAAGCCACACCCATTTCTGACTTTGAACCAATTAGATTACTTGATGAAAGTTATTCCTGCAAATTCACTAACTAAATATAAAACAGTGTAGATCCTGATCAGATGGCTTCAGTCATCTGATCTGGATCTGCACTGTTGGCAAAGGTAGAGGCTGTCATGAACAACAGGATAAGAGTTAAGCTGCACTCTGTTAATTTTGAATTTGCACCTGGTTCAAATTTATTGATCAGTGAACATCACGTGGTCAAACGCAGTATAGGTGCTACAGCTTTCTTTACTTTAGGTCGATTGACAAGCAATCGACTTGAAGCCTCCGTGGTTTAGTGGTTATGCTACTCGCCTTGTAAACCAGGGGTCGAAGGATCGGTCCCGGGCTTGTTCAGACTTTCGTCTGAGTCTTTATACCGAGGTCCCGCTACCGAGGTCCCGTCTCCGTATGACCATAGCCGTTGGTGAGACGTAAAACACAAACACTCGACCCAGAAATGTTGAGAAAGAAAGTTACATTACCGTCAGCATCCACTCCTTTGATGATAAGGTCAAGATCTTCAGTTGTGGGGTTATGTCCTATAGATTTATACATTTCTCCAAGCTCACTGATAGATAGGCTGCCATCATTATCATTATCGAACTTATCAAAAAGTTCTTTCAAATCTGAAACAAAATATACATTAAGTGAACACGTCAGTGTAATAAATACGTTGTAACCCCTCTTTTATGTATGGAAAAGCGTGGTTCCCAGGTTTTGTTTGTTTGATTTGAGGTTTAACGTCCCCGTCAACACTGTTAAGGTCATTTTGGAGACGTTGTTTCCAATTTTGTGGGACTTTTACCCGACATTGAGATGAAATGACATCTCAAGCCCTGCCGCCCAAAGAAACCAAATGGGTTTATAAGCATGGGCGGTCCGACTCGCACCGCTTTGCCTGGGCAAGCTTTGATCCTTTAAGCGGTTTACCAGTACTCGTGTGTGGGTTGGTTGCAGCTCTGCCTGGAAGCATCATGCAGCCCATTTATTTCTTCAAGATCCGATGGGCGGGGCCGATGGTTCCCAGGTATATATTATATTATTTTCTTAATTATCGCTCTGAGACATATAGACATTACGAAACCACGCCTATATAAATACATTGTGAATTTTATAGCGGCAAAAGGGAAAATTTTAAGATGAAAAATTGTGATATTTTTCTTATTACTGCTCAAAATATAGATTGTGGGTACACGTTAGAACCGCCTCATCGAGGCGGTTCTAACGAGTACCCACAATCTGTATTTTAGAGGCGGTTCTAACAAGTACCCACATTCTATATTTCAGAGCAGAAATAAGAAAAATTAGGTTTACCCCTGTAAACCCCAGTTTTACTATATATAAGTGAGGCTCAAGGGGTTCAACATTCTATAGGCATGTTTTCGTGATGTTTTTTGCTACTCGTCGAGCACCCGCAAACAATGATGCAGTGAACATATGTCAAATATCACGAATTTTCTTCAGAATATGTCAGTTTTGCAGTCTGGAAGAATTCGCGGAAATACGCCTATATCATTTTAACCCCATTTAAAGTAAATTTGGGTTTACAGGCGTACACATTTTTTCTTATTTCTGCTCAAAAACATGGATTGTGGGTAGTCGTTAGAGCCGCCACGCCGATGCGGTTCTAACGAGTACCCCGGCACAATCTATGTTTTCAGCAGAAACTACGAACAATAGCGAAGATTTTCATTTTTCGGTGGTTAAATTTTCAATATATTTGAAAAGGCGTGATTTCATGTTGAATAACACGAAAACACTGATGGCTCGTTCGCCATGGTTGATTCGAAGTAGCTCTACAGTCCCTGTAGAATTCTAGTCATAGCTCCAAATGTCCATATATTGACCCTTATCTTGCTGAATATTCATTTAAGCCACACCCATTTCTGTCTATCAACCAATCAAATAACTTGATGTAATTTATTGCTACAAATTCATAAACTGAATGCCAAACAGTGTAGTTCCTGATCTGATGGCTTCTGCAGAAGCCATCTGATCTGGATCTACATTGTTTGCAAAGATAGGGGTTGTTGTGAACAGAGATTCTTTTGTACGGAGTGTTTTTTTTTTCTTGAAAAACTTATGTTGTGTGTATTCATTAGAATCGCCTCATTGAGGCGATTCTAATGAGTACACACAACATACCTTTATTTTACATCGCCCTCGCCCATCGGGGCTTGAAGAAATAGATTTGGCTGCATGATGCTCCCACGCAGAGCTGAAATCATGAGTACTTATAAACCGCTTAGGAGTCTAAACCTGCCCAGGCAAAGTGGTGGGAGTCGGACAATACCTACATACTTACCCTTATGGTTTGTTTGGGTGGCAGGGATTGAGGTGTCATTTCATCTCAATGTCGGGTAAAAGTCCTACAAAACTGGAAGCAACGTCTCTAAAATGACGTAAATAATGTTGACGGGGACGTAAAACCTCAATTTAAACAAAGAAAACCTTTATTTTACAGAGGATAAAATATAATCCTCACCATGCCTTCACATTATGAAAACACGCCTATACAAATACATTGTATACTTTACCGCCGAAAAAACGAAAATTTTAATATGAAACGTGATACATTCTGCTCAAAATATAGATTCATCGAGGCGGTTTTAACGAGTGCCCACAATCTATATTTAGAGCAGAAATACAAAATAAAGTTTACCCCTGTAAACCCCAGTTTTACTATAAAAATGTGGGGTTCAAGGGGATCAAAATTATATAGGCGTCTTTTCGTGATGAAATCTGTTGCTACTATAAACATTCAGTGGTGGTTTTTCTCCGGGTACTCCGGTTTTCACCCTTCTCTGATTAACGATCGGCTCGATATAAGTGAAATAACCTTGAAAGGGGCCGTAGAACCAAAACAATAAAAAACCTTCAGTGGCTCAAACTATCCACATCTAGAACAAATTTCCATGGTCCCAAATGTATCAATGAGGCGGTTCTAACGAGCACACACAACCTATGTTTGCAGTTGTTTGCAGTTAAAATATGCAAATATCACGGGTTTTCATCAGAAAAGAAGCTATTTTGAAGACGTTAAAAAACACGGGTATGTTATCATAATGTTCTCGGAAGCTAATTACGAAAACACGCCTATTCAAATGATAATATATTGAAAATTTTATCACCAAAAATGCAAAAAATTTCCAGATAATAAAAGTCTTGATATTTTTCATATTCCTGCTCAAAACATAAATCTGGATACTGATAGTGCCGCCTTACCGAATACCAACAATCTATGTTTTATTCCCCTGTAAACCCCATTTTTACCATATAAAAGTGGGGTTTAAAGGGTCAAAATTATATAGGTGAGCTTTCATGATTTGACGATACATGTAAATAAATGTTCGCTTGAAACTGCTGGTTTGCATCGTGACCATCTGTATAAAGTAAGCAAGCATTCAGTTCCCGAAAAAGACAAATGCATTTAAGACACATGTATTAACGCAAGTACCTTTCTTAATTAAGCAAGCGTAGTTTTTATTATCTCTGAGATGCCTGCTTATTTAACAAACATCCCGCAAAGTCCAAAACCCCACATCTAAAGTATTGCATGTCATCACGTGAACATGTCCTTGAAATGAACAGACCCTTAAACCCCACATTTTATAGAGAAAACTGGGGTTTACGGAGGTAAACAACATTTTTCTTATTTCTGCTCCAAGACATAGGTTGTGGGTACTCGTTAGAACCGCCTCAATGAGGCGGTTCTAACGAGCACTCACAACATATGTTTGCAGTAAAAATAAGAACAATATCACAGATTTTCCTCAGAAAAGTAGCTATTTTGGAGATGTTAATATTGCACCATGTTGCACGGGAGTGTTATCTGAATGTAAATGTAAGTGCTTACCGGCTTTATATTCTATTTGTTTGTCAGGCTCCTACAAAAGAAACACAAATATATGAAATAAGAAGATCGCGCTGTGTCGGGTTACATGTGAGACGGCAAGGGCTGCAACCCATGGTCAGGTGGTCAGGTGGTTTTTCTCCGGGTACTCCTGTTTTAGCCCACCTCTGATTGACGATCAACTCTATGTAAATGAAATAATCTTGAAAGGGCCGTAAAACCAAAACCGAAAAAAAAAAAAATAAGAAGTTCGCTGCAGGCTATGCCACGCCGGGCATAAGGGTTGGGGACCAAATTTGTTAGCGCAAATGTTAACGGCAGGGAGAGAACCTGATCACTATATCGCGTCAAGTTACATGTAAAGCCGGGCGCGACAAAAACCATCACGAAACCACGCCTATATAATTTTGACCCCATTGAACCAGACAGAACTGGAGTTTACAGGGATAAACCTTATTATTCTTATTTATGGTCTAAAATATAGATTGTGGGTACAATATAGATTGTGGGTACTCGTTAGGACCGCCTCATGGGGCGATTCTAACGAGTACCCATAATCTATATTATGTGCAGAAATAATAAAACTATCACAATATTTCATCTTAAAAAAATCGATTTTTCAGAGGTAAAATGTAGAATGTATTTGTATAGGCGTGCTTTGGTAATGCCTAGCCCAGTTGTTCAAGGTATCGTTTTAGTATTTAGACCTTAGTAATGGATATAGAATTTATGAGCAGGCGACTCTGTCTACAGTAGAACTTCGATGGCTCGAACACCGTTTGCTCGTTTACCATGGATGTGTCGAACCCATTCTTGAGCCCCTAGCGAAATCCTCTACAGAAGAAATAGTGGGGGATGATTAAGGAGATTTTAGTCTTTTATCTTGCAAATGTATGCTGTGGGTACTCATTAGAATCGCCTCGATGAGGCGATTCTAATGAGTACACACAGCATACATTTTCATTGTAGAACACCGAAAAGATGTCTAAAAGTATCTCGTTATGCCTCCTGACAGTAACCTCAGTGGCTCGAACTACCCCTGTCCTGAACAGATTTTCGAGGTCCCAAAGGTGTTCGAGCCATTGACGTTCCACTGTACTTCGTCAATTGGAGCATAATAGTTTTAATTTTCTGTCACAGTCTTTTTCTTTAATATTGGTAAGCAGTACTTGTGTTCATATTTTAGGAGCAAGACAGCATCTATCAAACTGCTGTGATGGTTCACATGTAGAAATACAGCAGTAGGTGAAACATTATGGGGTGCCGTTTTACTATTTAATCCGTATTTATAGATATCCATAAATCGAATTACGGATATCCATAATTCGAGTTATGGATATCCATAAATCAGCCGAATAATGGATATCCATAATTCGAATTAAGGATATCCATAATTCGATTTATGGATATCCATATTTCGATCTAAATTAATGATATCCCTAAATCGATTAATGGATAGCCATAATTCGATTTATGGATATCCATAATTTGATTTATGGATATCCATAAATCAGCCGAATAATGGATATCCTTATTTCGATTTATGGATATCAATCAATCAAATAATGGATATCCTTATTTCTATTTATGGATATCAATAAATCGAATAATAGATATCCATTATTCGATTTATGGATATCATTAATTCACTTCGATTTATGGATATCCATATTTCGAATTACGGATTAAATAGTAAAACGGCGCCCCATAAAACATGAGATATATCATAAGAAATTTTGCAAACAACTACAGTGCATCCTGGGGACAGTTTGTTCAAAACTAATGACGTCGCAAGTTAACACATCGTTAAAACTTTGATCATTTAATATGGCAAATATGCTAATATTTTTGCTGAAAATTGTGAACAGCTTTTGCAAAAGCTGCTCTCTTTGCAAAAGCTGCTCTCATTTTTCAGCCAAAATAAAAAATAATGTGAGCAGCTTCTGCTTTCATTTTTTTCAGCAAAAATAACACTATATTAGATATGATACTTGGTAGAACAGTTAACAATTTGACCACTAAGGAGCTTGTTAAGCTAACGATGGCTAGGTCTGATTAGCCTTTTTAGTAATACTATTTATATGGTCTGTCCATGTGAGATCTTTTGCAAGATATTTAGCTGGGGGAACACTTTAAAGTACACAGCCATGGAGACGATACTCAGTTGGAAAAGGGGATTTTTACCGGGTCACATGAATGACCTGACATTTAGAAGGGTTACCATTCATATCCCAAAATTTTCCCATCTTTCTAGTTGCTCTTGGTTTTTCTGTAGGATCTCCGACTCAGCTTCAGTATTAAGGGCAAGGTTCATGGCTGTATAATCTGCGAATAATCGGACCTTTGATCTTCCCAGATCCGGGAGGTCATTTATGCAGGCCAGAAACAACGTGGGACCGAGAACCGAGCCCTGCGGGACACTTGAAGATACTGGGATATTTTTCAGAATTTGTACCATTTAGCAAAACTGATTGTGTTCTGTAGATACAATTTAGAGTATTCCCCCTTATTCCGTAAAAGTGCAGTTTCAAAAGCAGTTTTTCATGAGCAACTTTGTCAAAAGCTTTCCTAAAATCCAAGAGGAAGAGATCGGATTTTTGCTAGATTGGGTATTTTTAGCAAGCTCGTTAAGGAGCATGATGAGTTGTGCCTCACAGGATCTCTTTTCCCGGAACCCATGCTGCAGTTCAAATAGAATACTGACTGCCGCGATATGCTCAACAAGCCAATCACAGCAGCTGTCGTCTGCTTTGTTGTTTGTTGCTTACTTTGAAAGTTATTGTTGCAAACAGTCTGAACCCAGATCAGACTGCTCTAGGAGCAGTCTGATCAGGGCCCACACTATTTGCCTGTACGCCAAAGTATGTCCGCAAATCCCTGCAAGAATATTCAGCAGACGACATAAATAAACGACAGTTTCAGATGCAGCTCTTGTTGGCAGCTTAAAGGTTGGCGTTGCTAGTCCAGTTATGCAATAGACGTTTTGAATTTAGTGCTGCTTCTATATTTTCGTTTTATTTATGTGACGTCATAATACCTGAGTGACGTCAGACGCATTCTGGTCAATCTGGTACTTTTCAGAACCATTCTCACTATCTCCTTCCTGAAATTATTGTAAAACAGTGACTATTCACCATATTTGCATTATTTGCTGGCTCCCAGCTTGCACATTGTCAATATTGGAAAAACAGGTAATCAGACCCCCCTGACCTTGAAAGGTCAGGGGGGTCTGGTTACCTGTTTTTCTTACACTGATAACCTTCAGACTAGGAACTAGCAGATCATACAAATAAGGTGAATACTGTATACCTTCACCACTTTCTGGACTATACCAGCAGACGACAAACTGGTGATAGTTTCCTTATATTTCCTTGAAAACAGGATTCAACGCTTTAAGGAAATTGCATGAATTGTCAAAAAATCTGTTTTCTTGGCAAAATAAGAGAAATATTCAAGTTAAAACATTTTTCCCAGAGTGCCAAGCGTTAAACATAACAAGTAAATCTGTAACATGGTCAACACATGCAGGCGGAAACAAAAAAAAAAAAAAAAAAAACAACAACCCAAAAACAAACAAACAACATCAACAACAACAAAACAGTATCAACAACAAGAACACGTGCAACAACTACGCGTACATAGTCCAATAAACGTCATAAGAAATTGAGAAGGAACGAACGCCTTGACTAAAGCTACTGTGGGGCTTTAACTCAGAATCTTTATCTTTCTATACTTCTTAACCTCATTGGAGGACTTCAAAAGGGATTCCGGCATACCAAGTGTTAAAGCGGGTTAGCTGAAATAAAAGATAAGCCAAGTGGGTGAGATGAGTAGTGTTAGTATAGTAAAAGGTAAAAGTTCAATGGGATACATGCACAACCTGGCAGACAGCCTGGAGCATAACGATGCTGGTAGGGGCATTCCAGTGAACAACTGTTCTAGGGGAAAAGCTGAACGGTGTGAATTTATCTGTATGCCAGAGGGTGGGAAAAGTTTGACTCCCTAGGTATACGGAGATTGGGATCGCCACAAGGTGATATGTGACCTTATACATCATGACTAGGCGGCTGTCTATGCGCCTCTGGTCTAGAGGGCGCCAGTGGAGATTACTTAGCATTTCTGTTACACTGGAGGTGCACCGATAGTCACGGGTGGCCCACCTAGCAGCCCTGTGCTGCTGTGTATATCAGCAGCAGTATGTGGAGATCAGACATGGAAGGCATATTCCACTGACTTTAAATAGAGTGGACTTTAAATCCTGATTATGCACTTTGATGTTGAGTTTGACGAAACCAAGGGTTTCATCAGCAATTTCACTAATATTGTCTATGTGTTTTCCTCAACTGAGGTCATCGGATATTGTGACCCCTAGGTACTTAGCAGCAGACACACTTTCAAGTTCTGTGTTAGGGAGGAAGTACTTTGAGGGGATGGAATTTTAAGTCTGGTTAACATGTAATACCTGATATTTCGCGGGATTAAAGTTCATGTCCCAGTCCTCTTCCCATTTCTCAAGTTTACAAAGAACTTCTTGTAATATTTTTGTTTCTGACATGAAGCCTTTGCACAGATATATGGCGGTGTAATCAGCAAATAGTCTAACTCTGGATCTGACCTGCTCTGGGAGGTCATTTATATATGCTAAGAAAAGAATGGGTCCGAGTACAGAGCCCTGCGGGACACCAGAGGAAATTGGGATGGAGCTTGAGTAGATGCCGTTGGTGACTACCGACTGCTTTCTGTTGTCCAAAAAATCTTTTATCCATTTCAGAGTATCTCCTCTAATGCCGTAGGAATGTAGTTTTTGAAGGAGGTTTTCATGAGCGACTTTATCAAAGGCTTTACTAAAATCTAATAATATTAGGTCTGTATGTTTCTCAGCTGCATATTTTTGGAAAGTTCATCGATAAGCAAGGTCAACTGGGTCTTGCAGGACAGGCGTTCTCGGAACCCATGCTGTAGTTCATAGAGGATATTGCGGCTAGTGAAGTGCTTTGTCATGTTTGCGACTACAATGTGTTCTAATACTTTACATAGAACACACGTAAGAGAGACGGGGCGGTAGTTAGAGGGATCGGACTTGTCACCCTTTTTGAATATAAGGGACAGATTGCCCGTGAACAAGTCCGTGAAATAAAGATCCCCCTAAACCCCACTTTATATAGTAAAAACGGGGGTTAACAGGGGTAAACATTATTTTCCTTATTTCTTGTCCAAGATATAGGTTGTGGGTGCTCGTTAGAACCGCCTCATTGAGGCGGTTCTAACGAGCACCCAGAACCTATGTTTGGAGTATGATGTGTCATCGTAATGTGGCCGCTTCCCATATATTGGGCAGTTTTTCTTGGTCACTAGACCTTTGGGAAATCACCTGAAGTAACACAGTTGGTTTGAGCTGATCGGGACCTGATGCTTTATGTGGGGTTGAGCTTCTTCAGGAGGTTCTCTAAACCTTTGGCTGAGATTTAAATGTCAGGCATTTTGGGATATGTGCTGGGTCTTTGTTTGTTTTGTTTAATTTGAGGTTTAACACTGTAAAGGTCATTTTGGAAACGTTGCTTCCAATTTTGTGGGACTTTTACCCGACATTGAAATGAAATGACATCTCAAGCCCTGTCGCCCAATGAAACCAATAGGGTTTATTAGCATGGACGGTCGTCCTCGCACCGCGGTTCCTGGACAGGCTTAGATCCTCTAAGCGCTTTACCAGTACTAGTGTGCGGGCCGGATTCAGCTCTGCTTGGAAGCATCGTGCAACCAATATATTTCTTCAAGCCCCTGAAGGGCTGATTGAGGGGCTTGTAGATTCTGCAGGGTCATTTGGGATAGGGCTTTCAGGGCTATAGGAGGCTTTCTGAGTAAGTCTTTTAAGGCCATAAGAAACAAAAAAAAAAAAAAAAAAAACAATCCACAGGTTATCGAGAAAGTTCGCGTTCCTCATGATAACAAGTCTGTGAAATGAACATCCCTCTAAACCCAACTTTATACAGAGAAAATTGGGTTTGCAGAGGTAAACAATCCTTTTATTTTGTTTCTGCTCCAATATATAGGTTGTTGGTACTCCTTAGAACTGCCTCACTATAACTGAAGTATGAATAAGAAAAAAATATCACAAATTTTAATCGTTTTAGGGGTATAAAAGAATGCGCAATGTTACACGGATGTGTTGTCGTAATGATAAGTAAATGAAAGGTCTTGCGCACTGAGTATGAAAAACAATCACTCATAATCATCTTTGGTTGTGTTTACCATTAGCTCCTGCTGATCATGAAAGTACATGTATGACTGCAGTGGGTCGCGTGTAAAGTTAATAGACCCCGAAGGGATTCATGTAAACTTTGCTAGCGACCCGCTATCGTTCATTTTTTTTCATGACAAGCAGAAAAAAATAAGTTTATTTTTTTATATTTACATTCTATGACCCCATCACTGACGAAAACTGCTTATATGGCAAACGTTTAAAGCTGAAAAACATTAACACGCTGTTTTTCTTCAAGAGCGGAACAGTGTTTACGTCACCAACGCCCGTAGAGAAGCATGGTTAAGACTGACGTCACTTGACGTCACTGAAAATCATGTGATTTGATGCGTTCATGGAAGTATGAACCACATTATTTTCTATAGGTTTACATTAACCTTTACACTGTTAACATAATATTAGCTACATGTATTAAATCATTAAGGCATCACACTTGTTTACATTGCATTACATTACCAAAACAAATTAAATTTGAGAAGGAAAATGATGTCCAGAAAAAAAGCCCTAATCAAAATACAGTGAAACATCAATTACTCAAACACGGATATCTACTTTACTTTGGTTAATTCAAACCGTCCCCGCCCATCGGGGCTTGAAGAAATAGATGGGCTGCATTGTGCTTCCACGCAGAGCTGAATCCGACCTGCACACGAGTACTGGTAAACGACTTGGAGGATTTAAGCTTGCCTAGGCAAAGCGGCGCGAGTCGGACCATCCATGCTTATAAAGCTTATTGGTTTCATTGGGTGACAGGGCAGCTCAATGTCGGGTAAAAGTCCCGCAAAATTGGAAGCAACGTCTCCAAAATGACCTATACAGTGTTGACGGGGACGTTAAACCTCAAATCAAACAAACAAACAAACTAGTTCTTGTATCCCTAGAGATTCAGATACATGTAGCAATATCATTACGCAAACACGCCTATACAAATACATTGCCACCTTTATCGCCGAAAAAATGAACATTTTATGCTGTAAAATTGTGATATTTTTCTTATTTCTGCTCCAAATATAAATTGTGGGCACTCGTTAGAACCGCCTCATCGAGGCGGTTCTAACGAGTACCCACAATCTATATTTTAGAGCAGAAATAAGAAAAATAAGGTATACCCCCGGAAACCCCAGTTTTACTATTTAAAAGTGGGGTTCAAGGGGTTCAAAATTATATAGGTGTGTTTTCGTAATGTACATGTACATGTGCTTGGATATTCTATGGAGGTTTTCCTGATTTTATCTTTCAAAGACGTCCCCGCCCATAGGGGCTTGAAAATATATATGGGCTGCATGATGCTCCACGCAGAGCTGAATCCGTCCCTCACACTAGTACTAGTAAACCGCTTTGAGGATCTAAGCCTGTCCAGGAACCGCGGTGCGAGGCGGACCGCCCATGCTAATAAACCCTATTGGTTTCATTGGGCGACAGGTTTTGAGATGTCATTTCATCTCAATGTCAGGTAAAAGTCCCGCAAAATTGGAAGCAACGTCTCCAAAATGACCTATACAGTGTTGACGGGGACGTTAAACCTCAAATCAAACAAACAAACAAACTAGTTCTTGTATCCCTAGAGATTCAGATACATGTAGCCATATCATTACGCAAACACGCCTATAAAAATACATTGCCACCTTTATCGCCGAAAAAATGAACATTTTATGCTGAAAAATCGTGATATTTTTCTTATTTCTGCTCCAAATATAAATTGTGGGTACTCTTTAGAACCGCCTCACAATCTATATTTTAGAGTAGAAATAAGAAAAATAAGGTATACCCCGGAAACCCCAGTTTTACTATGTAAAAGTGGGGTTCAAGGGGGTCAAACTTATATAGGCATGTTTTCGTAATGTACATGTACATGTGTTTCGATATTTTATGGAGGTTTTCCTGATTTTATCTTTCAAAGATATTTTGTGTGCACTCTTTGCAATCACCTCAATGCGTATGTTGTGTGCACTCGTACACCTGGGGACACAAAAGCGTTCAAACTCCTATGAAATTACTTTCAATGAATCTCTTTGCATCAAGTTAGTTTGACAAGCAAATGTCATTCATCAAACAATTCTAAAACTAGATCAAGCAATTGATTGGTCTCAATTTGGAAAACACTTTCTGATTGACATTTGAGATGTATTTTGATTGGACAGTGCAGGAGTCAGCAATGAAATGTACACCATTTTGTGTTTTGAATTTATTTCTGTCTGACAGGTGACTGATAGGATGTTAAGATATATTGAATGATGTTTCAAGTCAAAATAGAAATGAAGCTCATCAAAGTTTGAACGCTTTTGTGTCCGCAGGTGTAAGATCGCCTCGCTTAAGAACCGCCATTAACAAGGGTATCATTAGTAAACTATGATCAGGGTAAATACTGAAATAGAGGAGGGTGGGGATTGAAATGTTTCCAGCTATATATGCCCTTTCAAAAGTTTGAAAATATATCTCCACCTTTTTTATAGATGCTTTCATTTTATTCGAAAGGCTACATGTAAATGCTTTTTGGACAGTTTCAAACACCTCATCACAAAAACACACCTTTATAATTTTGACCATCTTGAACCCCACCTTTACACAGAAAAACTGGGGTTTACAGGGGCAAACCATATTTTTCTTATTTCTGCTCTAAAATATAGATTGTGGGTACTCGTTTGGAGGCGGTTCTAACGTGTACACACAATCTATATTTTGAGCAGAAATAAGAAAAATATCACACTTTTTCATCATACAATCTTCATTTTTTCGGCGAAAAAGATTACTATGTATTTGCATAGGCGAGCGTTTAGACCAGCTTAAAATAGGACTAATTCTACTTTAAAAGCATATATCTTCAAATTCTCATTTTTTTTTGGCGATAAAGGTTACAATGTATTTATATTGGCGTTTTTTCGTAATGTACAGGTCATACCTCAAAAGGGCCCTCTTTTGGGCATTTACCAGTGTCTTCTTCCTGAAATTATAAATGGAAATTCTAAAATGTATCTAAAGATAAGGAAATTGAAACATTGATGGTAAGATAAAATCCCGAAAAGAGTAATACTGAAGACTCCTTTATAAGAACAGAATTTGTTCCCCTACATTTTGACGTTATAAAGAATTATGAGGAATCCTACTAGGAGTAGTACGTGTACAGGCGATTCTAAAGCATACAAACAACCTCTCTTTATTACAGAATTAAATACACCATTCTCAATGTCACCATTAATCCGTCTCATATGGTACCGATCGGCGAGCGCACCGCCTAATCAAATCCATACTACGAAGTTTTCATGTGGACACAAAACTGTTCAAACTCTGATGAAGTACCGTTCAATGAATCTCGTTACACCAAGTTAGTTTGACAAGCAAATGTCATTCATCAAAGTAGTCTAAAACTGGATCAAGCTTTCATTGTGGCAAGCACTTTTTTCCAGTTTTAGATCTGATTCATTTGACACTTGAGATGTATTCTGATTGGACAGTGCAGGGTCTACAATGAAATGTACAACACTTTGTGTTTTGAATTTATTCCTGTCTTGCAGTTGACTGACAGGATGTAAGGAAATATTGAATGAAACATCAGATCAAAATGAAATGAAGCTCATCAAAGTTTCAACGGATTTGTATCCACAGGTATAATGCTCAAAGAAACAAATATGTTTGAATGGCCTTGCCGAGGCGATTCTAACATATATCCACAACATTCGTTTCGTGGAGTAATTGAGTGGTGGAAGGCACCTATTATTTTATATCCCTATTACACTACTTCTTATTGGGCTACTTTAAAATGGCGGTTTCTTTATAATAATAAAATGCAAGGGAACACAACATCACGTAAACACGTCTAAATAATTTTTACCCCCTTGAACCCCACTTTTATATAGTAAAAGGGGTAAACCTGATTTTTTTTTTATTTCTGCTCTTAATTAAAGATTGTGGGTACTCGTTAGAACCGCCTCGATGAGGCGGTTCTAAGGAATACCCACAATCTATATTTTGAGCAGAAATAAGAAAAATGTCACAATTTTTCATTTAAAAAATCGATTTTTCGGAGGTAAAGTTTACAATGTATTTGTATAGGCGTGTTTTCGTAATGATATAACGATTTCCCTTTATTTAGCTTTGTAATCATTTCATTTAACCTGCCTTTACATGTATAATGAGTTTTATCGCTATATCGAATGTGGGCGTAAAGGGGGTCGGAACCCGCCAATCTGGACTTGAAGAAATAGTTGGGCTGCATGATGCTTCCACGCAAAGCTGAAACCGACCACACACTACTGGTAAACCGCTTAGACGATTTAAGCCTGTCCAGGCAAAGCGGTGCGAGTCGGACCACCCATGCTTATAAACCCTATTGGTTTCATTGGGCGACAGGGCTTGAGCTGTCATTTCAACCCAGGGTCGGGAAAAAGTCCACCGAAATTGGAAGCAACGTCTCCAAATGACCTATACAGCGCTGACGGGGACGTTTAACCTCAAATCAATCAATCAAACAAAGGGTTATAACGTCGATAGATTTCGTACAGGATCAACCTGATAAAATGTAACGAAACTAGCTGACAGGATGCTAAAACTAAATGCCAAATCGGTCGTTTTGTATTTTCGGTTTATGTCGCATTTTGGTGTAATGAAACATTTGAAAAGCAAATAGTAAGACGGTTTGTTTTGATTTCACTTATGTCGAGCCAATCGTTAATCAGAGGTGAGCGAAAGCCGGAGTAACCGGAGAAAATCTACCTGACCTTCCGTTGCAGAACTTGGCGTCTCACGTGTCTAGAGTGAGGCTCGAACCACACAGTGTTCTATCGGGAACCCACAACCTATGTTTGGTTTAAACTTTATTTCTTTGAATAATACATACATCTTTTATACAGATAATGTTGACAAAGAAAACAAGTATCATACAAAGGGATTCAGAAAGAAGTCAAATGACTTATTCAAATCTGTATCCCTCGATTACAATATCAATGTACTAATTATAGTTGTGATTGTCCAGTTTGTTCGAATTTGCAAGTTATTGTGAAGATATTGCAAGTAAATTTCATTTGGGTTACAAAATGAATAGTAGTGAAATAAAACATAGATATATGTATGGCTCAACGGGGAATGGATTTTAAGGTAATTATTTTGTTTCATTAGCACTGATGAATCAAGTGTTGGGCTTGTGATTTTGGGATGTCTCAAGATAAACAATGCAATGTAGAAACTCAGTTGCGCTCTTCGAATCGTGATGTGAGACAGTGGCTGAAGATCGGTTCGGTTGAACGCTGAAGCTGTTTAACTTGAGTTAGTAGATGTGTTTACAAACTTTTTTTCTGGTAAGAACGCGCATGTATATATTTACCTGTGTAGATATATGTATGTGTGCCCATGCAGAAAAACTACATATATTTATACATCTGTGATAAGTACCAGTAAGGCATTTGAAATCTGTGATTATAAATTTGAAGTACAAAATCTTTTAGACTTAAGAATAAAATATTGTACTGCTAAGAATATTTTATGTTATCACTCACAGAGAGATCAGTACTGCCGTATAAAAGGATGTTTAAAGCAGGTTGGCAAATGGCTGAGACAATGTTTAACATGTCCTGTCTTATGTCAGTGTACTGTGCACAGGCCATGAGGTAGTGATTCGTGTCCTCAACAGCTCCACAAGCACATAAGGAGTTATTTAGAATATTCTTTTGAAAGAGATGATCGTGTAGCGAGCTGCAATTAAGTCTTAGTCTGGCATGATGTACTTGCCCAAATCTTTCACCTGCACAAAAATATGACGGTGGTTTTCTTTCGTTAGACTGTAGTTTGTGCTTAAAAGCTACTAATGAGGGTGCATTTTTCTTGTCATCTGGCAAATTGTTCAAGTTGCGAGTCGCCGACGGGAGAAATGATGTATAATAATGCTGCGAGTTGGCTCGGACAGTCTGTAAATTGGCATTATTTCGCAATTCGTAAGATGTGCTTCTGCCTATCGTGAGGGGTACTAATGAAGATAGGCGTTCAGGTGTGAGGAAATTCTGCATTTTGTAATTCGTAGAGTACAAGTTTGTGTTTTTGCCTCCGAGCTTCCAGAGATCCAAGATCATAGAGAAGAGAGTTGATTGATACTAGTTTTGTTGCCCCAGTAACGATTCGTGCGGCTTCACTTTGGATTTTTTTCTAATTCGTTCGCCTCGTATCGGGTGCAATTATCCCTGACAACATCGGTATATTTTAAGAAGTGGCCTTATAAAAGAAGTATATATTGTTTGTAGGGATTTTCTATCGAGTGTGAATTTAAGTTTGCGCATTATATTAATCCGAAACCATGCTTTCGTTTTGATGTTGTCTATGTGGTCATGGCAGGTGCAATCGGTCGAAAAAATAAGGCCTAAATGCTTGTGAGAATGTACTTCGTTAATATGTTGCTGGTTCATTGATATAGAAGGATCATATGGTTTATTTATTTTTCGCGAAAAAATCATTGACTCGGATTTTGCAGGATTAAAAGAAACAAGCAATTTCGTTGCCCATGAGTGAATCTAAGCCAGATCAGAGTTGATCTGGGCTGCCGCATGCATGGGGTTCTCCACCGCTATGTACAGACTAGTATCATCTGCAAAGAGACTGATAGAACAATTTATGTCTACAACTTTGTTATTAATATAAATCAGGAACAGAAGTGGGCCAAGGATGGAGTCTTGTGGGACTCCTGCCTTGATAACAGACCAAGACGATGCAGCACCAGGTAGCACTACTCTCTGTTGTCTATTATGCAAATAATCTGTAAACCATTGCAGTAGCGAACCAGAAATACCAATGCTGTGTAGTTTGTATAGGAGGCCTTTATTCCATACTCTGTCAAAGGCTTTACTTATGTCACAAAAGACCGCACGTACTTCTTTACCTTTGTCGAGAGCTTTGCAAAATATATTGCGGATATGAACTAATTGATTAACAGTAGAGTCTCCAGGAATAAATCATGAGTGAAGAGATGTTAGTATATTATGGTCACAAATAAAGTTATAAAGGTGTTTATGAACGATATTGTCTTGGACTTTGCCTATAGTACTTAGGAGAGAAATTGGTCTATAATTCGATATGATTGAAGGGTCGCCCTTTTTGAAGATTGGAGTCACGTTTGCCTCTTTCCATGTATTTGGAACTTTACCCTTACTAAGAGAGAAGTTAAAAAGATCACTGAGTGGTACAGATAGAGGACCAGCTAGTTCCCTAAGTTAAGAATGCGATTGTTGATTGAGTCAGGACCAGCTGCTTTACCTAATTGTACCGACTTCAATATTAATTCAACTTCTGCCGGAGTGGTAGAGATTAAGCTGAGAAAATTCTGAACTTAAGGAACATCAGTGAGTAAAGGGGCATTGTCATCTTTTAGCACTGTTGGTTCTACAAAGAAGTCATTCATTAGATTAGCCTTGTCTTCGTCTTTTGAATAAACATTATCTTCTTTGTAAAGAGGCGGGAGTGTTGAAGATTGATCGGTTTTAATAAACTGTTTTAGAGTTTTCCACCAGTCTTTCTGTTTGATTTCTTCGTTCTTTAATTTGTCTGCTAATTTTTCTGTTTGTAATTGCTTAGATTTTCGAATTTCTCCTATCATTTTGTTTCGTTTGTAATTGTCAAAATCTACCGTGCTTTTTGATTTTTTGAATTTGTTGTTTATACGTTTTTCTCTTACGGATCATTTTCTTGATTTCATTAGTTAGCCATGGCGGATCAGATTGACGAATTTTTGCTGTTTTGTTTAGAAGTCAAGTTGGAAATATTTCAATAATGTTTCTGGCATATGTATCAAGGTCGTTGTCTTTTAGCTCATTCTAGTTAGTGTTTACGACTTCGTGCGAAAGAGATTGATGGTCCCCACGATCAAAGAGCCAAATATGCCGGTGAAAGACTCGTGTAGTGTATTTTCTAAAATTTAGAACAAAAAAAAATTGGACAGTGATATCTAATGTTTTGGTCGAGAAAGGGATCACCAACTCCGCTTAGAAGTATAGCATTTTTGTCAGAAGTAAATATCAAATCAATAGCGGAAGACGAATTCTCCGTTTTGTGTGTCGGTTCCGTTATGAGTTGCTCCAAGTTGAAATGTTGACATATGTCGCGTATTTTATTATCCGTTGCTTGCTTCAACCTATGTTTGGAGTGTAAATGGGGAAAAAAATCACACATTTGCATCACAAAAATAACTGTTTTTTTTTTTTGCCATATGAATGAACTTTTTGTTATTGTAATGTGGACTTACCTCAATTGACATATCGAACAGATAAACTACTGCCGAAAATATAAAAATCGTAAATATTATATTGTGCATTTCACTGGTCACTTTTCCTGTCCTGAAAGAGAAGACATACATTTACTTCACATCAAGAAAACACGCCTATCTAGTTTTGAACCCTAGTAACCACACTTTTATACAGTAAAACTGGGGGTTGCAGTGGTATACGTTATTTTTCGTAGTTCTGCTCAAAAACATAGATTTTGGCTACTGGTTAGAACCGCCTCGCCGAGGCGGTTCTAACGAGTATCTACAATCTATGTTTTGAGCAGAAATAAGAAAAACACCACATTTTCTCATCTGAAAATTTTAATTTTTCGGTGGTAAAATTTATAATGTATTTGTATAGGCGTGTTTTCATAATGATTCAGAAGTCATATTCTTGCACACCGGGAAAGGAATCTTGCACACCGGGAAAGGAAATCCTTCATTTTACCCTGGACTAGAAATTCGTATCCTACCCAGGTTATCCTACTCAGGGCTAGGATACAATTCGAGAATTCTAATGTGTTTGATGTGCAAGAAGTTGAATAGGACCTCACGTACGCCGATCTCAAGTTTGACGTCATTGCACGCAACGTTACGTCAATAAAGTTTAACGCCATATTATTGACATCATAATATGACGGATGTGGAAAATCTATGTGACTGCAAATATTAATCCGTACTAAGAAATGTTAGGTATGCATGAGTGTAAGCGGTAGATAGAAAAATACGTCCCTCGGAATCACAGTCCGGCAACACGAGGCTCACCGGACAGATTTTCCTGCTCAACCTTCACACACATGTAAGATAATTCACAGGCAAGAGAAAAGAAAACATACCGTTCCCGGTTGCATATTTTTCACAAAAAGTAATAATAGTTGATCTGTCATTACTGACAATGACCAATCTTAATCATATTTGCGAAATGTTACTATCTGTGTGTTCTAAGATGGCTGAGGAGACGGATTCTAGCTCTGAACTGTCTGTTGCAAATAGAGCAACCGAGGCTAGAGGAAGACAGCTCTGTTGGTGGTGCCTTAGCTCTGGCTTTGCGCCGTGCGCGTTTCTGCTCAGCTTCACTGATTCTTTTTGCCCCATATTCAGTGGCACCCCTTTTGAAAAGACCTTGCCACTTTGCTCTGTCCTGTGCAATTTGTTCCCACGACTCTGTTGGAATGTTGAAGTCCCTGAGGGAAGCTTTGAGGGTGTCCTTGTAGCGCTTCTTCTAACCGCCTTGGGAGCGTTTGCCCATTTCTAGTTCTCCATAGAGCATTTTCTTTGGTAAACGTTCTTCAGGCATTTTGGTAACATGGCCTGTCCATCTTAACTGTGCTAATTTCAGAAGAGTATGTACATTTTGCATCCCTGCCCTGTTCAGGACTTCCGTGTCTGGAACCCTGTCTCGCCACTTAATCTTTAAGTGTTTTCTAAGACAGCTTGTATGGAAGTGATTCTGTCTTTTGGCGTGCCGTTAGTAAACTGTCGATGTTTCACATGCATACAATAGTGTTGGCAGCACCACGGCTCTGTAGACATTCAGTTTTGTGTCAAGTCTGATTCCATTTCGATCCCAGACACTATCACGTAATCGGCCAAATGCTAGACTAGCTTTGGCAATCCTGGCATTAACTTCATCATCAATGTGCACGGATCCCAAGGTAGGTAAACTTGTCTATGATTTTTCACTGTGATGGTGGGCTCTTTGTGAGACTTGCCAGGTGTTGGCTGATAGACTACTTCAGTCTTTTTGATGCTGATTGTGAGATCATAGCTATCACAGGAGTCGGATACTTGATCTACACCTTTTTGCATCATCTCTTCTGTAGGGGCACCTTTTGCCATGTCACCAGCAAAGAGGAACTTATCTTGCACCTCTGTCTGCACCGTGGATTTGGCTTGCAACCATCTGATATTGAAAAGCTTCCCATCAAAGCGATACCTAATAGGTATGCCGTTGTCACCATCCTGGAAAGCATCTGTGAGCATGGCAGAAAACATCATGCTGGGCCGTGTTGGGGCTAACACACAGCCTTGCTTGACCCCGTTTGCCACAGAGAATGGATCTGAAAACTCACCATCATTTTGGACCCGTGAAAGCATACCATCGTGGAACTGTCTCACCATTGCTATGAACTTGGATGGACATCCAAACTTCACCATGAACTCCCCAAGGCCCTCACGACTGACTGTGTCAAATGCTTTGGTGAGGTCAACAAAGGTCATGTATAGGTCCATGTCCTGTTCCTGGCATTTCTCTTGCAGCTGTTTTGCTGTAAAGATCATGCCAATTGTTCCTCTGTCCTTCCTAAACCCACACTGGTTTTCTGGTAATAGCCCTGAATGTTCAAGGTGTTCATTTAGTGGGTTAAATAGGACTCTTGCAAGGACTTTCCCAGCAATAAACAATAAAGAGATGCCACGGTGATTGCCACATATCTGAGGGTTCCCTTTCCGTTTGAATAGGTAGATACTTGACGTATCCTTGAATTCTAGAGGAATAGTTTTTTCTCCACTCTTTCAACTTCTTTGCAACTGGAATACCTCCTGCTTTGTAAATCTCAGCAGGTATTGCATATGCTTCAGGAGCCTTGCCAGATGCCAGAAGTTTTATTGCTTTCACTGTTTCGGTAACGGGTGGGAACTTGTCAAGCAGCAGATTACATGCAATCTATGGTAGACTGTTGATAGAATCATCATTGATAGAGGGTGGCCGATAAAGAACACTATCAAAGTGCTCAGCCCATCATTTTAAAAAAGTCTCTTTGTCAGTCAGAAGACTAGTTCCATATGCACTGAGGAGAGGAGTGGTTCCTGTGCTCTGGTCACCATAAACTGTCTTTAGTGAATCAAAGAACTACTTCATATCCTTTCTGTCTGCAAAGAACTGGATATCATCAGCCTTTGCTTAGCCATGAGTCTTGCATGACTCTGAGTCTTGTTTGGACTGTCATGCATATATCTGAATATGCTGCCTTGTTAGATATCGATACTGAGCCGGTATCAACCTGTGTTTTTTAGTGCTTGTCTTCAAGGAGTCCTTGGATTTCTTCATTATTCTCATCAAACCAGTCTTGATGTTTGCGAGTTACTGGACCCAGGGAATTCATTCCTGAAGAGTTAGCAGTGTCTATGAAGACTTTCCAGTTCTATTCCGGATCATCTGAACTGAATTCCATTGCATCTAGTCTGCTGCAGATGTCACGGGTGAAGGCTTGTCTCTTTCTGTCTTGTTTTAGCTTAGAGACATATAGTCTCTTGGGCATTGTCTTTCCTTGCGGTCGCCGTGCAGGCTGGATACGCAGTTTGAGTTTGCAGACAAGAAGCCTGTGATCTGTCCAGCAGTCCGCACCACACACAGGCTTTGTCACTCTGACATCCCATCTGTCCTTCCTTCTAACTATGACATAACCAATGAGATGCCAGTGTTCGGAGCGAGGATGCATCCGTGATGTCTTGTTGCGAGTTGGCAGATGGAAAACTGTTTGGGTGATCAGCAGTTAATGCTCTGCACACTTCCTCAAAAGGAGGAGGTCATTGCTATTGCACTTTCCTACTCTTTCATTCCCAATCACTCCTTCCCGGGTTTGCTGGTCTGGTCTTTTATTTGCCCTTCCTCTGCAAGGCGAGTCTCGCTCAGAGCTGCAATCTCGACTTTGAATCGATTAAGTTCTCTACCAACTAGAGCTGTTCTACGCTGTGGTGTGTCTAAGGTAATAACAATGCAGGAGAAAGGCCTATTCTACCATAACATTAACGTTTTCCCCAACGAGTAGACCCCTTTTTCAGCGGGGCTGTCTTTATAGAAAAGCGAACAGGAATCTACCTCTGAAAAATTGCGGAAAGATCACTAAGTGTACCCATTCCCCTTAAAAGGTTTTTGAGTTAAAGGTTAGTATCAGTCAAAGATCAGAATAATAAGAATACATGAATCTTACATGAGTGTGAGTGGTACTCCCAAGGGTCACAGTCCGGCATCACGAGGCTTGCCGAATGATGCCGGACTGTGATCCCGAGGGACGGATTTTCTATCCACCCCTCACAACCATGTTAGATTCTTTTTCTTGCATACATTTCATTTCTGAGCGTGGAATTTTGATAATACAGTCACCTCGGTTGCCGACGTTCGCCATATTGTAATGACCATGGTATGATGTTTAGTGACGTCATGAAACGTGTTGTGACGCCAACATTAACGAAAGTGCATATGGGGTCGTATTCAACATGTGCGAATCAAACACGTGAGAATATTCCTGGGTGAGACCAGCATATTGTTTTCTTTAAGAGTTGACCCCCATTGACATGGGAGACAAAAATACTTTTGCAGGAATTGCCAACCCTGAAGGTGTTCCCATTCGATTTGTAAATAAAGTGAGAAAATGTACTCTCTAGCAGGAGCAATGTATGAACAATTTCAAGGCAATGAAAGTGAATCTCCATTAGAAACTTAAAACAGGCAACTGTTTTTATACCGATATAGAACCAGAAAAAATACATGTAACACGTCTGCAGTCAATACGCAACATAAAATTGGCCCCGTCAAGCGATTTTGGTACTAATCACCTATGCGAGCAGCGAAGGTTCAGGCGAGCCTGCGCATCCGCGCAATCTCGCCAGAACCTTCGCTGCTCGCTCATACAAGCAGTAAATCAAGAGGAACCTTCAGACAGAAAGTCATATCCCTGGCCCCTCTGAATGGCTGGGCATGCGCAGTTAAAATTTGTCATGACGGAATGCTCGAAGACACAAATTCGCTTGGCGGGGCTCAAATGTAACCCGCAAAAGGCTCAGTGATAATCCCGCGTAGAGTATCTTTAAATCTTTTCGCGAGTTAAAATAATAAGAAAAATGAGAATGAAACCATGCATTAACACATAGTTTTTTTTTCTTTAATCTATCATTGAATTTATTTAAAATATACAAAGCAATAATGAAAGCTAACACCTATTCTGTACTCTGAGTCGTGCAACACCAATGTTTTGTACACATGGGTACGTGTCCCCCGTATGTATCGATTTGACTTTTCGCCATCTGTTCTGATAAGCACTGTAAGTTTTTGCCATTTCTAGGATGACAAGGAAATTGTTTTGCTTTATGATACTTGCTAATAAGTTCTGAACAGTTGGATCCTTTGGAAGCAAAGACTACACCAAATAAACGAAAATAGCAGACTCGGTTTTATTGAGTCTGCCCATGCCCAGTACTGAAATATGCAACACCAGTCACGCCCTATAGCACCGGCTGAAGCAGAATTCTATTTTCGAAATGATTCTAAATGAACTCAATGATCTCAAAGGACCAGTAATATAATCTGCTCTATAATGATGTACGTGAAGACTTTTTACGGTCGCCACACGGCGCGACAGCAGCAGCAATGAAGATAAATAAGCTCTGAATATGTGTATCCTTTTGAAGCAAAGATACACCGAATAAACGAAAATAGCAGACTCGGTTCTATCTAGTCTGTCCGTGGCCAGTACTGAAATGTGCAACTGCCGGGCCACGCCCTCTAGCAAAGCCTTCATATTAATACTATCAGAAAGTCGCTTAGTTCGACAGTGTTATAAAACAAATTATAGTTGTTCCCTGTACCTTTCAGTTGTAGAAGTTCTGCCGATGTTTATTCCAAATGTCTAAATTCAAACTTTAAGTGATTTTCTAAGTATCAGTGGCAAATAAATATAGATTTTACGAAGAATACAACAGAATTGTATCCTTTATGTGTTGTCTGTCACGAGGAATGCCGCCAACACAGCCTGTCCATTATGTGGCAAACTACAGTTGCTGTCTGAATGTCTGATCCATGACCGTATATCGCTCATGGCTGCTGCTGTTTCAGTATCTGCGAGCAATGTATGCGTCCACTTGTTCCACTGGTTAGCTTAACGGGCTCAACTTCTCTGGTACTTTTGCTGGAAAAATGAAAAGCTACTCACATTTTTTTCAGCACAAATATCATATTAGCCACATTTAATGATCAAACATTTAACCAAACGTAAACGCTCAAATGGTATGGTCGATGTTAAAAGGTTTTGTCACAGCCAGAGGGACACACAGACAGACGAACAAACAGACACAGAGAGTCAGAGACGGGACAAAACTCTTTGTCTCCAAATCTTCGATTCCGGGCACATAAAACCAACATCCGTTTGCCTGCAAATTTCCTATTTCCATGCTGTGCACGATCAACACGTTTCCACTTGCTAATCAACCTTGCTTGTTCTGCCTTATACAGATTCCACTAAAGAATAAGTTCGAACACGCGCCTATCTGTTAGAAGTCAGTGGAACAGGGATACAAATACTAAATACATGTTTGCTACCATGAAATGGTAACCAGTAGTGGAAACAGAGGATATTTGATATCGATTTTTATTTCACCGAATGAACACCAAAAAGAAGTATTTTCACGGGTGAAAATACAACTTGCCTTCACTTCTATTTTGGTGTTCATGAGTGAAATAAAAAATGATCTTACACTGAAAAAAAAAAAAACTTTCTGTTTCCTTTATGTTACCGTCGCCACACAGAAAAAACAACAACACACGAGTGAAAATACAACTTGCCTTCACTTCTATTTTGGTGTTCATGAGTGAAATAAAAAATGTTCTTACACTGAAAAAAGAAAAAAAAAAAAACTTTCGGTTTCCTTTATGCTTTAAACGCAATACTAAAGCGTCAACCGTCGCCGAACAGAAAGAAAGAAAAAAAAAAAAAAAAACAAAAAAAAAAAACACATTTTTTTCCTTGGCGATTTCGCGCCGATTTAGAGTACTGGGTATAATATTGGGCGTAAACTAAAAGTTTGCACCTGCAACAGCTTGGAATGGTACTTCAAAAGATGGTTCACTTCTAATTTACCAACAAAAAATGTCCGCAGTTGCTAAGCTGTTGCCCGTAGGGGCTTGAAGAAATATATGGGCTGCATGATGCTTCCACGCAGAGCTGAATCCGGCCCGCACACTAGTACTAGTAAACCGCATAGAGGATCTAAGCCTGTCCAGGAACCGGGTTGCGAGGCGGACCGTCCATGCTAATAAACCCTATTGGTTTCATTGGGCGACAGGGCTTGAGATGTCATTTCATCTCAATGTCGGGTAAAAGTCCCACAAAATTGGAAGCAACGTCTCCAAAATGACCCTTACAGTGTTGACGGGGACGTTAAACCTCAAATCAAACAAAACAAAGCACCGTGTGCATTAATTGAGTTGCATCGGTGCTGCGCATCACGAAAACACGCCTATATAATTTTGACCCCCCTTGAACCCCAATTTTATATAGTAAAACTAGGATTTCCGGGGGTATACCTTATTTTTCTTATTTCTGCTCTAAAATATAGATTGTGGGTACTCGTTAGAACCGCCTCGTCGAGGCGGTTCTAACGAGTGGCCAAAATCTATATTTTGAGCAGAAATAAGAAAAATATACAATTTTTCATCTTAAATTTTCATTTTTTTTCGGCGATAAAGGTGGCAATGTATTCGTATAGGCGTGTTTGCGTAATGGAACAAGCGCAAAAGAATTTCAATATTTGCTTATTGACATCTAACTAACAGAGGTTATATTCCATTTTTCGATAAAACATCGAATTTACAAAATTGTATTTTTACTGTTGGAAACATTTAAAATACGATCTTTATTTCGCGGAGAAATCTCGGTACTTCATTGCTAAGCATAATGAAATAGAGGATCTTACACGAGTGGTCATTTCATACGAGATTTATGAAATATCGGCGAATTTAAATCGGATTCTATCGCTGAAGAAATAGAGTTGTCACGGACGACGTCATGACGTTACACGCCAGTAACTATGTATGATTACACGTGTGGACATATGATCTTTATTGCATTGTTATCCATTAAATAACAGCGACGCGCATAGGTATAAGCTTCCGGTGCTGCGGTTAAGTTACTCGCATCATCCTTTGAGCAGAAATAAGAAAAATAATATATTGTTTGTTTGTTCTGGGTTTTACGTCCCCGTCAACACTATTAAGGTCATTTTGGAGACGTTGCTTCCGATTTTGTGGAACTTTTACCCAACATTGAGATGAAATGACATCTCAAGCCCTACCGCCCATAGAAACCGCTAGGATTTAAGGAGCGGTCCGACTCGCATCACTTTTCGAGAATCTACTGTACTTATTAATTGATGTTAATTGATCAACCTGCATGCAGTATGCCAGATGGCAATATTTTACTTCTTTTAATCGCAACATAAGGTGAAATCGACTTATCCTTTCTCTCTTACAATAAACCCATTAGTACTTGATCAAAAGATGGGTGTCAGCATGCCTTTTGTCTTGTACATAACACATTGACTGATCGATTGTTTGGAGTTTCCTTGTGCGTCATTTTGTGTAATCTCCCAGAGAAATGGAGAAAAGAGATAGTAGAGGATACGAAAGTAAAGGAAAAAGGAGAAAGATGAAAATGAGTGAAAGTGTAGAAAACAGTCCCCCTCTACCCTTACCTGCTGCAAGGACAGCAGGCCTTGTCCAACTGTTACCTGATATCAGTTGGACGCCCCAGTGACGCAAGATACACACCCAACCACGATCATCGAGGCATTGCGATATCATATCCGTGTCGTAAAAATGACGTATTCATCACGAAAACACGCCAACAAAATTTTGACCCCCTTGATCCCCACTTTTATACAGTAAATCTGGGGTTCGCTGGGGTAAACCTTATTTTTCTTATTTCTGTTCTAAAATATAGACTGTGGGTACTCGTTAGAACCGCCTCGATGAGGCGGTTCTAACGTGTACCCACAATCTATATTTTGAGCAGAAATAAGAAAAAAATCACAATTTTTCAACTTTAAACTTTTGATTTTCGGTGGTAAAATTTACAATGAATTTGTATATCTCCACATTACGATAACATACCCGCGTGACATAGTGCTTTTTTCATGTCCCAGAATGGCTACTTTCCGATGACAATTTGTGATTTGTTGTCTTATTTAAAGTAGAAGTAAAACAAAGATCATGAATCGATACAATTAACTTACTCCACCCATCAAAGACACCAAAGGGAAAGAAACACAAACATAGGTAAACTCGTTGCATAGGTACCGGGTGGACGTTAGAGCCGGCTCATTGAGGCGATTCTAACGAGTACCTTTTACCTATGTAATGGAGCAGAAATAAGCAAATTAATGTATACCCCTCTAAATTCCAATTTTATCTATATAAAGTGGGGTTTACAGTTGCGTTTGTTTCATGGACTTGTTAACACGATGAGAACTTACATTTTTCAGATAAAGTGTATGTGAGATTTTTTTTTATTCATTAGGAAAACATGTCCATAAGAAATAATGGCGTCCAACATGGTGTCAGAAAATGATAAATCTTAGGTTAAAATGATAACATCTTTATTATTTCGGCATTCAACAAAGAATGTGGTGCTCGTTAGAACCGCCTCAATGAGGCGGTTCTAACGAGTACCCACACTCTATGTATTTGAGCTAAAATAAGGCAGATAATGAATACCCCCGTAAACCCCACTTTTCTCTATATAAAGTGGTATTTAGGGGGGTCTTCGTTTCACGGACTTGTTATCGTGATGTCTAGTCAAAACAAAGATTGTTCGTGATCGTTAGAACGGTCTCCGATGATTGTAACGAGTACCCACAATCTTTATTTTTGAGTACGAATAAGGAAAATAATAAATACTACTGTAAATTCCACTTTTGCTCTATAAAGAGGGGTTAACCCTTATCTTGCTGTTCGCGACAACCCCTATCTTTGCAAACAGTGTAGATACAGATCAGATGGCTTCTGAGATCAGGATCAACACTGTTTGGCATTTAGTTTATGAATTTCTAGCAACAAATTACATCAAGTAATTTGATTGGTTGATAGACAGAAATGGGCGTTGCTTAAATGAATATTCAGCAAGATAAGGGTTAGCATGAGTGTTCACTACACGAACTTGTTGATCTGATGAAAATGCCATGCGGTGTTAGCCATTTTCTTTTATTTTGGTGTTTGGTTTTACGGCCCTTTAAAGATTATTTCACTTATATCGAGCAGGGGCCAGCTGTTCAAAGCATCGTTAGCTTAACGAGCTCGTTAGTGGTCAATTTTTAACTGCTCTAGTAAGTACAATATCTAAAATTTTGTTACTTTTGCTGAAAAAAAATGTGAGCAGCTTTTGCATTCAAAGCTGCTCGCATTTTTTCAGCAAACATAATAGCATATTTACCAAAATAAATGATCAAAGTTTTAACGATATGTTAACTAACGACGTCGTTAGTTTTGAACAACTGGCCCCAGATCGTTAATCAGAGGTGCGCGAAAACCGGAGAACCCAGAGAAAAACCACCTGACCTTCCGTTACAGAACTTGGCGTCTCACAGGTGACCCGAGCCAGGCTCGAGCCACAGCGGTGAGAGACCTAATGATTAAGAGTCGGCGCTCTTACCCACTAGGCCCCGGAGGATCGTTTGCATTAGCTAATATTTAGTCGTGAAGAAAAAATGTACTTTTAGTGCCCAGTTACCTTAAAAAACCAGCTATGATTATGATGTGAAGAAAATTTTATCAATGGAAACTGGAGCAAAAACTGACATAATAACGACAGCAGAAGGTACTGTGAAACAAAAGTTAAATGTTTCTTACATTTGTACAGATGTATAAACTTTACTACAGAAGATTCAGTTGACATTTTGAGACATTTGAAATACTATTTGTTCAGGCACACATTGTTGCCTCAACGATGACTTAACATTGCCTTAACAGATTCAACGATCGATGAGTTCATGCTGGGACAAATGCAAAATTCATTCAAGACGTAATACCAGGTACTCGGAGATTTGCATATTAGAAAATGTAGTTGTCATAGCGTTCAACTATTTTATGGCGGCCGTAAAAAGTCTCCCTGTCCTTCACCATAGTGTAGCTTATATTTAATTTCCAGTCCTTTAAGAGTATTGATTTGAAAATATTTGAGGGTCACTGATGAGGTCTAATTGGCCGAAAGTCCTTCTCAGAAATACTTGTACACTCCATACTGTTCATTTCTGCGGTGTATTCCATCACGAAAACACGCTTATATAATGTTAACCCCCTTGAACTCACTTTTATATAGTAAAACTGCATGGGGTTTACAGGGGGTAAACACTAATTTTCTTATTTCAGCCCTAAAATATAGATTGTGGGTACTCGTTAGAATAGCCTCAATCTATATTTTGAGCAGAAGTAAGACAAATATGATAAATTTTCAACTTAAAATTTTCGTTTTTTCGGCTGTAAAGTTTACAATGCCTTTACATGTATATAAGCGTGTTTTCGTGATGTTTCCTTCCAAAGGATAACCCTTTTATAGATCATATTTAAACGAACAAAGTAATGACACTTTTTTGGATTGATTGTTTATAATTCGACCCAAAGTTACTAAGGACAAAATCTTATCCAGTGCTGGGAATCCACGTGACAATCACTGATTTTGAAACCAAGGTTATGGTTAATAAAAGAAAATAGTCGCGATTTTAGGCTGATGTAAGGTCAGAGTGATGCGTATAAGGGCTATCTATAGAATCATGACAGGAACCTTGTGTTGGGTTTTGCAAACAGTATAAACGAAGATCAGACAGCGACCATGTACAAACTCCAGGGACCAGTTGTTCAAAGCAGTGTTAGCTTAACGAGCTCGTAAGTGGTCGTATTGTTAACTGTTCTGGCGAGTTTAATATTTAAAATTTTGGTATTTTTGCTGAAAAAAATTGTGAGCAGCTTTTGCAAATGCAAAAGCTGCTCACATTTTTTCAGCAAAAATATTAGCATACTTCCCCAAGTGACGGTTTTCAATACAGTTATCCCCATTTTGATGCACTTTTTCGGTTGTGCTTCTTTGTACAAAGCGTTAAGCGCTGTGAGCTGCGTAAAACCAAGCGTCAGCCAATGAAAAGCGACGTTACATCATGACGTCGGGTTCCTACATAATATCGCAGGACATACTTTTGATTTTTTTCTGACGCTATCCAATGAAAGGCCTCGTTAAATACGTAAGTGGATTAGAACTGAAGTTTAGCCTTTCCACCCCCACCCCCATTACATTAACTTTGTAAAGGTCATTTTGGCAACGTTGCTTCCAATGTGTTGGGATTCTTGCCCGAGGTCGAGATGAAATGAAATCTCAGTCCCCGTCGCCCAATCAAACCAATAAGGTGTATGCTTGAATGAACGGTCCGGTCCTACTCGCACATCTTCGTCTGGGCAGGCTTAGAAACGCTGAGTGATTTGCCGGTGCCCATGAGCAGTCGGTTTTGGCCCTGCCTAAGGGCATCATGCAGCCAGATCTGTTTCTTCAGGCCCTGATCAGGTATCAGTGTTGTAGCCCTTTCATTGTAAACAGATAAATGTTTTGTTATTTCTGTGTATTAGCAAGTTTCAAAGCTCCAAATTTTGATTTTACACTTGTAAGCATAAATTTGACAAAGTTTCGCGCAACGTTATTGCCGTACGACGTCATCCAATGTATCGTCAAAAAACGGTACCAAACGAAGGCATCTTGAATAGAAAACTTGGCAATAATACATGGTTTCTGCATGCCTGTTTCACATTTTTAACATTAAGTATTTGTAGCTGTGCAATAGCATGATTGTATATATTGCACGTTTTCATGAATAATTTGTTGAATACGTGCGAGATTTTTATATGGGTGAGCGAGTATTTTCATGTAACTATTATCTTTTCATGCGTCCGTCTCATTTTTCCATCCATTTCATGTTAAAATCTATGATTGTTTAATTCTTGTGTTTGCTTAAATGTCTAATATAATTGTTATGTATGTAATCACTATATATGTTTTACGAGGGCCTCAGGGAAGATTGGCTATGCCAACTGAGTAACCCTCTATAAATAAAGTCTACTTACTTACTTACTTACTTACTTAATAACTGATCGAAGTTTTGACAATACGTTAACTAACGACGTCGTTAGTTTTGAACAACTGGCCCCTGGTACATGTATATACCTGTAGTTTTGGCATCGGTAGTCTTCTCCCTGTGACCTCAGAATGAAATCTTTACTGAGCTTATGCACTGGGACATTGGCAAACAGTGAATACGTAATTTGTTTGTGTGTTTGTTTGTTTGTCTGATTTGAGGTTTAACGTCCCCGTCAACACTGTATAGGTCATAGTGGACACGTTGCTTCCAATTTTGTGAGACTTCTACCCGAAATTGAGATGATATGACATCTCAAGCCCTGTCGCCACATGAAACCAATAGGGTTTATAAGCATGGAGGGGCCGACTCGCACCGTTTTGACTGGGCAGGCTTAGATCCTCTAAGCGGTTTACCATTACTCGTGTGGGGTCGGTTTCAGCTCTGCGTGGAAGCATCATGAAGCCCATCTATTTTTTCAAGCCGCTAGGGGCGGAGACGCCACAATACGGGACGCCACATTTTCAGTTGTACACTGCTTGCTTAAAAATACTCGAATTGTAGGTTTCCAAAGGATAACCCTTTTATAGAACATATTTAACTTCACTACAGCTGGTGTGTGGGACTGTGTGGCGGCGGTAAAACGTCTCCCTGCCCTACATCATAGTGTAGATTATATTTTCTTGTCCTTTGGGATCATTGATTCCATTTTGGAATTTTGAAAATATCTGAGGGTCACTGATGAGGCCTAATTGGCCGAAACTAGCTAGTCTGGCCCAGAAAACATGTACACTCCATACTTTTCAGTTCTGTGGTGTATTCCTTGCTTCCAAAGGATAACCCTTTTATAGAACATATTTAACTTCACTACAGCTGGTGTGTGGGACTGTGTGGCGGCGGTAAAACGTCTCCCTGCCCTACATCATAGTGTAGATTATATTTTCTTGTCCTTTGGGATCATTGATTCCATTTTGGAATTTTGAAAATATCTGAGGGTCACTGATGAGGCCTAATTGGCCGAAACTAGCTAGTCTGGCCCAGAAAACATGTACACTCCATACTTTTCAGTTCTGTGGTGTATTCCTTGCTTCCAAAGGATAACCCTTTTATAGAACATATTAAACGAACAGTTCAGGTCTCTGTTCAGGACTATTTTGCTAGCCTACACACAGAGACAATTGACCCACCAGTACTCTCAGTGCTTTAATTTTGCATATTTTAGACATTACGATAACCCACCCATGTGGCAACGAATGGGTGGCATAGTCCAAGCTTTCATTTCTCCAAAACAGTGACTTTTCTGATATATTTATGTATATTTTTTTGATATTTGTCTTATTTGTACTCGAAACATAAGTTGTGTGTACTCGTTAGAAACGCCTCATTGAGGCGGTTCTAAGGAGTGCCCACAACCTATGACTTAGAGCATAAATAAGAAAAATAATGTATACCCCAGTAAATCCCAATTTTCTCCATATAAAGTGAAGGGGTGTTTATTACACAAACTTGTTAACACGATGTCGTCTCATCACGTGAACAAGTCTTTAAAATGAACAAGTCTGTAAAATGAACTCCCCAATAAACGACACTTTATATAGAGAAATCTGGGGTTTACGGGGGTATATATTCATTTTATTATTTCTGCTCTAAGACATAGTTTGTGGGTACTCGTTAGAGCCACCTTAATGAGGCGGTTCTAACGAGCTCCCACAACCTATGTTTGCAGTATAAATAAGAAAAATATCACGAACGTTCATAAGAAATTTAGCCATTTTGGAGTTGTGAAAAATACACAATCTCGCACGTGTGTGTTATCGTAATGTGCTGGTGAGTGAGAGTTTTACGTCCCATCAACAGCTAAGGTCATACGGAGACGGACCTCGATTTAAAGACTCATCCGAAAGTCTGGAGAAGCCGGGGATTGATCCTGTGACCCCTGGCTTACAAGGTGAGTAGCGTAACCACTGCACCACGGAGGCTTCTAAAGTAATGTGCTGGTAACTTTAAAAGTCAGTTTTGTTAACAGTGTAGACCCTTTTTGTTTCATTTCATGTCAGTGTCGGGTAAAAGTCTCACAAAATTGAAAGCAACGTCTCCAAAATGACATATACAGTGTTGACGGGGAAGTTAATCCTCAAATCAAACAAAACAAAAATTAAACAACCCCTTAAACCCCACATTATATACAAGAAAACTGGTGGTCACAGGGGTATATATTATTTTAACATTACGATAATACACCCGTTCGATATAGCGTTTTTTTTCAAATCTCCTATATGGCTACTTTCCTGGTGAAATTCTGTGATTTATTTCATATTTAAGGTCGATTTATAAACAATCAATCCACTGAGGCTGTTGTAACGACTACCCAAAACCGATGTCTTGGAGCAAAAATAAGAAAATAATGAATACCCCCAGTAAACCCCAGTTTTCTCTGTATAAAGTTGGGTTTAGGGGGTGTTCATTATGTCTCCCCGAAAATTTTTGTTTCGGAGAGACATATTGTTTTTCCCCCGGGCGTCAAAATCTTTCGAGCTATCTTCACGAAACTTCATATAAATATTAATCAAAATTAGACGACGTGCAGTGCGCAAGAACTATACCTTTCGCATTTATACTTTTTGAATTATCTCCCTTGGAAGTTTGTCGGTGTGTATATATGTATGGGCAAATCTTGTCCGGTCAATAACTTTCTTATTTTTAGATGGATTTTAAAATTACATGGCAGAAATATTAACAACCATGAGACGATGTGTGGTGCGCAAGAGGCAGGTCGGTACCTCAAAGGTCAAGGTCATACTTAGAGGTCAAAGGTAAAAAAGGGACCTTTTTTCGTGTTTGGTCAATAACTTTCTTATTTTGAGATGGATTTGAAAATTACTTGGCAGAAATATTAACAACCATGAGACGATGTGTGGTGCGCATTAGGCAGGTCGGTACCTCAAAGGTCAAGGTCATACTTAGAGGTCAAAGGTCAAAAAAGGGGCCTGTTTTTCGTGTTTGGTCAATAACTTTCTTATTTTGAGATGGATTTTGAAGTCACTTGGCAGAAATGTTAACCAATATAAGACAATGTGTTGCGTGCATGACCCAGGTTGGTACCTGCAAGGTCAGGATCACACTTAGAGGTCAAAGGTAAAAAAGGGGCCTTTTTTCGGGTTTTGTCAATAACTTGCTTATTTTCAGATAGAATTTTAAGTTACTTGGCAAAAATGTTAACTATCATGAGACGATGTGTTGCATGCATGATTCAGTTTGGTACCTCAAATGTCAAGGTCATACATAGAGGTCAAAGGAAAAAAAGGGGCCTTTTTTCGTGTTTGGTCAATAACTTTCTTATTTTTAGATAGATTTTGAAATTGCTTGGCAGAAATGTTAACCACTATGAGATAATTTGCTGCATGCATGACCAAGTTTGGTACCTGAAAGGTCAAGGTCATACATAGAGGTTAAATGTAAAAAAGGGGCCTTTTTTGTGTTCTGTCAATAACTTTATTATTTTTAGATGGATTTTGAAATTACTTGGCAAAATGTTAACCACCATGATACGATGTGTTGCATGCATGACCCAAGTTGGTACCTCAAATGTCAAGGTCGTACTAAGAGGTCAAGGGACAAAAAGGGGCCTTTTTTAGTGTTCAGTCAATAACTTTCATATTCCTGGATAGATTGTGAAATTACTCGGCAGAAATGTTAACGATCATGAGACGATGTGGTGCACAGTAGACCTAGGTCGGTACCTCCAAGGTCAAGGTCATACTAAGAGGTCAGAGGTAAAAAAAGTTTGTTTGTTTTTGTGTCCAGTCAATAACGTTTTTTATTTCTGGATGGACTTTATAAAGTAACCATGCAGAAATGTTCACCGTCATTAGACCATGAGTCATGTGCAAGGCCAAGGTCCATACCTCCAATGTCAAGGTCATACCTAGAGGTCAAAGGTAAAAAAAGGAACAGTCAATAACTTCCTTATTCTTTGATGGATTATGAAATTACTTGGCAGAAATGTTAACCATCATGAGACGATGTGTTGTACCTCAAAGGTCAAGGCCATACTTAGAGGTCAAAGGTAAAAAAGGGCTTTTTTGTGTACGGCCAATAACTTTTTTTATTTCTCAATGAACATTTTAAAGTTACTTTGAAGAAATGTTCATCTTCATTAGATGATGTGTTGCACACAAGACCCAGCTCAATACCTCCAATGTCAAGGTCATACTTAGAGGTCAAAAACGGGGAGACATCTGTGTTTTTGTAGATAAACCAATTCTAGTTTCATGGTCTTGTTCACCTGATGAGGTCGACAGGCCTCTGGAAACGCATATGGCAACGTAGAATTGTATCCCATCTATGTGTTTGTTTAATTTGAGGTTTAACGTCTCCGTCAACACTGTATAGATCATTTTTGAGCCGCTGCTTCCAACTTAGAGGGACTTTTACACGACATTTGGATGAAATGACATCCCAAGCCCTGTCCCCCGATGAAAGTTTATACATGTAAGCATGGAAGGTCCGACTCACACCGCTTTGCCTGGGCAGGCTTAGATACTCTAAGAGGTTTACCAGTACTCGTGTGCGGTCGGTTTCATCTCTGCGTGGAAGCGCCATGCAGCCCATCTATTTCTTCAAGCGGGGCCGCGTTTTCACATGTTACTTTTTCATCTGTCATATTACTTTATATATTAGAACTGATCAAATCCACAATGAGTCTTAAGAGGGTTGATAGTATACATGTATTTGTTTTAACCGAAATAGGCCAATCACCAAAAATGTCTGCTTTGTCGTCTGCTGGTAACTTTAAAAGTAAATTTTGAAAACAGTGTGAACCAAGATCAGACTGCTTCTATAGGAGCAGTCTGATCAGAGCCCACAGTGTTTGCCTGTATGTAAAAAATGTTTGACAAGTTTGCAAGACTAAGCAACAGACGACAAAAACAGATTACAGTGAACGGTCTCGATAGCTCAGTGGTTAACCCGTTCGACTAATGATCGAGAGATTGTGGATTCGAATCTGGCCACCGGAGGCGAAGTGTGTCCTTGAACAAGACACGTAATGCCACTGCTCCACCCAACCTAGGTGTAGCAATGGTTTAAAAGTCACTGACTCTCTCTCGCGCGTATGATAACATCCCGAATGAATGTTCGAGAGTGACTCAAATAAGCTTGAAGCTTTCATCGCAGTCGAACTGAACTAAATTAGAACGGGCTTATAAACTAAACAGAGGACATTTTCAGATGCAGTTTTCATGGTACACATGTGAGCCCCTTTAAGTGTATTCGAAAATGAATATCGCTAATGTTAGAGGTGTTCTTTGAAAGGTGATCTCTGTACAACATTCATTTTCTTTGTGTTTCCAAGGGCAGATTATTAAAGAACTGTGAAGCTATTACCCGCCAGTACCTTGTACTTAACAAAAGTTCATTTTATATTTTCATTTTGCATTTCTTCTCGGACACTTTATTTTGGTATTTTTGAAAATATGTGCGCTTGGAGAGTAAGTCTTCCTGCAACATAAAGTCATGTTTATTTCAAACATTCTCAAAAACAATAAAACCGCACTAGTTTTTCAGACTCCCTGATCATTGCCTCCACTTCTGTTTCCCTTTGTTTCGGAAATATTTTCTTTTCCGAATGTAAACTTTTAGGCTTTATTTTTGAAATTGGGGAAATAAGAAACAAATGAAGATAATGGTAACTATATTTCACCATTTTTAATTTTACTATATTTATTTTTTTTCTATAAAATTTACAAATTCAATGGCACATGGTAGCAGAATATTTGTCCGGTGTTGGCTATGTAGAGTTCTTAATCATTTGGACATCATCATCTTAACAAATTCTGAAACAAAAGAAAATATAAAAGAGATAATATCAAATATACTCAGACAAACTTTGATAGCAAAGTCCTATATGATAAATACAATGCTACTCATTACTTCAACACATATGTGTGACCATTACGATAGTGCATTTGTACATCTCCAAAATGGCCGTTTTTCTGATGAAAATCCGTGTTGTTTTGCTTATAAATACTGCAAACATAGGGTGTGGGTACTCGTTAGAACCGCCTCATTGAGGCGGTTCTAACAAGTACCCACAACTTATGTCTTGGAGCAAAAATAAGAAAAATAATGTATACCCCCGTAAACCCCAGTTTTCTCTATATAAAGTGGGGTATAGGGGGGGGGGGGGGGCTTCATTTCAAATCTCCAGCAAGTTCTTATAAAATTTTGTCATATATTTCTAATTTATACTCAAAACATAGGTTTTGAACTTTTGGGTGCTCGTTTCTGCTCCACGACATAGGTTGCTGATACTCGTTAGAACCGCATCAAAGAGGCGAATCTAACGCGCACACACAAATAAATAAGAAAAATATCACGGGTATTCATCAGAAATGTAGCCATTTTGGAGATGTGGTAAATGCACTATTTCGCGCGGGTGTGTTATCGTAATTATGTGGGGTTTAGAGGGTGTTCATTACACGGACATGTTAACACGATGAAACACAGAACAACAATCACATCACGCGAATCAACACACGATGCCAGTCCACATATAACTTGAGGGATTGGGAAAGCACGACGGTCAGCCAATAATAACAATAATACTTATAATAATAATAATAATAATAATAATAATAATAATAATAATAATAATAATAATAATAATAATAAAACAAGAATATCGGTGAAACCGACGGATGCTCCCCGAAGGTGCAATAGTCGGAACAGGAAACATTATCCTAGTTAAAGAGCGATATACTGAGTATACTCACTGTACTTCAAAATGGAGTATAACATTTTTTTTTTTTTTTTTTTTTTTTTTTTGGTTTGGGTTTTACGGCCCTTTCAAGATTATTTCACTCATATCGAGCCGATCGTTAATCAGAGGTGGGCGAAAACCGGAGTACCCATGGAGTATAACAAAGCCTGTCGGTGGACAGATTAGCTTGCCTGATGGCACTGTCATACAAACATCAGCAACACAAAAGTCGAAATAAATGAAAGGAAGTGTCTTAGGTACGACACCATTACCATAGATCCTGTGTGGTAGTTTAGCTATATTAATTGGGTAAAACTGTTGAAAACTTACTCTCGTACACAGAGGCAATCCTCATAGGACTGTCTCCAGGTATGGTTCCGTATTGGGTGCCTTTACATGCATATAAAATATGAGACGGGTTCAAAAATGGATCTGATCCTATCCCCTTGACTGTCAAAAAAGGTCATTTTGACCATCTGCCAAGATTAGCTTCTTTCACTTTGATCCAATGTATCTGCAACTCTAATTTTGATGGATGACTTGCGATTTTACATCCTTTTTAGCAGTATTTCAGTCATATCAGAATGATGAGAGGTTGATAATGAAATGCTGTGTGCAGTGGAACTCCGTTTACAGTTGGAAAGATTTCTGCCTCCAGCAAGTTCTTCTAAAATTAGCCGCAGTGACATTGACCTTGAGCCCAGGACCCTTAAAGTCAAATTTGCTCGAGATATAATCATACCCAACATTTGTGGGAAGTTATATTAAAATCCATCAGCAAATGACGACGCTAGAGCGATGACAACGTTTTTTTTTTCTAAAAATAGCCGCAGTGACCTTGACCTTGAGCCCAGGATCCTGAAAGTTGAACTTGCTCGAGATATTATCATACCCAACATTTGTTTGAAATTATATTAAAATCCATTAAAAAATGTTGGCACTAGAGCGATGTCAAATATTTTTCTAAAAATAGCCACAGTGACCTTTACCTTAAGCCCAGGCTCCTGAAAGTCGAACTTGCTCGAGATATTACTACATCCGACATTTGTGTGAAGTTATATTAAAAGCCATCATCAAATGACGATGCTAGAGCGATGACAAAGTTTTTTTTTCTAAAAATAGCCACAGTGACCTTGACCTTGAGTCCAGGACCCTGAAAGTCGAACATGCTCAAGATATAATCATACCCAATATTTGTGTGAAGATATATTAAATCAAAGCGCCAAAAGGCACTGAAATGACAGATTCTGTGAAAAACCAGTGCTTCAGCTGAAGTGCACGACCCGCCGGATGCTTTTAGCTTTATGAGCGTTACCATATATGAGTATGGCGGCCATTTTTGTCATGTGACCTGGACCTAAAACGGCTCCCCCAATAAATGCGCCTTATCGTAAGGAGCAAAAATATATCTTATACTTTAGTACTGTATTCTGAATGGTTTGCAGGATAAAATGCATTCTCATTTTTCCAATACAAAAGCATATGTGTCAAAGTTTGACCTAGGCACAAAGAAGGTCAAGGTCAACCCAGGGTCACCATTTTAGCAATTTATGATGGGCCTACGTCCCAGATGCTATTTATCAATTTTCGTGGAAATCTGCCCAGTGGTTCTGAAGAAGACTATTTTTGAAGGGTTTTTACCATATATGGCTTGGCGGCCATTTTGGTCATGTGACCTGGACCCCATGAGCAAATTTTGGTTTCCCCCATCCCATAGAGGCCCCATATGAAATTTGACTTCAATCGGCCCAACGGTTTCCGAGGAGAAGCAGTTCGAAAATTTTCACATTTTTCGCCTCGGCGAGGCTATACTAAATGGAATGTAATACTTCGCAAGTTCATTGGTTAGATCTCATTGATATCTACCAGTATGCCAAAATTGTTTAAATATTCCAAGCGGTTAAGTCACTATCACCAATTTTCACAAACGGGTTACGGACGGACAGACAGACAGACCATATATGGCTTGGCGGCCATTTTGGTCATGTGACCTGGACCCCATTAGCAAATTTTGGTTTCCCCCATCCCATAGAGGCTTCATATGAAATTTGACTTCAATCGGCCCAACGGTTTCCGAGGAGAAGCAGTTCGAAAATGTTCACATTTTCGCCTCGGCGAGGCTATACTAAATGGAATGTAATATTTCCCAAGTTCATTGGTTAGATCTCGTTGATATCTTTCAGTATGACAAAAATGTTTAAATATTCCAAGCGGTTAAGTCACTATCACCAATTTTCACAAACGGGTTACGGACGGACAGACAGACTGACAGACTGACAGAATGACACGGTGATTTTAGGGCATTCTTAGAAAATCAACCGACTTCAGTCTGTCGCTTTTCTGCGGGTCGTGCAATTCAGATTTACTTTCTTAAGTGATAAGGACAATGGCGCTGGAGTGCTGATTTTTAGTTTGGTTCACAAAACTGAGGGGAATCGGCTGTTAAACACTTTCAACTTCATTTTACTTGGACATTATAAATAAAACAACATGCAAATGACTACCCAGCAGGCACACGTCGCTAGGGCAACGTCAAATCAACGTCGATGCAACGTCATGACGTTGCACCGACGTTGATGTGACGTCACAATTACGTCATGTGCCTGCTGGGATAGTTGCCAGTTTTATGACAACACATAGCCGCAACTTTCTTGTAAAAGCTTACACTTGTTGACTGAGATGTGTTTCGCGGCTTAGTCAAGAACCTGCCTTATGTCGTGCGCTACAATAAAGGAAAACACTTTTTGTGCGATGTTTGAAGTTTTGCGGCATGTGACTAATTATTTATCACAACATTGTGCTTACATATTCAGTTATTTAGACCTATACAACAGAATTGGACAGTGATAACTGTTAGGAGTTTATTATTGCTGGCTTGCTACCGTACGGTGAAGTTTCTAGCGTCACGTACTTCGCATTTAATTAGGTCATGCAAGTGTTATGAGTCTGTACCCTTTCAGCCCTTTATAGCCAAGTACACATACCTACAGATGCAAACAGTGTAGAACCTGGTGAGATGGCTCATAATGATACACCGCATTCGGTTCTACATGGTTTGACATGCTATTGACGACTATTGACGCGTACAAATTCAGTGACTGAAGAGTGAACTGGAGAAACTCGTGGGTTGAAGGGGTAAAATCTTAACCTGGCCTGTAACTGTTGTGTGCGGGTCAGGACCAGGCAAAGCGGTTTGGCCGATAATCAAAAGTTAAATACAGCTTATTATACGGTCTATTTTCTTTATTTTTCAAAGTTTATCTAGATACTTCAATGGTGTGCACTGATTGTAGCTCTATACACATTGTTTTTTTTTTTTTTTTTTGTTTTTTGTTTTCTTTTCTAAAAATATACAAAGGTACTTTAATGGCGTATTGATACAAAATATAATTAATCATAACCCATTTTGTACTGAATGTAATATTATCACTTATATGACGAAGATTTCATTTCGAAATCCCGGTTCAAAATTAAGGGGCGTCAGCTAGAAATATAGGAACTAATTTAGGAAAAAAAATGGGCTAACTTTCGACAACAGTGAAGCCCGCAGTGAAGGCCGTGGTAAGACGCCGCCTCCAAGATTCGCCAATGACCCATTATGCGGTCGTCTGTATAAAATGGGAACTTTCCTTATGCATATTCAATTAACTTTTCCCGTTTTGTTTGTAATTTAAGAAAGATCATTTTTGTATTTTGGTAACAAATGAAACAAAACATGTAATCAAAATGCGGAAATAATGCCATGAGAAATTAGTTTTGAGACAGCGAGCATGAAAAGTCAACAAACAACGGACTATTTGCGCGGAGTCATATTTCAAAAGTAGTGGAAGCCGGAAGTTCGGATGTTAAAATTGTAAACATGCAGCACGACGAAGAATGACAGAAAGAATCTGTCATTAAAAACCATCAATAAATGTAGGCACCAGAGTGATGACAATGTTTTTCTAAAAATAGTCTCAGTGACCTTATACTGCAGCTTTAAACAAAGTACATGTACCATAACTCTGTGACAAATCATCTAACCAGATAGTACGGATAATATGCGCATCCCCTATTGCTGCTTCAGATTCCATTGAAGTTTCGTTGATTTTCTGCAAGTAGTTGCTGAGAATTCGCGTGGACACGAACAGTAGCCTATATATTCATGCATAATTCATCAAAGAGCCATAACTGTTGGAAAAATCATCGAACCAAAACACGCAGGTGATATAAGCATCCACCTTCGATACTTAATATTCCCATGAAGTTTCATTGAAATCCGACCAGTAGTTTCTGAGAATTCGCGTGGACAAGAGCGGGACGGACGCACGGACATACGGGCGCAATGACGAAGCGGCGACTATATGCTCCCCCGAAATTCTTCGGGGAGCATAATAAAACAAATGCCGTAGGCGGAATGTAGCATGGGTGGGGTGGTGGTGGGCTAGGGGATATAACCCCTAAGTGTACGAATATTCTTGATACTACGAAGGATAAATATCCTGATACGATCCGTGGGTACCGCCTTTGAGAAAGAGATTTGGCAGCATTGTGCTTCCGCGCAGAGCTGGACCGACCGAACTTTAGTACTAGTTGAAACAGTAGAAGGTTTAGGATTAGGGTTAAACACTAGCGGTTTCTTTGGGCGGTAGGGCTTAAGATGTCATTTCATCTTTATGTCGGATAAAACCCCATGAAATCGTAAAAACAAGCGATCCGAGGTAATAATATAAAATGAATGGTGAGCGATAGTCCAAAATTCTTTAAGGTAAGCAAAATAATCAAACGTCGTTGAAACATCTGAAGGAGCTTCAGATCATCCTCATTCTACCCAAAATGCATTGATCAATCTTGATATTCTTTTGAACACCGTTAGGCTTCACTTCTACGTATGTTGAAAAGCCGGCCTCGGTAGCTCAGTCGGATGCGCGTCCGACTAGTGATCAGGAGGACGCGGGTTCGATACCTGGCGCGGTCGGCAACATTCTTTCGTGGAGATTGATAATGAAATCTCATGCCATTCTCTCCCTTCCGCTGATTCAAGAAGGGCAGTTGTCAGTTTCTGATGAGAGAATGTGCACATGACTGGTAAACCGCTTACGTATAAGCCTGCCCAGGTTAAGTCAGGATAGATACTAAACTGGCCGACTCAAAATGACCTAAACGGTGTTGACTGGGCCGTTAGACTCCAATACAAACAAACAAATCTAATGTATGTTTAAAAGGTTGTACGCCGGCGAGTGGGGCCTCAGACTCGGCCTAAAGATTTTTATGTAAATCGGTTGGTGGGTGATGCCCAATCTCTGGCCGGGCCCATCGGAGTCAAACTGTTGTTTTTTGTTTGCTTCAGCATTTCTGTGTTAACGTTCATGCTGTCGAGTCCTCATCGTTGTTTCATCTCTGAACTCGTTTGATTTTATGATCTCTGTGATGTTGCACTCTTGTGTAAACCACGGCATAACGATGGGCGAGGGTGTTGGTCCCGTAAAACCGATTTAAGGCTGCCCCTTCCACTCATTAGGAGAACACGCCTGCAAAATACATTGTAAACCTTACCGCCGAAAAAAAAGTTTTAAGATGAAAACTTGTGATACTTTTCTTATTTCTGCTCAAAATATAGACTGTGGGTACTCGTAAGAACCGCCTCATCGAGGCGGTTTTTACGAGTACCAACAATCTATATTTTAGAGCAGAAAAAAGAAAAATAAGGTTTACCCCTGTATACCCCAGTTTTACTATATGAAAGTGGGGTTCAAGGAGGTCAAAATTATGTAGGCGTGTTTTCGTGATATACTGGTAACACTTTTACTGACCGTTCCAAGGCTGTTCTGTTGTGATTTATTATTGTCATTTTGTTTTTGTCTCTGCATGTACATGTATGTTCTTGTAATATATTTTATTTTGGATAGCCGTTTGGCGTTTTTTTGTGGGAAAACTGTCCCCGCCCATAGGGTCTTGAAGAAATATATGGGCTGCATGATGCTTCCACGCAGAGCTGAATCCGGCCCGCACACTAGTACTGGTAAACAGCTTAGAGGATCTAAGCCTGTCCAGGAACCGCGGTGCGAGGCGGACCGTCCATGCTAATAAACCATATTGGTTTCATTGGGCGACAGGGCTTGAGATGTCATTTCATCTCAATGTCGGGTAAAAGTCCCACAAAATTGAAAGCAACGTCTCCAAAATGACCTTTACAGTGTTGACGGGGACGTTAAACCTCAAATCAAACAAATGGAGGTAATACAACAAACGACAAATTGTTGACAGTCTTATCATTTTTCCAGAAAACAGAGAGCGTTAAGAAATCATTATAATGGAGCCCCGTCACGAGAAAACCTGCCTTCGCGGTCTGCGACCACGGCCTCATTACAATAACACACCCGTGCGACATAGTGCAATTTTTCACATCTCCCAAATGGCTACTTTTCTGAGGAAAATCCATGGTATTTTTCTTATTTCTACTCCAAACATAGGTTTTGGGTGCTCGTTAGAACCGCCTCAATGAGGCGGTTCTAACGAGTACCCACAACCTATGTCTTGGAGCAGAAATAAGAAAAATAATATATACCCCCGTAAACCCAAGTCTTCTCTATATAAAGTGGGGTTTAGGGGGGTCTTTATTTCACGGACTTGTTGACGTGATGTACACAGGTATACACAGACTAGTAAGTGTCTTGAAAATTCAGATAACATTACGATAACACACCCGTGCGACATAGTGCATTTTTTCACATTTTCAAAATACCTACTTTTCTATTGAAAATACGTGATTTTTTGTGACTCGAAGCTTTTGATTGAACTAACTCTTAAGGTCACCAATACTATTCTTCGATACTTTTACACGAGTTGCTTACACGATCTATTAATAGAAATATGTACTTTCCTTGCAGTTCAGTAAGAGAAAAGGATTTGTATGTCACAAATTTTTATTGCAGCCATTAAAAGTTTTTTTCCATAGACACTTTGTGAAAAAAATTAAAGTTTGAAGTTGATGCGTTTGATGGTTTGAATGTTATTAAGAAAAAAAACAACAACATGACAATGTGGACGTTTTTAAGTTTTTCAAAGGGCCATAACTCTGAGAGTATTGTAGCTAGAGTTACATAACTTGCCATGTAATTGTGTAATGATAATATGACCTTATATTGAAAGTTTGAAGTTGATGCGTTGGACGTTTGATAAATTATTAAGAAAAAAAAAAACACGAATAAAGGGGACGTTTTTAAGTTTATCAAAGGGCCATAACTCTCAGAGTATTGTAGCTAGAGTTACATAACTTGCCATGAAGCTGTGTTATGATATTGTTTGTTTTGGTGTTTAACGACCCAGCCAACACTATTTTAGGTCATTTTTGAGCCGGTCAGTTTACCTATCCACACTTTTCCAGGGCAGGCTTATACGTAAGCGGTTAACCAGTACAGTGCACATTCTTTCGCCAGAAACTGACAACTGCCCGTCTTGAATAAGTGGAAAGGAGAGAATGACCGTAGAAAAGATTTCATGATCAATCTTCACGAAAGAATGTTGCCGACCCCGGCGGGTTGTAACTAGTAACCACAACCTATGTCTTGGAGCAGAAAGAAGAAAGTATAATGTATACCCCCGTTAACACCAGATTTCTCTATATTCTGTTGGGTTTAGGGCGTGTGTGTGTGTGTGGGGGGGGGGGGGGGGGGGGGTCATTTGACGGACTTGTTAACATGGTGAGAAACTAGAGGTATATATATGTATTTTACCAGCCAGGCAGTAAACACCAAGGGTTGATTTGACTGGCGCGGATGCGCAGGTTCGTGTGCACCTTTGAGGTAATGTTTTCTTTGAACCGCCTCTTGGTGCCGTTAGAGACTACATTATAATGCATGATCGGTCCGACTCGCACCACTTTGCCTGGACAGGCTTAGACCCTCTTAGCGGTTTACGGTCGGTTTCAGCTCTGCGTGAGGGCACCATGCATGCAGCCCAATCTATTTCTCCACGCTCCTGCGGGCGCGGGCTCCTCTGAGGTTTTGCTACATCTGTCACCCTGTTTCATACATTATAGGTACAGTGAAACTTCGTTAACTCGAACACTGATGTCTCATTTACCATGGTCAATTAGAACTCGTTATGGAGTCACTACAATATTACTCTAGACAGCTGTGTACAGTAGAACTTCGATGGCTCGAGCACCGACGGCTCGTTTACCATGGATGAGTCGAACCCGTTCTTATGCCCCTAGCGAAATCCTCTACCTAAGAACTAGTGCGAGATAATTAAGGAGATTTTAGTCTTTTATCTTACAAATGTATGCGGTGTGTACTCATTAGAATCGCCTCGATGAGGCGATTCTAATGAGTACACACAGCATACATATTCATTATGGAACACCGAAAATATGTCTAAAAGTATCTCGTTATGCCTCCTAGCAGTAACCCTCAGTGGCTCGAACTCCCCTGTCTCGAACAGACTTTCGAGGTCCCAAAAGTGTTCGAGCCATTGGAGTTTGACTGTATGTAGTATTACTAAGGAGAGTTTAAGTATACCTGAAAATTGCTGTTGTTGGTTTGTTCTCATTAGAATCGCCTCCATGAGACGATTCTGATGAGTATAAACAACCTGCCTTAACTTAAGAAATAATCGAAAATGAATCATAAATGGGGAAAGGATACAACTGGCAGTTTCTGTCGCCAGTTTTCAAAAGGAGCCAACTTTCGGGATTTCCTGTTTGCTTTTCTATAAGCCCTGTCACACTAAAAAAAACGTCCCCGCCCACAGGGACTTGAAGAAATGTATGGGCTGCATGATGCTTCCACGCAGAGCTGACTCCGGCCAGCACACTAGTACTGGTAAACCGCCTAGAGGATCTAAGCCTGTCAAGGAACCGCGGTGCGAGGCGGACCGTCCATGCTAATAAACCATATTGGTTTCATTGGGCGACAGGGCTTGGGATGTCATTTCCTCTCAATGTCGGGTAAAAGTCCCACAAAATTGGAAGCAACGTCTCCAAAATGACCTTTACAGTGTTGACGGGGACGTTAAACCTCAAATCAAACAAACAAACACACTGAAAAGGGGGACTATTCTTAAAGGAAAGATTTTGCTCCTCAGGAGCAAATTCTTTCCTTTAAGAGTTGACCCCTATTGATATAGGTGACAAAAATGCTTTTGCAGGAGTTGCCTCCCCTGAAAGTGTATCCATTCTCTTTAAGTCAACCCCCATTATATTTCATGTTTACCCTCCATAGTTCGAACTGCCTCTATCTCAAACAATTTTCATGGTCTCAAATGTATTCGAGTTACCGAAGTTCGACTGTATGTGGTTGTGTGCAATCACAGATACATTACCTTCGTAATTTACTTGGCCATCGCCATCTACATCTGCCTCCCTTATCATTTCATCAACCTCGTCGTCCGTCAGTTTCTCACCTAAGTTTGTCATCACGTGTCTTAGTTCGGCAGCACTAATATATCCATTACCGTCCTTGTCAAATACCCTGAATGCTTCTTTGATTTCTTCCTCTGAATCTGTGTCTTTCATTTTCCTGGCCATCATCGTTAGGAATTCTGGGAAATCTATTGTGCCATTACCTAGGGAATAAAAAAAGGCACAGTAAGCTTGTTTTTAAGAATACAGTAAAATTCCTATATTAAAACCACCTTTGGGACTGTTCAAAAGTGGTCTTTAAGACCACTTTTGAACAGTCCCAAAGGTGGTCTCTCTATAGGGGACACCCGGTGTAGAAAACATAAAGAAAGAATAACTGAAACCGTCTCGATAAGCTTTTAAAAGCAGATTTAGGTGGTCTTTTAGGTGGACTTTTACCCGACAATGAGATGAAATGACTTCTGAAGCCCTGCCGCCCAATGAAACCAATAGGGTTTATAAGCATGGACGGGTCGACTCGCACCGCTTTGCCTGAGCAGGCTTAGGTATTCTATGCGGTTTACCAGTACTCGTGTGCGGGTCTGTTTCTGCTCTGCGTGGAAGCATCATGCAGCCCATATATTTCTTCAAGCCCCGATGTGCGGGGGCCAATGACAATTGTTTACCGAGATCCATGATATTACGAAAGTTAGTGCCTTAGTTCAGAAAGGTATTGTTCTAAACCATGGTCAAACATCATATATCAACTATCTCTCCAACTGTCTTTGCAGTCGTCCTCTGTCTTTGAAGTAACAGCATAAAATAGGTCACATCTGCTCGTGTAGAAAAATTATTTCTTACATGCTTTCCAATAAAAAATAGCGTAAAATCGATAGTGAAAATACGATTTTTTGATTTCACTGTTTGTAAGTTTGATGTATCATCGAAAAATAATGTATAATTATCTGTTTATTTTATGTCAATTTGCTGCATGTATTCGTAATTAAAGTATGTCAGAAATTATGTCAAACACGTTCGCTCGTCATTAAGACGTTGATGACGTCACTTTTAGAAACGACGCAACGTAATTAATGCACGAGACGCCTGACGAGCTTAGCAACAGCGGGCATTATTTAGTGAACCACTTGATAAAGTAACATTCCAAGCTATTTTCAATATGTGCAAGCTTACAGTTCACACCCCAATATTGTACCAAGTAAACCCGCTGAACACGTCTAAATCGACTCGAAACCGCCATGGAAAAACTTTGTTGTCTGTGGTGAAGTCTGATGCTTTGAAACAGTGTTCATAATTACAGCCTAAAGCAGTAAAGAAACGGAAAAAAATACTTTTTTTTCAGTGGACATGTAAGATCAATATTTTCATTTCATTCATGAACACCTAAGTTGTGCTACAGACAAAAATAAAATAAATAAATAAAATTTGAAAAGTAAATAAATACTTACCGTCGGTGTCCACTTCGTTTATCATATCTTGAAGTTCTTGCTCTGTAGGATTTTGTCCCAATGATCTCATCACTGTTCCGAGCTCCTTTGTTGTTATCGTTCCGTCGCCATCTTTGTCAAATAGACTGAACGCCTCCTTGAACTCTGAAAAATAAATGAATGCCGTCGATAATGGGCGCGGAATTATGACATAAATTCAAGTGCATCTGTGAATGTAACGAGGTTAACAGATACGCGTAATGAACACCTCTCAAAACCCACATTTTATGTAGTGAAAAGTGGGGTTAACGGGGTTATTTATCAGTTTTCTCATATTTGCTCAAGAGCACCATAAACCCATGCTTGGCTTATAAATAAGAAAAATATCAGAAAAGCATGACCGTTTTGTAGGTAAAAAATAATACACTATGATACACGGATGCGTTATCATAATGCAAATGAGAGGAACGACAAGTCTTGTAGATTACAGTAAACTTAATAATACATGTACGATCACCAATGGCTCGTTTACCCTGCCTGATTAGAACTCGTTATTAAGTCTAAAATACAGTAACAATCCTATATTTAGACGACCGTTGGGACTGTTCAAAAGTGGTCTTTAAGACCAATTTTTGAACAGTCACAAAGGTAGTCTCTTACTAGAGGTACCTTGGTGTAGAAAACACAAAGATTAAATATGTTGTTTTTTTTTAAGCAGAATTCATCTTATTTTACATTTAGCTGGTCTTAATAGCGAAATTTTACTGTAATTTCTTCACGAAGCTGTAGAAGACACACATTTAGGAAACATTTCGTGATCATTTTCTCATTTATCTTGGATATAAATGTATTTGTCGTGCTTACTGGGCTAAAGACAAAATACGCCTCATCGATGTGATTCCTCTACACACATACATGCTATCTATTCTGAAGCAAAAATAACACGACTTACAGTCTTACATGTAATTGATTAGAAATGTGTCCAAGCCTTCGCCTGATGGTAGTGACACTGACGAAAAACTTAAATGCTAATTGCTAATGCCATCTCGGATAAACTTTGGTAACGCCATCTCGGACGGAGACGGACGGACAGAGGTAACACAATATACCCTTTCCACCATTCTTCGAATGGCACGGCCATATAAAGAGTCATACACATTGACTTGTAAGAGAGGGTCAAAACAAAAAAGCCGTGTTTCAGAAAAGAACAAAATAAAAATCAAAACACCGACCCTTCCATTTTAATTTCCGACCCTACCCAGTGTCGTCTTTTCAATTTCCTGTTTAAGTCAAGTTTTTGGCATTTAGTACCTTCCAAACGACAGAGCTGACTTTTTTGAGCATCTACAATGAATTGTGATATACAGTGCAAGTCTCATCATGACAATTTTATTAACACAATTCATGTACACAAACAAAAACATAAACAATACAGGCCCTACCATGTTGTTTGTTTTTCGAGAGAAAAAAATAAATAATAAAAAAGTTTCTCTTACATGTACATACCGACCAATTATTTTCAGCATGTTAGTAGAAACACAGCAATTTGTTTTTATGCCTAGTGTGTGTTATGCTTACCTGCTATTTGTTCTTCTGTCAGCTGATCAGCCTAAATAAACAAAGAAAGAAATGAACAAAAACTGCTATTGATGTGTACATATCTAGCAACATATTTATATCTACAAAAAAACCTTTGCAATCAGAAAAGATCAAATCAGCTGCTCATCAATATGAGCGGCCTTTAGCCGTCCGGCTATCAAGAAACAGCCATCAGAAGAGAAATGGCAAACTCCCCGACCAAAAGCCAATATGGCCATCAGAAGATTGTTCACAAATATACACTCGGCCCCCGCTCATCGGGCTTTAAGAAATAAATGAGCTGCATGATGTTTCCACGCAGAGCTGAAACCGACCGCACACGAGTACTGGTAAACTGCTTGGAGGATCTAAGCCTGCCCAGGCAAAGAGTTGCGAGTCGGACAATCCATGCTTGTAAACCTTACAGTCAACCAGCTAACAGATCTCTATAATACCTTCTGTCACGCTCTTGACGAAGGGAAGGAGGTAAGAGCTATATTCTGCGATATTAGCAAAGCGTTTGATAGAGTATGGCATATGGGTCTTCTCTACAAACTCTCTTCTAATGGTATATCTGGACCACTTCTCCAATGGTTCACAGACTATCTTAAAAACAGAAAACAAAGGGTTGTTTTACCTGGATCAGCTTCCGACTGGACTGAAATAAAAGCAGGTGTTCCACAAGGCTCTATTCTTGGTCCACTTTTATTTCTTGTATACATTAACGATATTGTTGAAAACATTCACTCTTCTATTAGGCTTTTTGCGGACGACACAAGTCTTTACATTATTGTGGACGACCCAATTGAAGCAGCTTATCAGTTGAATAACGATCTTCTGAAAATTCACGAATGGGCGAAACAATGGCTTGTTGAATTCAACCCAGCAAAGTCCGAATCAATGATCTTTACACGAAAAAGGAACAAACCATACCATCCTCCAGTCTTTATGAACCAAACTCAAATACAGGAAGTTATATCTCACAAACATCTTGGCCTTATTTTTTCAAATGACTGTACTTGGCACGAGCACCTTGATTATATAAAAACTAAAGCATGGAATCGTATAAATATTATGAGAAAGCTCAAATTTAAACTTGACAGACACTCTCTTCAGACAATCTATTTTTCCTTTATTAGACCACTTCTCGAATATTCCGATGTCGTCTGGGATAATTGTACTTTATATGAAGTAAATGAGTTGGAAAAAATTCAAAATGAAGCTGCCCGTATTGTAACTGGAGCGACAAAATTAGTATCGATTGATTGTCTTAATCATGAAACTGGATGGGAATTACTTGCATCTCGTAGGAAAAAACACAAGTTACAACTCTTTTATAAAATGCAAAACAGCCTAACCCCTGATTACCTTTCGTCTTTAGTATATGACACAGTTGGAAACAACACTGCATACAACCTACGTAATTCACAAAACTTAAATACAATACACGCGAATTCGCAGCTCTACTATAAATCTTTCCTACCATCTGTTACCCGTGATTGGAACAGTCTACCAGATGAGATAAGAAACTCACCTTCTCTCTCCTCCTTCAAACAACATCTCAACGCAAATCTTTTTGTACCACCGAAATATTTTTGCGATGGAAATAGGCCTGGACAAATATACCATGCCCGTCTACGAACGAAATGTAGTTCACTCAACCAACATCTTTTCTCAAAAAATATTGTTGACAGCCCGCTATGTGTATGTGGGGCTATAGAAGATACACAGCACTTCTTATTTTTTTGTACACGATATGTCAACTTACGACAAGAACTTCTAAATAAGACAATACCTTTATGTCAGCCATCCCTGAATGTTCTTTTAAACGGCGACCGTGGGCTACCAGACTCTGCTAACAAGCAAATATTCTTAGCTGTTCAAGACTTCTTGATCAAAACCAAACGTTTTGAGGTCAGATAAACCACAATCATCTAAGTAGGCAACAAGACTTGTATTTTAATATAATATGTGATGGTATGAAATGTCAAAGTTAGATAACATGTGCAATTTTCGATATTTCTTCTTAAATTTATATGACAGAACAAAGTTATCTTGTTATTGTCAAGAATCGAGCTACTGCCAATCTTAGCCTGACGCGATTTCAAAAAAATGATGTAAAGAATCCTTATATTACTTATAGTGAATTTTCTTGCACCTAGTATTTCTACGTCCCCCGTGGAGCCGCCATCTATCTTAAGATAGAACATATCAACATGAATTAGGCAAACAGCCAAGAACATACAATAGTCATAATCTATCACTTGCTTCATTAACAGTCACATATCAATATAGTACTATTATCTGTTGCAAAAATGGGAGACAGATCTTCATAAGTCAGTAGACTTTCTTCTGAATCCCATTGTATAATTGTACTTAATGATTCATCTTCATTTGTATTGTACCATATTATGTTATACAAAGAAATAAACGCTTAAACCAAACCTTATTGGTTTCATTGGCTTGAGATGACATTTCATCCCAATGCCGGGTAAAAGCCCCCAAAAATTGGCAGCAACGTCTCCAAAATGACATATACAGTGTGGAAGGGGACGGGACGTTAAACCTCAAATCAAACAAAACAATAAAATAATATAAAGTGCACAAGATCTGCAGGATTTTGTATATGTTATGTTTATTGGGAATATCTTCACCTAATGATACTAAGGAGCGCTTCTCACACAAAGTACTGGTATACTGGATTGTGGTTAAATGAAATGGCTTTTCAATCTTGTATACACGTGATGTAAGTACCAGCAATATATCACAAAGAGCAATGGAGTTATGGCCATAACAAGATTATATTGACAGGGGAGATAACTAAAACCAGGGCACTCAAAATTGTGGTTCTTGCGCATGACATGCCGGCTTAACCTCATGAAGGGGCTACGGAAGTGACAAGGTCAAAAATAGGCATTTTTATCAATCAAGGGGACACAACTCAACAGTTAATAGGCCGATTTTGCCAGTTTTCAAACTCATAAGAGCTTTTAGGCCAAGCCTAATAATGACCAACTTTCAAGAAGATCCAGTTTAAACTGAAGGGGCTACTGTGGTGACAAGGTCAATGAAAGTCTAGGGGACATTGCGGTTGTCATGGAAACCAAACTTTTCAATCAATTTCGATAAAAAGCTTATGTCATCATTCCTTCACCAGAGGCATGCAATAGATGAGAAATGTTTGAGATCAGACTGCAGGTTGCAGAGAAATAACTGGTCAAAGATGGTGACGGACAACGGACGACGGTCCGACGGAAGGACGACGGATGCCTACCTATACTGTAAGCTCACATTGTGAACCTTCGGCTCAGGTGAGCTAAACTCAGTGCATCCAGAGGTGTAATTCTTGCGAATGGCATGCCTGCTAAACGTCATGTACACCTCAACCAAGTACCATCAATATATCTAAAGAGAATCGGAGATATTGTGACCATCAGGTGGTGATACTGTTACATTGGAAGGGGAGATAACTCAAATACCATAGCACCATCAGTTGTGGTTATTAGGCAATACACGCCGACTCGACGCTGTAGACAATTGTACCAAATACCATGAATATACCCCAAAGGGTATTAGAGTAATGGCCATCACAAGGTTATATTGTCAGGGGAGATAACTAAAAACAGGGCACCAAAAGTCGTGGTACTTGCACATGAAAAGCTTGCTTAACCTAATGTATAACTGTACCGAGTACCATCAATATATCTCAAAGAGTCTTGGAGATATGACCATCAAATGGTAGTGATTCAATTCTATTTTATTCGAAGGGGATTTAACTGAAAATCCATGGCACCCACAGTTTGATTCTTGTGCATTACGCAGTCTCAGCTTGTGAACAATTGTGCCACGGACCATCAATACATGGCTTGAAGAAATAGACGGGCTGCATGATGCTTCCACGCAGAGCTGAATCCGACCTCAAACTAGTACTGGTAAACCGCTTAGAGGCTCTAACCATGCCCAGGCAAAGCAGTGCCAATCGGACCACACATACTTATAAACCCTATTGGTTTCATTGGACGACAGGGCTTGAGATGTCATTTCATCTCAAAGTTGGGTAGAAGTCATACAAAGTTGGAAGCAACGTCTCCAAAATGACCTATACAGTGTTGACAGTGGCGTTAAACCTCAAACAAACAAACAAACCATCAATATATCTCAAATGGTAATGGAGTTATGGCCATCATAAGGTAGTCACACTATTTTATTGGAAGGGGAGATAATTCAAAATCCATGGCACCCAGAGTTGTAGTTTTGCACATGACACGCCATCTCAGACTTGTGACCATTTGTGCCGGGTACCATCAATATGGGAGTTTTGGCCATCACAAGGTAGTGATTCTATTTTATTGGAAGAGGAGATAACTAAACAATTACGGCACCAAGAGTTGTAGCTCTTGCGCATGAAACGCCGCCCCATGTTAAGAGATGTCACTTTAAAATAGTGCCTTCCCTTGTGTTAGCGGTGATGTTATACAGGCTTAAAAGTTTGTTTTTTTAATTGTTTTGAGCAGTGTATTAGGCTACATTTGTCTGCTACAGCGCCAAACTGTTATAAGTATCATATTGGTTGACCATGATAGTTTACAAGACATTCAGTACAGTTAAATTGTTACACATTAAGAACAGCTTTCAGACTGTTCAAAAGTGGTCTTTAAGACTACTTTTGAACAGCACCAAAAGTGGTCTTTTACTAGAGGACACTAGGACAAAAAGAAAGGAAATCGGAAACTTTATAAATAATATTTTCAAAGATGAGCTAGTCTGAAATTTTGCTTGTCTTTATTGCCGAATGCCTCTGAACTTACAACCGTTCATTTCGTAATGATATGTTTCCAGAAAAGGGGTGGGTGGGAAGGAAAAAAAGAACAGGGGGAAGAAAGCGAAGAATAAGAAGCAACGTAAGAAGAAACGTACATGTATGAAAGAGATGAATAAGAAAATGTAAAAAAGGATAAAGAAATATTGTGTAACACATTACGAAAACACGCCTATACAAATACATTGTAAACTTAACTGAAGTAAAAATGAAAAATTTAAGATGAAAAATTGTGATTGTTTTCTTATTTCTGCTCAAAATATAGATTGTGGGTACACGTTAGAACCGCCTCATCGAGACGGTTCTAACGAGTACCCACAATCTGTATTTTAGAGCAGAAATAAGAAAAAATAAGGTTTACCCCTGTAAACCCCAGTTTTACCATATAAAAGGTTAGAATTATATAGGCGTGTTTTCGTGAGAAGAAGAAGAAGAAGAAGAAGAAGAAGAAGAAGAAGAAGAAGAAGAAGAAGACGAAGTGTCTTAAGAATAAAAATGATTAACTTACCATAGTTGTAAACAGTCAAAATTTATCACTTTAATATAAAAATACTGTAGGCGGGGAAAAAACTACATACATTAGTGTCGGAGCACAGCAGAATCTACAACAGGACATATTTAAACAACGAAGACTCAGACCATACGCGCAGTCTTATCAGACATCTTTGTTCGCATGGGACTAATGTAAATACTAAGCAATCTATAAAACATCAATGAAATATCACAAAGTATATTTGCGCAGGCTGATGTGCGGTCTAACTGGTCTGTGTTATACGTAAGAATTTGCTGTAACCAGGCTCAATAAAGTTTCACATGAACGCGAAAATGATGATTATTTGTCGCATTGCGACGTTACGGACATGTGATCTCATAAATATGTAAGTTAGTTTTTGGATGACTGGATGTTTCACGGGTTAATCATAATTGCTTAAATGACGAAATAAATGACAGCAAGGTGTAGTTTGTCTCCAAAACACCTATATAATTTTGACCCCATTGAACCCTAATTTTATAAAGTAAAACTGGGGTTTACAGAAGTAAACCTTATTATTCTTATTTATGCTCTAAAATATAGATGAGGCGGTTCTAACGAGTACCAACACTCTATATTTGAAGCAGAACTGATCTGAGTCTACTCCGTTTATGTAAATTTCGTACATTTTGTAAAACTTACCAGAAAAAAACTAACATGTCACCCCTTGAATTTGGAATGGATCACTCTAAACCCGTTAAGTGGAATATGCATAAAATGGCTCTAACAACTTTGGGACCAAGAAAATTCGTTTGAGGCAGTGGCAGTTCGAAAGGACGTAACAAGATTTATTCTTGCATAAAGACCTATGCGCATGGCTGTTTGAAGCCATTGTCAAATGGACCGAAAGAGGTGCTCAAACAGCAAAAACCATGTTCAATTCATGAAATTCGCGTGCTGTTTGAACATAGATTTTGAGCTTTTGATATCACAAGACGGGCCTTGCTTTGTTTACGTTACGTTGAGCGACGTAACGTTATCGCCCTGAACGTAGCGTTTTAGAGTTCTATGATGACGTCACTGCATGACAACGTCATTGAAAACAACATTCTGAACTGGCCACCATTTTGGTTTGCCCATCGCATTTGAAGAGTATATATGGAATTTATATGGAGCTTTTGGGCGTTTTCGTCAAAATTTGCTGTCGGATTCGTAAGTAATGCAAGAACAACGATCATCCATGGTTATTTCATTGCATTGACATTTGCCGGATCCCTCGGAAGATATTTGAACATTCGACATAGCGGCCTAATGTTCAAACAGCTTCCTCGGGATCCGGCAAATGTTAATGCATGAAAAACCATGGTTGATCCCTATATTCTTGCATTAATACATATGCACATGTCTGTTTGTAGCCATTGTCAAATGGACCAAAAACCGTGCTCAAACAGCATAAACCATTCTCAAATCATGAAATTCACGTGCTGTTTGAACATTGATATCACAAGACGGGCCTTGCTTTGTTTACGTTACGTTGAGCGACGTAACGTTATCGCCCGGAACGCAGCGTTTTAGGGTTCTATGATGACGTCAGAGGGTTACTGCATGTCAACGTCATTGTAAACAACATTCTTGCATAAATACCTATGCGCATGGCTGTTTGAAGAAATTGTCAAATGCACCGAAAGCCGTGCTCAAACAACAAAAACCGTGTTCAAATCATGAAATTCGCGTGCTGTTTGAACATGGATTTTTAGCTTTTGATATCACACGACGGGCCTTGTTTTGTTTACCTTACGTTGAACGACGTAACTTTATCGCCCTGAATATAGCGTTTTAGGGTTCTATGATGACGTCAGATGGTTACTGCGTAACAACGTCATTGTAAACAGCATTCTGAAGTGGACGCCATGTTGGTTCGCCGGTCGCATTTGAAGAGTTTATATGGAGTTTATATGGATCTTTTGGACGTTTTCGTCAAAATTTGCTGTCGGAATCGTAAGTTATGCAAGAACAGCGATCATCCATGGTTATTTTATTGCATTAACACTTGCCGGATCCCTCGGAAGATATTTGAACATTCGGCCTAGCGGCCTCATGTTCAAACAGCTTCCTCGGGACCCGGCAAATGTTAATGCATGAAAAACCATGGTTGATCCCTATATTCTGAACTGGCCGCCATTTTGGTTTGCCTGTCGCATTTGAAGAGTTTATATGGAGTTTATATGGAGCTTTTACATGTTTGGGCGTTTTCGTCAAAATTTTGGTCGGATTCGTAAGTTATGCAAGAACAGCGATCATCCATGGTTATTTCATTGTATTAATATTTGCCAGATCCCTCGGAAATTATTTGAACATTCGGCCTAGCGGCCTCATGTTCAAATAGCTTCCTCTGGACCCGGCAAATGTTAATGCATGAAAAACCATGATTGCACGACCCGCAGAAAAAGCAACCGACTGAAGTCGGTTTTTTCTAAGAGTGCCCTAAAATCACCGTGTCATTCTGTCATTCTGTCATTCTGTCAGTCTGTCAGTCTGTCATTCTGTCATTCTGTCTGTCCGTCCGTAACCCGTTTGTGAAAATTGGTGATAGTGACTTAACCGCTTGGAATATTTAAACAATTTTTGGCATACTGATAGATATCAATGAGATCTAACCAATAAACTTAAAAAATATTACATCCCATTTAGTATAGCCTCGCCGAGGCGAAAAATGTGAAAATTTTCGAACATTTTTCAACTGCTTCTCCTCGGAAACCGTTGGGCCGATTGAAGTCAAATTTCATATGGAGCCTCTATGGGATGGGGGAAACCAAAATTTGCTCATGGGGTCAAGGTCACATGACCAAAATGGCCGCCAAGCCATATATGGTTTGTCTGTCTGTCCATCCGTAACCCGTAAGTGAAACTTGGTGATAGTGATTTAACCGCTTGAAATATTTAAACAATTTTTGGCATACTGATAGATATCAATGAGATCTAACCAATGAACTTGCGAAATATTACATTCCATTTAGTATGGCCTCGCCGAGGCGAAAAATGTGAAAATTTTCGAACTGCTTCTCCTCGGAAACCGTTGGGCCGATTGAAGTGAAATTTCATATGGAGCCTCTATGGGATAGGGAAACCAAAATTTGCTCATGGGGTCCAGGTCACATGACCAAAATGGCCGCCAAGCCATATATGGTAAAAACCCTTCAAAAATAGTCTTCTCCAGAACCACTGGGCAGATTTCCACGAAACTTGATAAATAGCATCTGGGATGTAGGCCTATCATAAATTGCTAAAATGGTGACCCTGGGTTGACCTTGACCTTCTTTGGGTCCGTCCGTAACCCGCTTGTGAAAATTGGTGATAGTGACTTAACCGCTTGGAATATTTAAACAATTTTTGGCATACTGATAGATATCAATGAGATCTAACCAATGAACTTACGAAATATCACATTCCATTTAGTATAGCCTCGCCGAGTCGAAAAAAGTGAAAATTTTCGAACATTTTTGAACTGCTTCTCCTCGGAAACCGTTGGGCCGATTGAAGTCAAATTTCATATGGAGCCTCTATGGGATGGATGAAACCAAAATTTGCTCATGGGGTCAAGGTTACATGACCAAAATGGCCGCCAAGCCATATATGGGTTGTCTGTCTGTCCGTCCGTAACCCGTTTGTGAAAATTGGTGATAGTGACTTAACCGCTTGAAATATTTAAACAATTTTTGGCATACTGATAGATATCAATGAGATCTAACCAATAAACTTGCGAAATATTACATTCCATTTAGTATAGCCTCGCCGAGGCAAAAAATGTGAAAATTTTCGAACTGCTTCTCCTCGGAAACCGTTGGGCCGATTGAAGTCAAATTTCATATGGAGCCTCTATGGGATAGGGAAACCAAAATTTGCTCATGGGGTCCAGGTCACATGACAAAATGGCCGCCAAGCCATATATGGTAAAAACCCTTCAAAAATAGTCTTCTCCAGAACCACTGGGCAGATTTCCACGAAACTTGATAAATAGCATCTGGGATGTAAGCCTATCATAAATTGCTAAAATGGTGACCCTGGGTTGACCTTGACCTTCTTTGGGTCAGTCCGTAACCCGTTTGTGAAAATTGGTGATAGTGACTTAACCGCTTGGAATATTTAAACAATTTTTGGCATACTGATAGATATCAATGAGATCTAACCAATGAACTTACGAAATATCACATTCCATTTAGTATAGCCTCGCCGAGGCGAAAAATGTGAAAATTTTCGAACATTTTTGAACTGCTTCTCCTCGGAAACCGTTGGGCCGATTGAAGTCAAATTTCATATGGAGCCTCTATGGGTTGGGGGGAACCAAAATTTGCTCATGGGGTCAAGGTCACGTGACCAAAATGGCCGCCAAGCCATATATGGTTTGTCTGTCTGTCCGTCCGTAACCCGTTTGTGAAAATTGGTGATAGTGACTTAACCGCTTGGAATATTTAAACAATTTTTGGCATACTGATAGATATCAATGTGATCTAACCAATGAACTTGCGAAATATTACATTCCATTTAGTATAGCTTCGCCGAGGCGAAAAATGTGAAAATTTTCGAACTGCTTCTCCTCGGAAACCGTTGGGCCGATTGAAATCAAATTTCATATGGAGCCTCTATGGGATGGGGGGAAAAATATTGCTCATGGGGTCCAGGACACATGACCAAAATGGCCGCCAAGCCATATATTGTCTGTCTATCTGTCCGTCCGTAACCCGTTTGTGAAAATTGGCGATAGTGACTTAACCGCTTGGAATATTTAAACAATTTTTTGCATACTGATAAATATCAATGAGATCTTATCAATGAACTTGCGAAATATTACATTCCATTTAGTACAGCCGAGGCGACAAATGTGAAAATTTTCGAACTGCTTCTCCTCGGAAATCGTTGGGCCGATTGAACTCAAATTTCATATAGAGCCTCTACGGGATGGGGGAAACCAAACTTTCCTCATGGGGTCCAGGTCACATGACCAAAATGGCCGCCAAGCAATATTTGGTAAAAACCCTTCAAAAATAGTCTTCTCCAGAACCACTGTGCAGATTTCCACGAAACTTGATAAATAGCATCTGGAACGTAGGCCCATCATAAATTGCTAAAATGTTGACCCTGGGTTGACCTTGACCTTCTTTGTGCCTAGGTCAAACTTTGACACATATGCTTTTGTGTTGGATTTTATCTTGCAAACGATTCAGAATACAGTACTAAAGTATAAGATATATTTTTGCTCCTTACGATAAGGCCCATTTATTGGGGGAACCGTTTTATGTCCAGGTCACATGACCAAAATGGCCGCCATACCCATATATGGTAACACTCATAAAGCTAATAGCATCCGGCGGGTCGTGCACTTCAGCTGAAGCACTGGTTGATCCCTATATTATTGCAACAGAGCAGCTTTTTGAATTCGTTCGAGATTTAATGCATACATGTATCCCTAAGTGACGCCCTTTTACTGTTTATTCTCTATTTAAAGATAAGCATAATTATTTATGGATATCCATAAATTGAAATAGCGATACCCATAATTCGAATTATGGATATCATAAGTGTTTATGGATATCCATAAATTGAATTACGGATTCCATTAATTCTGTCCGATTTATAGATATCCATAATTCGTATGGATATCTATAAATCGAATTATGGATATCCCTTATTCGGCTGATTAATGGATGTCACCAATTCCAATTATGGTATCCATAAATCGAATTATGGATGACTATAAATATGGATTAAGCCGGCCTCGGTAGTTCAGTCGGATGACTGGTGATCAGGAGGACGCGGGTTCGATACCTGCCGGGGTTGGTATTATTCTTTCGTGGAGATTGATCATGAAATCTTTTCTACGCCCATTCTCTCCCTACCGCTGATTCAAGAAGGGCAGTTGTCAGTTTCTGGCGAAAGAATGTGCACTGTACTGGTTCACCGCTTACATATACATAAGAATGGCCAGGAAAAGTGCGGATAGGTAAACTGACCGGCTCAAAAATGACCTAAAATAGTGTTGACTGGGCCGTTAATCTCCCAGACAAACAAACAAAGAATCAAAATATGGAATAAATTGTAAAATTTAGGGGAATGGGAATACCTTCAGGGGAGGCAACGCCTGCAAAATTATTTTTGTCTCCCATGTCAATAGGGGTCAACTCTTAAGGAAAGAATTTGCTCCTGAGGAGCAAATTCTTTCCTTTAAGAGTAGACCCCTTTTTCAGCGGGACACTGGGCCTATAGAAAAGCGAACAGGAAGTCCCGAAAGTTGTATCCCTTTGGAAAAATGGCGCAAAATGTGCCAGGTGTCCCCATTCCCCGCGTGAATAAGTAAGAGGCCGCAAAGAGGTTTACTGTATATACTTGGCTAGTTCATACACAGATGGCCGATTTTGTTTGTTTGTTTGACGTCAACAGTACCTATATATAGGTCATTTTGGAGACGTTGCTTCCGACTTTATGCGACGTACACACGACATTGAGATAAAATGACATCTCGTCTGACCGCCCTAAGAAACTAGGGATGGTCCTGCAACCACCATTTTTCCTGGGCAGGCTTATACCTTCAAAGTGATTTACTAGCATTTACTGGCACTCACAAGTTCCGTAGGTTTCAGCCCGGCGAAAGCACAATGTAGCCCAATCTATTTTTCTAACCGCCGATTGGCGGGGCGCTCCGATAAACGTTAAATAGTTTTCCTAATTGCATTGAAAAAAGCAATCGGGTTTGAGGAAAATGAAGTTGACGTAATAGAATCACACTGGATAGAACAACTGGGGTATTTTGACGTCACTATGTGATCACACTGGTTACCGCAGTACAACGACCGCGACTATATCAACGAACGCAGTTTAAACTAGAAATGCGTCCATAAGACACGGATGCCCCCGACTGAAACTATGTCTATGTTCGTATTAATCAATAGAAAGTCGTTGATGGTGTTTAAGTTTTGAACCCTTTTTTCACATTTGACCTCTAAGTATGACCTTGACCTTGAAGGTAAGGACTTTGGTTTTGTGTGAGGCAGATTGTCTCATGATGGCCAACATTTCTGCCAAGTAATTCAAAATCCATCCAGAAATAAGAAAGTTATTGACTGCGTTTAAGATTCGGACACTTTTTGGACCGTTCACCTCTAAGTATGACCTTGACCTTGGAGGTACGGACCTTGGTTATGCACGTGACATATCATCTCAAAATGGTTAATATTTCTACAAAGTAATTTCAAAATCCATCCAGAAATAAGAAAGTTATTGACTGGGTTTAAGTTTCGGACCCTTTTGTTTTTACCTTTGACCTCTATGTATGACCTTGACCTTGGAGGTACGGTCCTGGGTCTTGCACGTGATATATCGTCTCATGGTGTTTAACATTTCTACAAAGTAATTTCAAAATCCATCCTGAAATAAGAAAGTTATTGACTGCGTTTAAGTTTCAGACCCTTTTTTGACCTCTAAGTAAGACCTTGACCTTGGAGGTACGGACCTGGGTTTTGCCCGTGACACATAGTCTCATGGTGTTTAACATTTCTACAAAGTAATTTCAAACTCCATCCAGAAATAAGAAAGTTATTGGCTGCGTTTAAGTTTCGGACAGACGGACGAACGAACGAACGAACGAACGAACGGACAGACGGACGGACAGGGGCAACGCTATATGCCCTTCCACCAATCTTCGAATGGCGGGGGCATAAAAAGGTGGCATTACAGGAATATCTTCCGTAAAAAGATTTGTTTTTTTTTTGTTTGTATTGGAGTTTACTGGCCCAGTCAACACTGTTTAGGTCATTTTTGAGCCGGTCAGTTTACCTATCCACACTTTTCCTGGGAAGGCTTATACGTAAACGGTTGACAAGTACAGTGCACATACTTTCGCCAGAAACTGACAAATGTCGTTCTTGAATCAGCGGAAGGGAGAGAATGACCGTAAAAAAGAATTCGTGCTCAATCTCCACGAAAGAATGTTCCCAACCCCGGCAGCTATCGAACCCGCGTCCTCTTGGTCACCAGTCAGACGCGAATCCGACTGAGCTACCAAACCGATGGTGTATTTTAGCCGTATTCATTAATTTCTTGGACGGTAATTTTGCAAAGTCGCAGAAAATGGTATAGCCTTTAAAATGTGTAATTACTTAGAAATCTTTTCATGACAAACGAAGATGAAAGCAATTTTGGGTCGATCGTTTATCTCTCAAACCAAAGTTACTGACTAGAAAAGCTTCCCGTCCACGTGACTATCGCTGGTCATGCGCAGAATCAAGCTAATGTTAATGTATCCTATTGTCAGAGTGCTGTGAGTGTAAAATCTGGACTGGGCTCGTGTACTGGGACAATGGCAAACTGTAAATCCAGATCAGATGCCAAGGAGCGCGGCGTCTAATTAGGGCCTACAGTGTTTGCTTAACCCTTTCCCACTCAGATACGTATTTTTACGTGTCTTCACCCCCCCCCCCATTTTACCCCTCAGAAGCACCTAAAATCTGCATTTCTACCCCTGGATAGTTATGTTTGCTTTAGGATTTGCTGGGCAAAAAAGTGACCTGTTTTTTTCGCGCGCCTCCCCACTAAAAATGTTCCAAGGGGGGATTGAAGGGGGGGGGGGGGCAGCGCCCCCCCTCACATCCCGAAAAATTTTGGGTGTATGGCCGAACCAGCCGCTAAAATTTATATCTGAGGGTATCTGGGGTCAAAAATACCTGAAAATTGATGCTGATAAAACATGCTGCAAACAGTGAAAATGGCCAGTGCCAAACACCTTAACTGTTGCCTTGACAGCTGTGTGAAGATTAAAATGTGGTCAAAAATTCATGTAAACACACTTTTTGCCAACTTTGAGATGCCCCCTCTTTACCATGACAACAATGATCAAGTCATGAAAGGTTGCATTTGAAAGGCTACTGTCCAATGAACATTCATACCGAGTTTGACGTAAAACAGACCATCCATTATGAAACAATGGCTAGTTGAAGTTGCTGTCAGGTGCAACACTGTGAAAATCAGCAAAATTCACAAACTCCCTGAGTGGTAAAGGGTTAATGAAGAAAATCCCAACTGACCAAAATAATGTTTTTTCATCATTTTATTGCAAGAAACAATATTTCAGATATAATTAATGCATTTTGGACTAAAATTCACTATGTTCCCAGATTTCAGTTAATGAAGAAAATCCCAACCGACCAAAATAATGCTTTTTCATCATTTTATTGCAAGAAACAATATTTCAGATATAATTAATGCATTTTGGACTAAAATTCACTATGTTCCCAGATTTCAGTTAACCCTTTCCCACTCAGATACGTATTTTTACGTGTCTTCACCCCCCCCCCCATTTTACCCCCCAGAAGCACCTAAAATCTGCATTTCTACCCCTGGATAGTTATGTTTGCTTTAGGATTTGTTGGGCAAAAAAGTGACCTGTTTTTTCGCGCGCCTCCCCACTAAAAATGTTCCAAGGGGGGATTGAAGTGGGGCAGCGCCCCCCTCACATCCCGAAAAATTTTGGGTATATGGCCCAACCAGCCGCTAAAATTTATATCTGAGGGTATCTGGGGTCAAAAATACCTGAAAATTGATGCTGATAAAACATGCTGCAAACAGTGAAAATGGCCAGTGCCAAACACCTTAACTGTTGCCTTGACAGCTGTGTGAAGATTAAAATGTGGTCAAAAATTCATGTGAAAACAAACTTTTTGCCAACTTTGAGATGCCTCCTCTTTACCATGACAACAATGATCAAGTCATGAAAGGTTGCATTTGAAAGGCTACTGCCCAATGAACATTCATACTGAGTTTGGTGTAAAACAGACCATCCATTATGAAACAATGCCTAGTTGAAGTTGCTGTCAGGTGCAACACTGTGAAAATCAGCTAAATTCACAAGATCCCTGAGTGGTAAAGGGTTAATACTAGAATTTAAGGGTCAAATGGAACAATTTAAATGTCGGTTCAGGACTATTTTCCCACCAGCCTTTACTAAGAACAGTGCTGGAAGATCAGAAAAGTATCAATGCATTACAAAAACACGTCTGTATAATTTTGAACCCCATAAAGCCCATTTTTATGCAATAAAACTGGTCGTTTAGGGTAAACATTAGTTTTCTTATTTCTGCTAAAAACATAGATTGTGGGTACTCGATAGAACCGCTTCACCGAGGCGTTTCTGACCAGCTCCCCCAATCTCTGTTTTGAAATATCAGAATGGTTTGTCTGAAAATGTTTGTTTATGGTGGTAACTGTACAATTTTCAATATATGGGCCCCGTCAAGCGATTTTGGTACTTATCGCCTATGCGAGCAGCGAAGATTCAGGCTAGCCTGCGCATCCGCGCAGTCTCGCCAGAACCTTCGCCGCTCGCTCATACAAGCATTGAATCAAGAGGATCCTTCAGACAGAAAGCTATATCCCTGGCCCTCTGAATGGCTGGGCATGCGCAGTTAAAATGTGTCATGACGGAATGCTCGAAGACACAAATTCGCTTGGCGGGGCTCATATTTGAACAGGTTGTTTTCGTGATGTTTGGGTGCCAAGATAGAATGCAATAATCTACATGGGTGTGTTATGGTAGTCGAACTCTAGTTGTTCACTAATCAGTAGTGTTGTTTCCTTGTCAAGGGGAGGCAACTCCAACAGGACAATGCAAAGTCCACACTTGCAAAATTGCAATGGATGCTGTTGAGCGGGTATGGGTACAAGCTAATACCGCAACCCGCCCATTCTCCGGACTTAGACCTAAAAATAGCTGTGTTTCCGCTAAGATACCGAAAACGGGTATACCGAAAACGGCTAAATTTTAACTATGTTACCGGAAAACGTTTAAAGCACCAAGTAAGCAAACGAACAGGGTTTCTAGTATTAATTTAGCTATTTTGAAAGTTTTATGAATTTTTAGAAAATATTAAGGTCGGTAGGTAAGAAAATCTTTTTTTTTTCTGGATGCCAATAAAAAATGCAGGATTGGCCAAGAAAATCAGTGTCGGTCGGGTCAGCGAAAACACAGCTATTTTTTTAGGTCTCAGCTCCTAGTGAGTATTTCCTATTCCCAAACTTGAAAAAGGATATCCATGGACGTCATTTCTGGTTAAAAAAAGAAGTCGTGAAGGCAGTTGAGGAGTGGGTCGGAGACAAGGACCCTGGCTTCTTCAGTTCTGGGCTGTTGGCATTGGAACAGCATTGGTCAAAGGTTATCATTCTAGAGGGCAATTGCATCGAAAAAGAAGAGATCGATCTCAACCAGAAATAAGTTAGGTTTTTTTTTTATTGATTCGCCCTCGTAGGCGCGTTGCTGGTTAAAGGGGGTTATCTGTAAAACCTGATAGGCTGATGTGCTTGGACATTGGCAAACAGTGTATACCTAGATTAGATTTCACGATACGCGGCGTCTGATTTGGGTCTGCACTGTCTGCTAAAAAGCAGGAATTTAAGGGTGAGACGATTCAGTCTGTCTTCGTTCAGGACTATGTGTTCCCATCACAGTGATAATCAACTCACCTGTACTGTCTGTTGTTTGATTTGATATAGTCCCTATTAAGGGGAATGGGAACACCTTCAGGGGAGGCAACTCCTGCAAAAGTATGTTAGTTTCCCATTTAAATAGGGGTCAACTCTTAAAGGAAAGAATTTGCTCCTAAGGAGCAAATTCTTTCCTTTAAGAGTAGACCCCTTTTTCAGTGGGACAGAGCTTAAAGAAAGGCGGACAGGAAGTCCCGAAAGTTGTCTCTCTTTGAAAAATGCGGGGAAAATTTGCTAGGTGTTCCCATTCCCCTTAACAAAATTGCACCTTGCTGACATTACTTTTAGACTGTTACTGCCATTTTCTTCCACTGGTTCGAGAAGGGCAGTTGTTGGTTTTTGGCGAAAGAATGTGCACTGTACTGGTTAACCGCCAATGTTTAAGCCTGCCCAGGAGGTGTGGTTAGGTTAATTGACCAGCTCGGTATGACCTAAATAGTGTTGACTGGGCCGTTAAAGTTTCAATGAACAAACAACGTTCAGACTGTCAACAGGTTTGGAATGGAAGTCTTCAGTTTCATTACGTCAACACGCCTATTCAAATATACTGAGAATTTTGCCACCAAAAAAAAAAAAAAAAAAAAAAAAAATTCATAGGAAAATTTCCGATATTTTTTATACACCTGCTCTTAACATCGATTGTGGGTACTCGTTAGAGTCGACTCGGCGAGGGGGGTTCTAAGGAGTACCCACAATCTATGCATTTGAGCAGAAATAAGAAAAATGATACCATTAAACTCCAGCTTTACAATATGAAAATGGGGTTGAGGGTGTCAGAATTACATAACCGTCTTTTTGTGATGTTGATCCTCAATCCGAGCATTGCTGGCAGATTTAAGTTCATCCTCATCATCATCCTTACTATCATCATCATAATAATCATCAGGAAATCGGATTCCATGCAAATGCATTCCATAACTCCAGATATGCATTTGTTAAGGATAATTTACGGAGGTTTCTTTGATTTTATCCTGAAAAAAGGTACATGTATGTTGTGTTTTTTCTTAAGAATCGGCGCCTTAATGAGGCGACTTAACATTCGTTTATTTTGTTTGTTTGATTTGAGGTTTAATGTCCCCGTCAACACTGTATATGTCATTTTGGAGACGTTGCTTCCAATTTTGTGGGGCTCTTATCTGACATTGAGATGAAATGACGTCTCAACCCTGTCGTCAAAAGAAACCAATAGGGTTCATAAGCATGGACGGTCCCACTCGCACCGCTTTGCCTGGGCAGGCTTAGATCATCTAAGCGGTTTACCAGAACTCATCTGCTGTCGGTTTCAGCTCTGCGTGAAAGCATCATGCAGCCCATCTATTTCTTCAAGCCCCGATGGGCGGGTGCGGACCTTTATTTTATAGAAAATCGAAAAGCTACATGTAAATGAATCATTTAGGGGGCTGGGAACACCTTCAGGGGAGACAGCTCCTGCAAAAGTATTTTTGTCTCCCATGTCAATAGGGGGGAACTCTTAATGGAATTTTCTCATGAGGAGCAAATTCTTTCCTACAAGAGTAGACCCCTTTTTCAGTGGGACAGGGCTTATAGAAAGGCGAACAGGAAGTCCCGAAAGTTGTCTCCCTTTGAAAAATTGCGGACAAATGTGTCGGGTGTTCCCATTCCCCTTAAGTCATCCACGTTGTGCCTCATTACCTGGCACTATGATTAACCCCCAGTAGTTCGAGCTACCCGTTTCTTAATAAATTGTCATGACCCAAAATGTATTCAAGCTATTGAAGTTAGTCTTCTTTGTGTGTGTGTGTGTGTGGGGTGGGGGATTATATATACGATAACACGCCCGTGCGATGTAGTGCATTTTTCACATCTCCAAAATTGCTACTTTCTGATGAAAATCCGTGATATTTTCTTATTTATTCTGCAAACATAGGTTTTGGGTGCTCGTTTGAACCGCCTCATTTAGGCGGTTCTAACGAATACCCAAGATCTATGTATTGGAACAGAAATAAGAATAATAACGAATATCCCCGTAAACCCCAGTTTACTCTATATAAATTTGGGTTTCGGGGGTCTTCATTCCACGGACTTGTTCACGCAATCGATTACTTTGGGGTGGACTTTCAATGAGCATTTCTTGAAATGTGATATGTAAACTGGCTTGTGAAATACAAACACTCACATGTTGGAACAGAATTCGTTTAATTTTTGTTAAACATATGACATATAACAGATAAGGTATCATTCTCATATACTTAATATGGTAGACTGTAAGATTATTTTCAAAATAATAATAATTCTAATGCACCGGCGTATGTAACGCGACGTCTGATTGGATAAGGTAAAAAATTTGCGACAGTATATTCTGCGATATTGTCGGAAACCCGACGTCATCACGTAACGTTGCTTTTCATTGGCTACCATTTGGTTTTTCGCAGCTCACAGCGCTTGCTTTAGTATTGAAAATTGTCATTTGGGGAGGTAAATCGTCGTTTTTACGGTCGCAAATTACGTTTTACGGCTCCGCTGACGCGTCGCCGTAAAACGAAATTTCCGACCGTAAAAACGATTTACCTCCCCAAATGACAATTTTCAATACAGTTGTCCCCTAATTAACGATAAACGAAAATGTTATTGCAAAGTTCTATGGAAATAGTCACGGATTTCTTGTTTCTCTTTAGATTGTAAGAATGAGCCTCGTTTCTCTTTAGAGTGTTAGAATCTGTCTTGCCATTTCAAAAAGAAAACAAAACAAAACAAAAAAACGTATCTCTAAAGCATTGACGAACAGTAAAGATTCAGATGAGACTGGCATTAATCTTCACAGTTTTCCCTAATGCATCACATTACTAAATGCAAAGGAACATTTTAAAAACCCACCTTATACAGAGAAAGGTAGGCTTTACAAATGTTTCCATTCTCTTTTTTAGTTTTGCTAAGCACATCCATAGTGGGTGCTCATTCGAACTACCTCAATTGGGCGATTACTACGAACACAAATAGCCCATAATTGGTTCTGTCATATGTACAGAGAAAACTTAAAAAGTTCCTGTTTTGGAGCCATGAAAGATTGCTCTATCCCCCACGAGTGTGTTTTCTAGGCCTAGACAGTGTTTAATGCAGTGGAACGAGAGTTATGGTCCATTTGTGCGGTTTCATCATATGTGTTTGATGGATAGTTAATTCAGCATAGCTTAAGGTGCTTAAGTCCCTTTATCTCTTTATCATAGTGAAGGTAGAATGTATTTTCACGAGTTCGAAGAACAAGTCTCACACGTCTGAACACATTTTGACTCAGTTTTCATAGATAAGAAGCTGGTATGTGCCGGTTACTTCGTAGACATCATTTTGACAAACTCTGCAAAGAAAAAAGGAGGAAAATATTATTTTATACAATAAACAGTGAAACTTCACTGGCTCGAACACCGATGGCTCGTTTACCATTATAAATTCGAACTTGCACTTGAGTCCCTTTGAAACATTGGATAATTAAGAGAGATTTTCCTTATTTTATCCTGGACATGTATGTTGTATGTACTCATTAGAATCGCCTCACTGAGACGATTCTAATGAGAACACACGACATAGCCTTATTCGAAATATACATGTAGTTGAAAAGAGACCCTTTTTCTGTCACCTGAACCCGCAATATGATTGACACTTAGGAAACGACTCTAATGTGTACATGTACATTTTTTACATAACATACCTTTCGTTTAACCCATTTAATACCCCAGAAACCCCAAAACGGGTACCCTGACAAACATTGCAGGCCCAGATCAGACGCCGCAGAACGCGGCGTCTGATCAGGGCCTCCACTGTTTACAAAAAGTTCAGCCATTTTCCTAATTAATTTAAAAAAAAAACACACACACAACCAGTTTCCCTAAATTTTGAAATAGACTCCTGCTGTATATAAGGAGGAAGATTCAATTTGGTACAACAAGGGTTAAAGGAGATACATATGCATGTACATATAGAACCCAGTGATGTCCCCTGATCTGGCACAGTGATAAACCTTCAGTACTTCAAACTATCACTGTGTTGAACAAATTGTTATGGTACCAAAGGTGCTGAGCCATTAAAATTCAACTAAAATGAACAAGAGAAAGTAATCAAGTACATGTATTCACATGTAGAGAAAACGAGGTTTCAAGGGTACAAATTATTGCCCCTTTTTTGCACAAAAAATCTAGAACTCCACCCCCTCATCCGCCTAGAAACACCTAAGTGGGTCTGTTTTCAATAGGTCTAAATCACCCAAACTTCAAAGGAGGTTACCCTTAATGGAAAATAGGTAATGAACACAACTTTGAAACAAATGGGACTTTTTCATGCGGTTTTCAGTTAAATGATCCTTCAGTATACTTAATTTTAGAAATATGTAAATTTACGTGATAAATGACCTTTAAGGGTTAAACGTCACTCCCTAATTGTCTGATAAGGATCATTTTCCCGCCTCACAGACAATTGCCCCACAAGTGCTGTCAGTTTTTTATTGGTTTGGTCGCCATGAGGCGGGCAAACCGGGTATAATGACCAGATTATAACTGTTCCATGGAGGGGCACGTGACGCAATCAACCAATCAGCTTTAACGTTAAACATCAAATCAAACAAACAAATAACGATGATGCAATACTATACTGCAATTACAGGAAACAGCCTGTCTGAATAGCGAAACAGGCCGAAAAGCAAGCGTTTCAACTCCAACAATAAATATCTTAAGGGAAATGGATACACCTGGCATGAGTGGCAGTTAGTCTATCATTTTTACCGTATTTCGAAACACACCTATACAAAAACATTGTCATTTGTTGGCCACGGAAAAAGAAATTTTAAAAAGAAAAAATGGAATATTTGCCTTTTTTTGCTCAAAACATAGATTGCGGGGAGTCGACAGAAACGCCTCGACGAGGCGATTCTTTCGAGTACCCACAATCTAGTGTCTCAGAGCATGAATACGGAAATTAATGTTTACCCCTGCAAACCCGAGGTTTACTATATAAAAGCGTAGATTATATTTTCTTGTCCTTTGGGATCATAGATTCCATTGCGGAATTTTGAAAATATCTGAGGGTCACTGATGAGGCCTAATTGACCGAAACTAACTAGTCTGGTCCAGAAAACATGTACACTCCATATTTTTCAGTTCCGTGGTGTATTCCGTGCTTCCAAAGGATAGCCCTTTTATAGAACATATTTAACTTCACTACAACTGGTGTGTGGGAATGCGTGGCGGCGGTAAAACGTCTCCCTGCACTACATCATAGTGTAGATAATATTTTCTTGTCCTTTGGGATCATTGATTCCATTGTGGAATTTTGAAAATATCTTAGGGTCACTGAGAAGGCCTAATTGGCCGAAACTAGCTAGTCTGGCCCAGAAAACATGTGTACACCATATTTTTCAGTTCTGTGGTGTATTCCTTGCTTCCAAAGGATAACCCTTTTACAGAACATATTAAAGGGGATCACAATTTTATAGGCATGATTTCGTGATGGAAATGGAAATACAACTTTAAGGACCTTATGGTTGCTACTCTGTTGGCTCTGTCCAACTGAAAAAGGGGTCTACTCTAACAGGGGAAGAATTTGCTCCCCAGGAGCAAATTCTTTCCTTTAAGAGTATACCCATTAGACATATCCAAAGAGAAACTACTGTTGCAGTAGTAGCCCCACCCGCTTAAGGCGTATCTATTTCCCTTATGGGGAACTTGTAACAGCCGCAGTCATTTTCGCAAAGTTTACGTCTTGCAATGTCATTATGGAGTAAGTCCATGGGGCCATGGAAACGAAAAACAACAGAACATAACTACTACTACTCACATAGTGTGGCTGGCTGCGGTAGCTCAGCCGGATGCAGTCTGACTGGTGATAAGGAAGACTCGGGTTCGATACCTACCGGGGTCGGCAACATTCTTTCGTGAAGATTGATCATGAAATCTTTTCTATGGTCATTCTCTCCCTTTCGCTGATTCACGAAGGCCAGGGGTCAGTTTTACGGATAAGCCTGCTCAGGAAAAGCGTGGATAGGTACATTGACAGGCCCAAGCATGACCCAAATCAGTGTTGACTGGGCCGTTAAATACAAATAAACACAACTTGCAAAGTTTACTTCACACAGATAGGAACAGATTTATATATTCTGAACAGCTTTCGGTGCGCTGATAGCTCTAATATTACGTATATGTAAATATTGGAAAGACAAAAAACGGTATTTTTTTCCTCATTTATAAAGATCGCTGGGTGTAACGGGCCTCCGTGGCCTAGTGGATAAGAGTACTGACTCTTAATCATTAGGTCTCTCAACGCTGTAGGTTTGAGCATGGCTCAGGACACATAATGAGAAGTTCTGCAACGGAAGGTCAGGAGGTTTTTCATCGAGTACTCCAATTTTCGATCACCTCTGATTAACGATCGGCTTGATGTGAGTGAAATAATTTTGAAAGGATCGTAAAACCAAAAATTAACTAGAAATGTGTCAATACAACACAAACGGCCCGCCCAGGAGCCTACCTCACCCACGCCCACCCCTCCCCCCACCCCATCCTTAGGTCATTGGCATAGGTTGGTGTATGGCTGATTAAACCTTGGAAAAACAACTATCAACATACCAAATAGGAACTCAATCAATCAAATGGTTTGGAAAATATGAGCTCTTACAAACGTTAACATTCAACATTTCTAAGTCTGCAACCTTGACCTTAAGATCATGGGGCAGGGTGGGGTTATGGCTGAATGTAACTTTTGAACTGTATCTATGTTCATTCCAAATATGTAGCAAATCCATCACATGGTTCAGGAAATATGAAATCTCAAAAAGTATAATATAAACAATTTCTATGTCTGTGACCTTGACCTTGAGGTAAGGGGTGGGGGGTATGGCTCAATGAAACTTTGGACCTGCAACTATTGTCATACCAAATATGAAGCAAATCCATTATAAAGTTTGGAAAATATAAGCTATTAACATACTTAAATTTGAAAATTTCTATGTCTGCGACCTTGACCTTGAAGTCATAGGCATTGGTGGGGGTATTACTGAATAAAACTTTGGACCTGCATCTATCATCAAACCAAATATGAACCAAATGAATCATAAAAGTTCAAGTTCAACGTGTTACAAATACCTTAGCCTGAGTCTTCAACATTAAAAATTTACTAGTCTGTGACCTTGACCTTGTGGGGGTATTGCTGAATAAACCTTTGGAACTATATGTATCATCATACCGGTTATGAACCAAATTCATTGCACGGTTTGGAAAATATGAACTCAAGTTCTATCTGGTACAAATACCTTAACCTGGGTCTTAAACATTAAAAATTTCAAAGTCTATGACCTTGACCTTGAGGTCATGGGTATGGATAGGGGTATTGCTGAATAAAACTTTTGACCTATATCTATCATCATACTAAATATAAACCAAATCCATTGAATGGTTTTGAAAATATGAGCTCAAGTTCTGCCTGGTACAAATACCTTAACCTAGGTCTTAAACGTTAGAAATTTCTAAGTTTGTGACCTTGACCTTGAGGTCACGGGTATAGGTGGGGGCATTGCTGAATAAAACTTTGGACCTATATATATCATCATACTAAATATAAACCAAATCTATTGCATGGTTTGGAAAATATGAGCTAAAAGTCTACCTTGTACAAAAACCTTAACCTGAGTCTAACAGGATTACTTACGTACGTGCACACTTTCGTACAGAAGGACGTACATTCGGACGCAAGTACGCACATACGCACGTACTCACGGACGCACGTACGGAAAACTCTATGCCCCCGGCATCATCCGATGCGGGGGCATAAAAAGATCGCAGGGTGTGTAAAAACATTTCCATGTCTTTGCTACTAGAATTAACGTCAGTGCCAAGCTCGATATTTAGGGAGCGGAACAAAGTCATAACGTTGATGGGTCGTTGTTTATTGTTCTTGAGCCCAGCACAGATAGCAATAGTTTCTGTTAAAAAACTTCATGACTACAAAGTGACCTGCCACCAGTTACAGACTGAGTTGTAAAAAGACTTTTTGGCGCATTCGATGGGAACTATTGTATCCGATAAGCCGAGAGTGGTGTTCTTTATTTCCACTCAATACTTGACGTTTTACTAATCAGTTTCTTTTACAATTAAATTGTGATCCAGAATGATATACAAAAGGATTGCAAATTTCAGGTTTTTGCGGAGGTATCGCTTAAAGAAACTGCCGAGGTTTAAGATACAGTCTGATTCGCAGCACTTTGTCTGGGCAGGCTTAGATCTTCCTAGGCGGTTCAGCAATACTTCAAAGTTCGGTCGATTTCAGCTCATGCAGTCCAATATATTGCCCCAAGGTCTGATCGGCCCCCGTCCATCGGGGATTGAAGAAATAGATTTGGCTGCATGATGCTTCCACGCAGTGCTGATACCGGCCGCACATGAGTAGTGTTAAATCGCCTAGAAGTTCAAAGCCTGCCCAGGAAAAGTGGCTCGAGTCGGACCGTTCATGCATTTCAACCATTTAGTTTCATTGGGCGACAGAGCTTTAGAAGGAGTTTTATCTGCCCGTTTTATCTCAGTACTCAGTAAAAGTCCCACAAAATTGGAAGCAATGTCTCAAAAAAGACTCATACAGTGTTAACAGGGACGTTAACAACAAATGGAATAGCTAACCAAGGCCCTATAGAAGGCCTGATGACTTAGGAAAAATCATTTTATATGCCCGTTTGAAAAACAACTACAAAAAAAAAAAAAAAAAAAACGATCATATTAAGTTATGGGGTTGGTGTCCGTCCGCCGTTCGTAAACTTTGTTTTTCGTTTCCGTATAACTCCTACTATACAGTTTTCATCCGATCAAGCCTAAAATGTGTATGTAGTAAGGCTAAGATGTGAAGATGTGCCTTAAGTTTCGAGAATTACTGTTCACCAAATATTAACAGAGTTATGATCCTTTGAAAAATTCGGTTGACATTTTCGTTTGGTTAAGTTTTGTGCTATACATGTGTAAACCATATGTAAGTTATATTTAGTTTATACTTGCCATGGCGTTAAACAATTTACCACAGAATACTCATCACTACCTACCCTTCCTGATACCAAGGTCACAGACTTCGAAATTTTATATACACGTTTTGTATTAAAGTTTATTATTTTTATTCAAAAAATGCATTAAGTGGGATAATGATATCAGCTGGCTCAAATCAGCATGTAGACTGACAAGACCAAACCTATTGGATGCTTTTTGAAAGCAGCCAACTTGTTTTATTTTTCGCTTAACTTTGCTTGAAACAAAAAAAAAAAAAAAAAAAAAAACTTTCAATACGTACGGAACCCGGGAAGGGACATAATTTTTTTTTAATATGTTGCGCGAACAAGATATTAAGTTGTGCGAAGAAGATATTACCTTGCAAGATAATATGTTGTGCGGACAAGATATTATCTTGTGCGGACAACATAATTTATGTTGTGCTGACAACATATTATCTTGTGCGGACAAGATAATATCTTGTTTGCACAACTTAATATCTTGTGCGGACAAGATATCATCTTGTTCGCACAACATATTATCTTGTTTGCACAACATAGATCTTGGAAAGTTGTGCGAACAAGATATTATCTTGTGCGGACAAGATATTTATAGGGTGCCGTTTTACTATTTAATCCGTATTTATAGATATTCATAAATCGAATTATGGATATCCATAATTCGATTTATGGATATCCATAAATCAGCCGAATAATGGATATCCATTATTTGAAGTATGGATATGCATAAATCGAATTATGGATATCCATAATTCGATTTATGGATATCATTAATTCAGATCGATTTATGGATATCCATAATTCGAATTATGGATATCCTTAATTCGATTTATGGATATTCATTATTCCTTTGATTTATGGATATCCATAATTCGAATTATGGATATCCATAATTCGATTTATGGATATCCATTATTTAGATCGATTAATGGATATCCATAATTCGAATTATGGATATCCATAAATCACCGCCAAAGCTTTTGGTTTAATGATTTCTCCCAAAAACACGTGATTGTTTATTGTAAAAATCTTCAAAATCTTCAAGGTCTTCATCATCGCTGGAGGATGATGGCCGGTCAAAGGGACCTATCTGCCGTGCAGCCTTTTCAGTCCGTAAAGTTTCCAAAGCAACGGACGGCATACGCTGAATGCCCGCCATGTGTGCAGTTAAATATCGGAACCAGCCGTAAGATCTGTAAATGCCGGCCAACGCATCTGGTACACCTGTGGACACAAAAGCGTTCAAACTTTGATGAGCTTCATTTCATTTTGATCTGATGTTTCATTCAATGTTTCCTTACATCCTGTCAGTCAACTGCAAAGACAGGAATAAATTCAAAACACAAAGTGTTGTATATTTCATTGTAGACCCTGCACTATCCAATCAGAATACATCTTGAATGTCAATCAGATCTAAAAATGGAAAAATGTGCTTGCCACAATAAGACCAATTAATGTATAATGCTTGATCCAGTTTTAGACTACTTTGATGAATGACATTTGCTTGTCAAACTAACTTGAAAAAAAAATTCATTGAAAGGTACTTCACCGGAGTTTGGACGCTTTTGTGTCCACAGATGTACCTCTGGAATCACCTCTATGAGGACTGCGCACCTAATCGAAGTAAGATTATAATGATCCAAACAGGCAACCCGTGCATGCTTTATGGAGAAAAATGCACATGGTCGTTATATATAGTGTTAACATATATACATATAATACTCTACTTGACGGCCCCCGCCCATCGGGGCTTGAAGAAATAGATGGGCTGCACGATGCTTCCACGCAGAGCTGAAACCGACCCGCACACGAGTACTGGTAAACCGCTTAGACGATCTAAGCCTGCCCAGGCAAAGCGGTACGAGTCGGCCCGTCCATGTTAATAAACCCTATTGGTTCATTGGGCGGCAGGGCTTGAGAAGTCATTTCATCTCAAGGTCGAGTAAACGTCCCACAAAATTGGAAGCAACGTCTCCAAAATGACCTTAACAGTGTTGACGGGGACGTTAAACCTCAAATCAAACAAAGAAATACTCTACTTGAGATGTATGGAGTACCAGGCAGATTCAGATATATCTCCTTGCCCCCGCCCGTTGGGGCTTGGAGAAATAGGTTTGGCTGCATGAGCTGAGAGCACTGGTAAACCGTTTAGAAGGTCTAAGTCTGTTCAAACAAAGTCGTGCGAGTCAATGGGCGACAGGGATTGAGATGTTTGTTTGTTTGTATTTGAGTTTAACGGCACGGTCAACACCAATTTAGGTCATTTTTGAGCCGGTCAGTTTACCTATCCACACTTTTCCTGGGCAGACTTATACGTAAGCAGTTAACCAGCACAGTGCACATTCTTTCGCCAGAAACTAACAACTGCCCTTCTTGAATCAGCGGAAGGGAGAGAATGACTGTAGAAAAGATTTCATGATCAATCTCCAGGAAAGAATGTTGCCGACCCCAACAGGTATCGAACCCGCTTCTTCCTGATCACCAGTCAGACGCGCATCCGACTGAGCTACCGAAACCGGCGGGATTGAGATGTCATTTAATCTCAATGAAGGCTTAATGACCAACATAATTTGAAGCAACGTCCCCAAAATGACCTAAATAATATTGAAGGGGGCGTTAAACCCCAAATCAAACAAAACTAATCTCTCCCACACCATTGGCCACCACTAAGCCTACTCGACATTACCTCCACCTCCATCCAGGCTTATATTACACACCTAAATCGGAAATCTGACGCGAATAGTCGAGTTTTTTTTTTGTAAAGGGAGCAGTCATTATTCATTAGGTTTATTTGCTGAGGAGAATTATGGATATCCATAATTCGATTAATGGATATCCATAAATCAGCCGAATAATGGATATCCATAATTCGAATTAGGGATATCCATAATTCGATTTATGGATATCCACATTTCGATCTAAATTAATGATATCCATAAATCGATTTATGGATATCCATAATTCGATTTATGGATATCCATAATTTGATTATGGATATCCATAAATCAGCCGAATAATGGATATCCATATTTCGATTTATGGATATCAATTAATCGAATAATGGATATCCATTATTCGATTTATGGATATCATTAATTCACTTCGATTTATGGACATCCATAATTCGAATTATGGATATCCATAATTCGAATTATGGATATCCATAAACAATAATGGATATCCATAAATAATAATGGATATCCATAATTCGAATTATGGATATCCATAATTCGAATTATGGATATCCATAAATAATTATGGATATCTATAATTCGGATTAAATAGTAAAACGGCGCCCCATAGATATTATCTTGTTCGCACAACATATTATCTTGTGCGGACAAGCTATTATGTTGTCCAAACAAGATAATATCTTGTGCGAACAAGATATTATCTTGTGCGGACAAGATATTATCTTGTTCGCACAACATAATAAAAATAATAAATCATGTCCCGTCCCGGGTTCCGTAAATACATGCTCAAAAAAAAAAATGCCAAAACGAGTATGCAAACAAACAGGCTAAGAAATCTTTAATAATTTCGAAAGCACAAGACAGAAATCTAGAGACAGCAACATCAAACTTCAAATCAAAGCTAAAGAAAGCTCATTGACACGTGCGCTATGGGAAATTGTAAAGCTGTGTTATATTTGTGACATGTTAGATGGGTTCGAAACAGTATATAGGCTTGCTACTGAACTACAGAAACCTGTTCATGCTCATAACTCAAAATGAGGAGAAGTACGTGAGTGTTTTAGGTTTACGTCTCACCAACAGCTAAGGTCATACTGAGACGGGACCTCGGTTTTAAGACTCATCCGAAAGTCTGGATAAGCCCGGGATCGATCCTGCGACCCCTGGTTTACAAGGCGAGTAGCATAACCACACACCACGGAAGCTTCTTCAAATGAGAAGTAAGTAGAATAGTTAAGGAACAGTTTTCCCAAATTTATATCCTGGGTACTTATTCTAATCGCCTCGATGAAGCGATTGTAACAAGAACGCGCAAGACATGTTTTCATAGAGCAAACAAGAACACATACCCCATTAATCCTTCTTATACATTTTCCATCAGAATACAAAGTAACGTGTATATGTCATCACGAAAACACACCTATATAATTTTGCCCCCCCCTTGAACCCCACTTTTATATATTGAAACAGGGGTAAACTTTATTTTTCTCATTTCTGCTCTAAAATATAGATTTTGGGTACTCGTTAGAACCGCCTCGTCCGTTAGAACCACCTCGACGAGGCGGTTCTAACGAGTACCCACAACCTATATTTTGAGCAATAATAAGAAAAATATCACAATTTTTCATATGAAAATTTTCGTTTATTTTTTGGCGGCTGAGTTTACAATGTACAGTAAAATTCCTATATTAAGACAACCTTTGGGACTGTTCAAAAGTGGTCTTAAAGATCACTTTTGAATAGTCCCAAAAGTGGTCGCTGACCAGAGGACACAGCATGCAGAAAACACAAAGAAAGAATAACTGCAACCTACTAAATAAGCTTTTTATAGCAGAATATGTCTTAATTTTATATGGTCTTTACTGTATTTGAATACGAGTGTTGCCGTAATGTGTCAGACAAATGTGACCCTTCACAAGTAAACCTCTTTTATTGTTTGTTTGAAGCGAGGTTTAACGTCCCCTTCAACACTATTTAGGTCCTCAAGGTTGGCGACAAGATAAGACTTAAACCGGTCTGCTTAGCTTTACATGTGTAACAAGAGTCAAGCCCTCTTAGAAGTAGAAACTGGAAGTATCATTACGAAATCACGCCTTAACAAATACATTGTAGATTTTACCGCGAAAAAACGAATATTTTAAGATGAAAAATTGTGATATATTTCTGATTTCTGCTGAAAATATAGATTGTGTGTACACGTTAGAACCGCCTCATCGAGGCGGTTCTAACGAGTACCCACACTCTATATTTCAGAGCAGAAATAAGACAAATAAGGTTTACCACTGTGAACCCCAGTTTTACCATATAAAACGGGGTTTAAGGAGGTCAGAATTATAAAGGTGTGTTTTCGTGATGTGTACTATCCAAGCAGCAAACATAAATGATCAAACTGCACACGCTTATCTGCAACTCCGTTTCTCACAAATGGCAAAACAACGTTTAACATATAACAATTGATATTTTGTGATTTGTTTGTTTGAATTGAGTGATAACGTCCCCGTCAACACTATTCGTCATTTTGGGAGTGTTGTTTCCAATTTTATGGGACTTTTTCCCGACATTGAGATGAAATGACATTTCAAGACCAATGAAACCAAACTAGTGGCTTATAAGCATTAGACGGTCTGACTTACACCACTTTACCTGGGCAGGCTTACATGTAGTTCTTCTATGCGGTTTACCAGTACTAATGTGTGGTCCGTTTCAGCTCTGCGTGGAAGCATCATGCAGCCCAATCTATTTTTCCAAGCCCCGATGGGCGGGGTCAATGATATTTTGTGATATTTCTTTTATTTTCATTCGATTTTGTGAACTCGTTATGCGCTTCCAATGAGTTCGGATGTTTTTAACGAGTACCGTGTGCAAAAATACCTGTAAGATATTAACCCATTGTATATTAGTGGACTCTTCCATTGCTATATGTTGGACAAGTCCATTTGTTGTATAAGGGGTGGCAGGCCTATTTTTTCGATTTTATTCTATTTTGACGGAAAATTCTGTTAGCAAATAGTGAAGGCCCTGATCAGACGCCGCGTTTTGCGGCGTCTGATCTGGGCCTGCACTGTTTGCCAATGTACCCCTTTTGGGGTGTCCCGCATGCAATGGGTTAAAAAATGAGCTATTCCGTTGTAAGCTCAGAATTTGCATGTAAGAAGTGGAATGTTCCTAGATTTTCATCTCATGAACTTGCTACATTGTAACGTGATTTATCTATTGTTTTTTTTTAATATAAATAAATGACTATGACTTCTAATCAAACCAAATTCTACTGTATTCTACACGCACATTGTACCTATTCTTCATCATACATTTCACATCATTAAAACTTGCTTAAATCCTGAAATAAAACGAATCTTATTCTCTTCAGAATTTATGTTATTTAATAAGAGAAACGCCCAGGAACTAATACAATCAGATCCCAAATTCTTCCCACAATATCACTTGGAAAAGAAGTTGAAACATGGAACGACGACAGTAAACACAACGGACAACAGGTAAACCAAGTAAGCAGCTCTTTCCCAAACAGGAGGTGACTCAGAATATCCAAGCTTAACTAAAAAGGAGCAATATACATAATGGGGGAAAGAATCAGAATCACCGACATGACAAACATTAAACTGGAAGGACAATTTTGTTTGTTTGTTTGATTTGAGGTTTAACGTCCCCCTCAACACTGTACAGGTCATTTTGGAGACGATGCTTCCAATTTTGTCGGACTTTTACCCGACATTGAGATGGAATGACATCTCAAGCCCAGTCGGCCAATGAAACCAGTAGGGTTTATAAGCGTGGACGGTCCAACTCGCACCACTTTGCCTGGGCAGGCTTAGATCCTCTAAGCAGTTTACCAGTACTTGTGTGTGGTCGGTTTCAGCTCTGCATTGAAACACCATGCAGCCCATCTATTTCTTCAAGCCCCGATTGGCGGGGACCGTACTGGAAGGACAAACGTAACTAAACTAGAGGGCCCAGAGGGACCTGATTCGCTCACATGAATGTCACTGTCTCTAGTACATTCCAATTTTAGCTCTTTAATATTAGCTTTTTGGTAGGGTGTAACCTAGGCAACATTCCTGTGAAGTTTGACTCAAACTGACCCAAGAGTTTAGGGAGAGTTGGCATTTGAAGAAAATTCACAAGGTTTTTCTATTTTTTAACTTTGTCGGCCATATTGTTCATCCGAGCGTGATCATTTTTTTTGGTAGAGGGTCATCTATGAAGTTTGAATGAAATCGGCCCAAGGGTACAGGAGGAGTTGTCTTTTGAAGATTTTTTCTATTTTTAGCTCTGGTGGCCATCTTGTTCAGCAGAGCGGAATGATTTTACCCATTTGGGTAGGGAGTTACCTGGGCAACATTCCTGTGAGGTTTGAAACAAACTGGCCCATGGGTTTTGGAGAAGTTCGCGTTTGAAGCAAATTGACTTTTTTTTTTCTTTTGTAGCTCTGGTGGCCATTTTGTTCATCCGAGCGGGATCATTTTAGCTATTTTAGTCATCTAAGCAAGGTACCTATGAAGTTTGAATGAAATTGGCCCAAGGGTACACGAGGAGTTGTCGTTTGAATATTTTTTCTTAAATTTTAGCTCTGGTGGCCATCTTGTTCATCAGAGCGGAACGATTTTAGCTATTTTTGGTAGGGAGTCGCCTACATAATATTTCTGTTTTTTTTTTTTTTTTGGTTTGGGTTTTACGGCCCTTTCAAGAGATTATTTCACTCATATCGAGCCGATCGTTAATCACAGGTGGGCGAAAACCGGAGTACCCGGAGAAAAACCACCTGACCTTCCGTTGCAGAACTTAGCTTAATATTTGTGTTAGGTTTGAATCAAACTGGCCCAAGGGTTAAGGAGGAGTTTGCGTTTGAAGCAAATTTATGATCTTTTTCTATATATTTTTAGCTTTGGCGGCCATTTTTCTCATCAGAGCATAACCGCTTAAGCTATTTTGGTAGTAGGTCACCTAAGCAACATTCCTATGAAGTTTCCCGCCCATCGGGGCTTGAAGAAATATATGGGCTGCATGATGCTTCCACGAAGAGCTGAATCTGACCCGCACACGAGTACTGGTAAACCGCTTAGTGTATCTAAGTATGCCCAGGCAAAGCGGTGCGCACGAGTGGGACCGTCCATGCTTATAAACTATATTGGTTTCATTGGGCGACAGGGCTTGATATGTCATTTCGTCTCAATGTCGGATAAAAGTCCCACAAAATTGGAAGCAACGTCTCCAAAATGTCCTTTACAGTGTTGACGGGGAAGTTAAACCTCAAATCAAACAAACAAACAAAATTCCTATGAAGTTTGAATAAAATTGGCCCAAGGGTACAGGAGGAGTTGTCGTTTAAAGACTTTTTTCTGTTTTTTAGCTCTGGCGGCCATCGTGTTTCTGAGAGCAGAACGATTTTAGCTGTTTTGGTAGGGAATTACCTAAGTAACATTCCAGTGAAATTTGAAACAAATTGGCTCAAGGGTGGCTCAGGGGTTAAGAAGGAGTTCGCGTTTGAAGCAAATTTATGACGTTTTTTTCTATTTTTAAGCTCTGGTGGCCATATTGTTCGTCGGAGCAGAACGATTTTTAGCTATTTTGGTAGCGGATCACCTAAGCATCATGCCTTTGAAGTTTGAATGAAATTGGCCCAGGCGTTTGGGAGGAGTAGTCGTTTAAAGATTTTTCAATTTTTAGCTCTGGTGGCCATCTTGTTCATCGGAGCAGAACGATTTTAGCTATTTTGGTAGAGGGTCACCTAAGCATCATTCCTATGAGGTTTGAATCAAATTGGCTCAGGGTTTACGGAGGGGTAGTCGTTTAAAGATTGTTCTAATTTTAGTTCTGGCGGCCATCTTGTTCATCAGAGCGGAACCGTTTTAGCTATTTTGGTAGGGAGCCACCTAGGCAATATTCCTGGGAAGTTTAAATGAAATTGGCCCAAGGGTTTAGGAGGAGTAGTCTTTTAAAGCAGTTGTTGACGACGGACGACGCAAGACGTACGACGCACGACGGACGACGGACATTGACCGATCACAATAGCTCACCTTGAGCACTTGAGCTAAAAATGAACAAACAAAAAAGTGGAAGAATCAGAATAGTCAAAGTAACAGCATATATGATTGGGGAAAGAATCAGAACCACCAACATAAAACATGGAACCACAGCAAAAGCACCGACCCGGAACGGCCAGTAAAATAATGGGGGGTTTAAGCCAACCTCATGGGATCCCAACCCTCAAGAGAAGGCAATGATCAGGAATCGATACAATTACCAATGTACTTTACACCTTCCATCAAAAACACCGAAGGGAAAGCAGCACCAGCATTAAACACCGGCACCAAAATTGAAACATTGCACCTAGAAAGCCCCAATGACAGTTTCCTTCTTATAAAATGGCCAAACGCATTACGATAACACACCCGTGCGACATAGTGCATTTTTTCACATCTCCAAAATGGCTATTTTTCTGATGAAAATCCGTGCTATTTTTCTTATTTATACTCCAAATATAGGTTTTGGGTGCTCGTTAGAACCGCCTCATTGAGGCGGTTCTAACGAGTACCCACAACCTATGTCTTTGAGCAGAAATAAAAAAAATAATGTTTACCCTCGTAAACCCCAGTTTTCTCTATATAAAGTGGGGTTTAGGGGGGTCTTTATTTCACGGACTTGATCATGTGATGGTTTTCAAATTCAATTACAATTATACACCACATCAGCTCTCAATGTGAGGCAGAAGTCCCACAAAATTGGAAACAACCTCTCAAAATGACCTATTTAATGTTGAAGAGATCATGAAACCTCAACAAACACATCAGAAGCGCCGCCGTAGAAGTAACCTGTGTTGATACATGTATAATAAAGGCATTCAATATATATAGTACAAAGGGGGTTGATTGAAACATTTACATTAAAAAAAGAAATAGGAAATTTCGAAAAAGGACATTTCAAGTTAAACCTACATTCAATTTTAAGAGCCAAACACCCAGGTTTAACAAACAAAAGATTCCCGAAATTTAGAAACTATTGTAGAAACAGGCGCTGAAAAGAAAAAAAAAAGTTTTGCAGAACACGATGCCCAGATATAGTAATAAATCTTCCTGAACATAGCCCAGGCGAGCATAACCATATACTGCCAAGAACAACTGCATCTAAAATACCGTCTGTTTATGTCTTCTTTCAAACTTTTTAAAAAGCTTTTTTGCATGCAGGCAAATAAAGTGAGCCAGACTGTTTGCAATAATGACTTTTAAAATAACCAGCAGGCGGCAACTGGTGTGTCTGGCATTGTAAGGGTTAACTCTATCAAGAGTAAGCAAATCAGTTGGACGCCCCAGATATGACAAACCCAAAACCTTCGTCTCACCCATCAAAAATGGTCATATGAAAAATTAATTTAATAATAACGCTTTAAAAACTGTTATCCAACATAATAAAGCTCATGTTGGCGAGTATCCTTATTGTAATCTAAGGATACATGTAACAAAGTCGTACACATGTACATGTTTGTTTGTTTGTATTGGAGTTTAACGGCCCAGTCAACACTATTTAGGTCCTTTTTGAGCCGGTCAGTTTACCTATCCACATATTTCCTGGGTAGGCTTATACGTAAGCGGCTAACCAGTACAGTGCACATTCTTTCGCCAGAAACTGACAACTGTCCTTCTTGAATCAGCGGAAGGGAGAGAATGACCGTAGAAAAGATTTCATGGTCAATCTCCACGAAAGAATGTTGCCGACCCCAGCAGGTATCAAACCCGCGTCCTCCTGATCACCAGTCACACGCGCATCCGACTGAGCTACCGAGGCCGGATCACATGTACATGTACTGATATTGTCAAGTACTAGATACATTATGAAAACGCCTATACAACTACATTGTAAATTTTACCGCCGAAAAATTAAGATTTCAAGATGAAAAATTGTGATATTTTTTATTTCTACTCAAATTATAGGTTGTGGGTACACGTTAGAATCGCCTAGATGGTTCTAACGACTACCCACAATCTATATTTTAGAGCAGAAATAGAAACATATGCTTTTCACCTGTAAACCCCAATTTTATCATATAAAAGTGGGGTTTAAGGGGGTCAAAATTATGTAGGCGTGTTTTCCTGATGAAAGCTTTAAAAAAAATAAAGCTCATGTTGGCGAGAATCCCTATTATAATCTTAGACATAACAACATCGTACAATCAGTCTATACTGATATTGTAAAGTACTAGATATAAGACTAAATCAGAAGACAATAATTATAAATACGCACCATCATAATTCACTTGACCATCCCCATCTATATCAGCCTCTCTGATCATTTCATCTACTTCTTCATCTGTTAATTTCTCTCCTAAATTTGTCATAACATGTCTCAGTTCAGCTGCACTTATGAAACCATTACCATCTTTATCAAAGACGCGGAATGCTTCTCGAATTTCCTCCTCAGAGTCGGAGTCTTTCATTTTTCTCGCCATCATGGTGAGGAATTCTGGGAAATCTATTGTTCCGTTGCCTAAAACAGATCAGATGTTGCTAAAAAGCTTTCGATTGCCACAACAAAGTAAATGATCGAAAAAAAAGCCTAGCGTCCAATAACATGGACGAAGACCAGATCAGCCACTAACGTTACAGTACGTGGCGTCTGATCAGATTTAATCCTGTTTACTTTAAGTTTTGTTTGTTTGTGTTGAGGAACACTACTTATTTTGGAGATGTTGCATCCAATTTTTCGGGCTGAGATGAAATGACATCTCAAGCCCTACTACACAAAGAAACCGACAGGCTTTAAGGGACGGTCTGACATACACCACTTTTCCTAGGCAGACTTAGACCTTCTAAGCAGTTTACCAGTACTCGTTTGTTCAGTCCCATCGCGATAACACACCTACATGTATATAATTGTGACCCCCTTGAACCCCACGTTTATATAGTAAAACTGGGGTTATCAGTGGTACACCTTATTTTTTTTTATTTCTGCTCTAAAATATAGATTGTGGGTACTCGTAAGAACCGCCTTGATGTGGCGGTTCTAACGTGTACCCACAATCTATATTTTGAGCAGAAATAAGACAAATAATACATTTTTTCATCATAAAATCTTCATGTTTTACCATGTAATTGTATAGGCGTGTTTTCGTAACACGGTTTCAGCTCGATATGGAAGCACCAATCAGCCAAATATATTTCTCCAACATGAAGCCCAGTATATTTCTCCAAGCCCCTATACTTAAAGTACAGAACTTTTCATTACGATAACACACCCGTGTGACAAAGTCCATTTTTCACACCTCCAAAATGGCTACTTTTTCTGACGAAAATCCGTGATAGTTTTCTTATTTATACTGCAATCATAGGTTGTGGGTGCTCGTTAGAACCGCCTCATTGTGGTGGTTCTAACGAGTACCCACAATTTATGTCTTGGAGCAGAAATAAGAAAAATAATGTATACACCCTTAAACCCCACTCTTCTCTATATAAAGTGGGGTTAAGGGGGGTCTTCATCTCACGGACTTGTTCACGTGATGTAACTTACGATAGATAAAACAGACGCAGGCACACTTTTTGTACCAAATTAAAGCTTCCTTCTCATATACAGCAGGAGTCCATTTCAAAATGTAGGGGTGTCAGGTTTTGTTTTCTTAAAATTTATTTGGAAAATACCTGAACTTTTTGCAAACAGTCTAGGCCCTGATCAGACGCCGCGTTCTGCGGCGTCTGATCTGGGCCTGCACTGTTTGCCAGGGTACCCGTTTTGGGATTTCCGGTACAAATCGGGTTAAATTGGGAACGAACCTATTCCAGGCTATTAGATGGAAGATCACAACTGGGTTAGGGCATTGAAGGAACGAGCAGTTTCGGGGGGGTTGTAAGACAGGCGTGTCACTAAACTTTAGCTTTATGTCAGGCTTCAGGTTTCAGGTTCTATGACGGCTCCAGCGTAAAGGCTTACTTAAATAATAGGTATCGGTTGGTACATTGTACCTGATGCTCTGTTTCTGGTCGGGACCGCCGGAGTCTAACTGTTGGTTTTCTTTTGCTCCAGCATTTCAGTAATATTTCAGGCTGATCGATTCCTGATCATTGCCCTACGAACAAGCCTGGAAACATCTGCTATCAAACTGCAAAAACAAACAGTCTTTACAGAAAAGAATAGTTGTTCCACATTACAATGTTCCACATTAAAGACGACTTATGAACAGTCCCAAAGGTGGTCTTAATATAGAAATTTTACTGTATTTCAGTGGCAGACCACATCACATTACTAAAAGTGTGCATTGCATCCATGTGGCACAGTGCATTCTGTCTAACCCCCAAAAACGTTTATTTTTGTCTGATGAAAATTTCGTATTTACACTTTAAACAGAGGTTGCTTGTTCTCGTTAGAACCGCCTCATCGAGGCTTTTCTTACGAGTACACAACACACAAACAATGTCTTTGGGCAGAAATCAGTAAAAAAAGGGTTTACCATTGTAAACCACAGTTTTCAATATAGTTTGTTTGATTTGAGGTTTATCGTCCACGTCAACACTGTATAGGTCATTTGGGAGCAGTGCTTCCAATTCTGTGGGACTTTTACCCGACATTGAGATGAAAGCTCTGCGTGGAAGCATCATGCAGCCCAATCTATTTCTTCAAGCCCCGATGGGCGGGGGGCCGAGTTTTCAATATATAAAGCTGCGTTTACAGGAGCGTTTATTTCCCCTTTTAAACGAGGCATGTAATGAACATCACTTGCACACGATGTGTTATCATGTTTATTGGCAAATGTTAGGCTTAGACTGTGGTTGTTCTAAAAACATCCGATATCTAAGTTTGGTGCATTAATGAGAGTAGCTGTTACTTGATGTGTGTGTGTGTGTGTGCGTGTGCGTGTGCGTGTGTGTGTGTGTTTGCAGGTTTCTTTGTATCTATAACTGTTTAGTCGAAATGAAAAGCTACTGTTACACCACCAGCATCTTTAACCGTTTCTCTCCCGGTCGATCGATACAGTTACCACTGCAAACTGTGGATCCTGATTAGACTGCTCATAATTTGCAGTCTCACAAAGGATCCGCAGTGTGTGCCATCCTGTTAACAATTTTGACTAAACCGCATTATGATAACATACCCGTGAGACATAGTGCATTTTTCTCATCTCCAAAATGACTACTTTTTTGATGAAAATCCGTGACATTTTTCTTTTTTATACTCATAGGTTGTGGGTGCCCGTTAGAACCGCCTCATCGAGGCGGTTCTAACGAGTACCCACAATCTATGTCTTGGAGCAGAAATAAGAAAATGTATACCCCCGTAAACCCCAGTTTTCTCTACATAAAATGGGGTTTAGAGGGGTATTCATTTCACAGACTTGTTAACATGATGTCATAATGAGCCGTCATATCATGATGCACGGTGTTTGCCATCCTGTTAATATAAACTTTGAATAAAACCCCCTATTCATAATGGATGTGTACAAATTCAACCATGAGTCTTTAAACCGAGGTCCTGTCTCCGTATGACCTTAGCTGTTGGTGGGACGTAAACCTCAAACACTCACTCACTCAACCATGAAAGTAGACTGGCTCCAGTCGTTTTTGTTTTATATCCATCTCTTTCATTCTCTTATTATATTATTTAATCCTGTTCTTCTTTAATCCAATTTCAAGTTACCTTTCCCTGAACAAAAACGACTGGTAACAAGCGTAGAAGGCTCTGAAATATGATCCACCTCCAAAATATTTAGATAAAATCTGGAAGAAATTGGGATGCTTTAAAACAGCCTTTAAGTAAACACAGATCCTTATCTCTGAAAGTTCCCTGAATATTCTGTTGGAATCCTTTACTATTACTGCCCCCATTCACAACTACAGAGAGAGAATTAAAATGTAAACTGTGTGATTTGTTTGAGCTAGGGCCCACATAATTGGAAGCAGCTTCTTCAAATTGACCTTTACAGTGTTGATGGGGGCGTTAAACCTCAAATCAAACAAACAAACAAAACGAAAACACACATATACAAATACATAGTAAAATTTTTTCGCTGAAAAATGAAGATTTTATGATGAAAGCTTGTGATATTTTTCTTATTTCTGCTCAAAATATAGATTGTGGGTACACGTTAGAACCGCCTCATCGAGGCTTCCAATTTGATGGGAATGAAATGACATCTCTAGCCCTACTTCCCCTCAAAAGGGACAGTCCGACCTGTACAACTTTTACTGGGCATGCTTTGACCCTCTAAGTATCAGCGGAAATGTGCTGTCAGTTTCATTTCTGCACGAAAGCCGACATCATGCAGCCCTATCTATTTCTACAAGCCCACTCATGATATTACATGAGTGTTATAATTCAAGGTATCACGAAACAAGAGGCCCGTGGGCCACAGTGCTCACCAGAGCTCAGACTGCACTCCCCAATGGCAGCCATGTATTTTAAAATGATATCATTTTAATCTATACCAATTATAAAGTCTCCCAAATGAACCCCCATATCCAAATGAGCACCCATGTGGACTCAGTATCAGAAACATTAGACCTTTTATGAAGTAGAAGGGGTGGGGCATGGACCCAATGGAGCCCTGGTTGGTATCACTAAATGCGTCTTATCATAAGGAACAAGAATATTATATGGTTTAGCAGTGGGGATCTGTATGCCAGAAATGTAAGGCCCCTAAAGACTCCTAAGCTGGTGTCATTTGAATGCGTCTTATCATAAGGAAGATGAATATATATGGATTAGGGGTGGAGCTCTGAATGGTTTCTGAGTCTCAGAGATATATGGCCTTTTGTGAAGATCATATGGAACAACAATATATATGATTCTGGGGTGGGGTGGGGATCTGCAACGTTTCCAAGATATTGGGCCTTTTATGAAATGAAGTGTTTGGGCACGGCCCCAGCACATCCCACGGGACCCCCAGGTTGATGTCACTGAATGCTTCTTATCATAAGGAACAAGAATATATATGGTTTAGGGGTGGGGATCTTTGAGATATATGCCCTTTTGTGAAGTGAAGGGGTAGGGGCAAGGCTCCGGCACCCACAGGGACACAGGAGATGTCGTTTGAAAGTGTTGACCCAGACGACATAGGTCATACGACATACGACAGATGACGACGGACAACTGCCTATCTTATAAGCTCCCCCGGAGCCTTTGGCTCTGGTGAGTTAAACGGCTCCCATCTGCCAAAAAGAGAAAAAAGGCTAACGCAACAATTTCTTGAACCCATTTATGCTTTGTGGACTCTACAAAAAAAGAAGAAAAAAAATAATGATAAAAATAATAATGAATTTTACGCAAACAGTGAAGGCCCATTATAAAATGTCTAATTCTGCATAATAAATAAAAAATATTTTGTTGTATACAATTCAAATAATAATTAATTTTTACTTTATTTTTCGCATCTCGCTCTGCAACGAAAGATCCGTGTTTTTCTCCGGGTACTCCGGGTTAACCATCGGTTCTAATGAGTTTGAAAGGTCAGTAAAACAGAACAAAACATAAACAGTAACATTGGAGCTGCACTGTTTACCAATGTCCCTTTTATGCATAAATGGGTTACACATACTCAAATTAAGTTTTTGGTGGCAACAGATTCTGGTGGGAGTCTTCAGAATACTTAACCCATTTAGTACCAGAAACCCCCAAACGGGTAGCTTTGCAAACAGTGCAGGCCCAGATCAGATGCCACAGAACGTGGCATCTGATCAGGGCCTCCACTGTTTGCTCCATTTTCCAAATAAATTTTGAAGAAAACACAACATGACGCCCCTAAATGTTGAAATGTACTTCTACTATAGATAAGAATGAAGATTCCATTTGGTACAAAAAGGGTTAAGTAACAGTGAAGATAAATCAGAATGCACAGATAACCAGGCTGGTCATCTACATATGTAGACAAAGTGCTTTTCACGGCCTCAGTCCCACTTCAACTTGAGAATGTGAAAGCTCTGCCTCAGTTTTTAAAATGTTCTGACTTCCAGGAAATTTGATACAGGCCATTAGCAACATTAGTTTATTTAACAAACTTTATTGCCCTCAGTTAAACACGGTGAAAAGGTCAGCAGGCAGAATTCTGCCTAGACCAATTTCGCTTGTTACCAGACCCTTTCTTTCTAGCCAAGGGACTGAAGTAAAACAAAATTCTATAAGCCATGCAAGCTTTATGTCCCTTCCAGAAAAAAGAAAAAGAAAGAGAGAAGTAAAGAAAGGGTCTGGAGCCAGACTACCATGAAAGAGACAGCTTCAGAAACTCAGTGGTCAAAGGGTTAAATTATAATCTCACCATCAGCATCCACTTCATTGATCATATCTTGCAGCTCAGCTTCAGTAGGATTCTGACCCAGTGACCTCATCACTGTCCCCAACTCTTTTGTTGTTATGGTACCATCACCATCTTTATCAAACAAGCTGAAAGCTTCTTTGAATTCTGACAAAAATACAAATTACAGTTGGTGTTCAGCGACAGGCATAATTCATGTATATCATTTGCAGTTCAACTTAAGGAATTTGTCACTTCTGATGTTGAAGCTCCGTAGTTTATTTTAATAATACATGCATAACAGAGCAATCCCATGATTTCTATCAGACATAAACTTGATATTTTCCTTTTTGTTAAGGAGAAATATTTCCTCTTAGCCGGGGAAAATATCTTTGTATCACTGGAACTACTTTTGGTACTGTTTTTACAATGAAAAGGCTATATTCAAACGCGGGAAAGTTTCAGACACGTCCACGTTATTCATGACGTCATCTCAATGGTGCCTATCTATCTATCTTCTTATACTGAGTCGGTCATATCTGGCCATTACCTCAGTTGATTGGGTGGCTAAATTTAGAATTTAGCTGAAAAAAAAAAAAAAAAAAAAAAAAAAGAGAGGCACTGGATGCGTCCTTAAAACTATTTACAATCTGCATAACAGAGGTATCCTAAAACGCATACCTCTGAGACCCAATCTTACACTGTGCGGGCTTTGAACTCTTCTGCGGACTTGGCATTCACCGCAGAGGAGGGAAGACTATTCCATTGGGGAATAGTTCTAGGAAAGAACGAGTTCTTCAGGGCATCACTATAGGACTGGTATCTACGATATTGTGAGTCGTTTAATTTTGATGCCCTTGTTTGGGTCGACAGTGTTACAGGGGTCAAGTACCTATCTTTATCAATAGACACTGAATCAGAGTGTATCTTGTAGAAGAAGGTTAAAGAGGACTGCTCACGACGGGCCTCCAGGGACGGCCACTCTAGCTCATTAAGCATGTCACCGACGCTACTTCTATTTCGCCATCGCCTACAGGTCCATCGAGCAGCTGTCCTCTGCACCTTCTCCACCTGCTGAGTCTGAGTTTTAACATAGGGGTGCCAAATGGGTGATGCATATTCGAGTTGAGGGCGAACCAATGTTTTATATGCAACATCCTTTGTCTGCCTAGGTGCAAAAGCCAAGTTCCGTCTAAGGAATCCCAAAGTCCTAGTTGCTTTAGATGTAATCTCTGAGATATGTTGACCCCAATCAAGATCGTCAGTGATGGTGATACCAAGATATTTGGCGGATTGAACATGCTCCAAAACTTGCTGGTGAAGAGTATAGTCAAACTTAATTTGCTTGTCCGGAGGGTGTCGTGTCACTCTCATTGAGTGACATTTGGCCACATTGAACTTCATTTGCCAATCGGCCTCCCACTGTGCAAGTTGATCCAGGTCATCTTGTAAAATAAGACAGTCAGAAGGAGAATATATGTTCCTATACAGGACACAATCATCAGCAAACAAACGGACCGATGACCTGATATTATCGGGGAGATCATTAATGAAAACCAAGAAAAGGACCGGTCCAAGGACCGAACCTTGGGGGACTCCAGATAAAACAGGGACTGGATCAGACGCTTGGCCATCAAGTACAACTTGTTGTGAGCGCCCAGAGAGCCATGAGCTAATCCACCTATGCGTGGATCCTCTTATCCCATAGTACTCCAGTTTATGTAATAGCCTTCTGTGAGGTACCTTGTCAAAGGCCTTAGCAAAGTCCATGATGATCAAGTCAGTCTGTTTGTGGCCACGATTTATGGCCCCATCCAGATTGCTCACAATGTCATGGTAAAATTGAACAAGCTGCGTTTCGCAAGACCTTTGACTCCGGAAACCATGTTGACAGTCAGCAAGAATGCTCTCAAAGGCTAAGTGCTTGTTGATGTTGCTTACTAATATATGCTCCAGGGTTTTGCAACAGATGCATGTTAGCGACACTGGTCTATAATTTGCTGCATCATATTTTTCCCCTTTTTTATAGACCGGGGTTACATTTGCTTGTCGCCAGTCATCTGGTACAGTGCCCTGGGCAAGTGATTGATTGAAGATAAAGGCCAACACAGGAGATATTTCAGCACTACATTCCTTAAGTACCCTGGCATTCAGGTCATCGGGCCCAGATGCCTTATGTATCTTGAGCTTACCTAACAGTTTAGCGACCCCATTGGGGTCAACTGTTATGTCCCCCATAGAGGGGAACGGACTTGCACCTTTAGATGGTAGCTCACCATCAGTTTCACGCGTAAATGCTGATTGAAACTGTTTATTGCAAATATTAGCCTTATCGCGCGCATCTGTTTTTAGAATTCCATTTTCCCTTAGCGAAGTGATCCCAAACGCATCCTTTTTCAGGGACTTTACGAATGACCAAAACTTTTTAACTTTACCATTCTTTTGGGGACTATCGGGATCTATATTGTCATCTTCAAAGGTAAAGATGCTGGAAACATGCTTCCAATATGCATCTCTTATAACCTTTTGCACATGTGCTCTGAACCGTTTGTAATGGTTCTTAACGTCAGGGCTGCTAGACTTGCGAGCACGAAAATACATTCTATTCCGTCTTCTGATGAGATGCTTGATCGTGTTATCGATCCATGGTGCCCTATATTTTGTTTTGGTCATTTTAGTTGGTATAAACTTTCCATTGCCGTGGTTAATTCGGACTTAAAACTGACCCACAGGTCATTGACTGACATGTGTGAGAGGTCAGAGGAAAGGAACGAATCCTTAAATCGCGCCATATGGTCTCGCAGACCATCCATATCCGCACGTTTGTAGAGAAAAACTTTACGCGGGACTTGTCTGATTCGTTTAGCTTTTATGTCATACTCAACAAGGACTATGTCATGATCAGCTTTGCCAATCGGGGGCATCCCCTTAACTCGGCTTACTGGGGATGGAGAATTTGTAAACAATAAATCAAGGGTCTTCTCCTGTCGGGTGGGTATGTTAACAACTTGGGCCAGGCAGTGTTCTTTGATTATGTCCAAAAGTTGTTGCTGTGTCTGCCTTTTAGGCACCCCATGGGGCACCTGCATGCTGCTCCATTCAATGTCACCACAATTAAAGTCTCCGCCAACCAAAATATGGGCATTTGCATTTGACATTATCCTAGACAAAGATGAATTAAAGGCCTCAAGATATTCTGGGTCAATCTGATCTGGTGGGCGATAAAAAGATCCAAGGTACAAAGTCCTACATCCAATGATGTTCAATTTACACCAAACTAGTTCACAGTTGGTGTCCAACTCCGGAGTTTCTGTACAGAGTAGGTCTCGCTTGAAAGCCACAAAGACACCTCCATGTGCATCCCCAACTCTGTCTTTCCGGATGGCCTCAAAGGATTCAGGGAAAATTTCCGAGTTTTTAATTTCTGGGGTTAACCAAGACTCATTGCCCAAAATGATATCTGGTTTCGCCGAGTCGATAATTGTATGAAGTTCAGCCCTTTTATTCTTTATTGACTGACAATTCATGATCAATATTCTGAGGGGATGGTTAAGGACCGCCTTTTTGGTCTTTCGTTTAGCTTCTTTTGACTGCTGCACAATGGGCGATGAAGCTGCCGTGGGTGGGCCGATGTTGTCTGGTATCGGACTATCAGGCTCGGATAGGGTAGATAAAGGTTCAAAGTGGTTGTAGGTGTCTATAGAAGATGAGGTGTCAAACAGAGATGTGGAAAAGTTTGGCATTCCACATTTCAAACACTCCCATGCAACATTTTTATTCAATGATCTGTTGTAAAAACTATACATAGTTGATGACATGCCTTGACATCCTATGTGATACCAGACATTGCAGGTGTCGCAACAAATTCCCCGGTCTTCCCAACCAACACTTTTTTGACAGAGTCCACAAGGGAAGTGTGAACTGTCATTTCGGGAGTCTGGACCAGGATTTGATTCAACATCCCAAGCATTGCCTATAACAACTGTAAATATATACAAGTAGAAAAGTTTATTTGAACCAGGAAACCCCTTCATTCTTAGAGATTTTTTTAAGATTGATATTGTACAAACATGGGGCAAATGAAATGCAAAGTTACGGTCGATTGCTGTTGTACCACGTGTGTCCGCATAAACTGGGTAGAAGTTAACTGGGATTTCCTGTAGATCCTGTCCACTGCAACTAAGAAGAGATGCAAGTCTTGTTGCCAGCAACATGCAACATACTCCAAAAAGGAGGTCAAATGCAAAATGGCTCATTATTGTTGGTTTTCTGGTGACTCTTTGGTTACTGAAGGGCAATAAATATAAAGTGGTGTCTGGGAAAGTCTCCTCTGTTGGTCAATATCATCAAAAATCACATTTAAGCTTAATTGTTTACCTTAATGTCAATCCGCCGCGAAACCGGAACTAGTTTTGTTTCGGTGCAAAAGTAAAAAAATACCAAGCCAAATTATCCGGGATGTGATAAATATGAAAAGTCGTAAACCTAACTAAACCTGCAAAATAGACAAGTAACTAAATATTTAAACAAAGTTAAGGAGAAAAAGTTAAAGGACTCATCCAGGGTATTCCTTAAATTCCAAAAATATCCAAAAATTGTTTCCCGGAAAACAGGAAGAATGCACTCGCGCGCATGCGCACCCAATTCGCCTGAGAAGATATCAACAGACGTTCGTTCGAGTCGGATGCAACGTTGAAATACAGATTAACTGGACATAACTACTGAATGAGGGGTACGTTTGGTTACCGTTCTCTCGCATTTTTAATTGTTTTATAACTGTAATATGTTTTTCTACTTTCATTCATTACAATAGGAAGCGCTTTCAAAATGGCGTCTATACAGCTTTTTGTTAGAGTCAGCTTATGTGTCACTGCGCCCACTACCTTTTGCATGGACTGTATGTTAAGAGTATACAGTACATAGAATTAGATGCAAAGTGATTCATCAGCTCTATCAAATGAATTTAATAAGCAGTTTATTAACTCAGCCCATTTAAACTTCACCAAAATACGCCTATATAGGTTTGACCCCTTGAACCCCACTTTTATATAGCAAAACTGGGGTTTCCGGGGATATACGTTATTTTTCTTATTTCTGCTCTTAAATATAGACTGTGGGTACTCGTTAGAACCGCCTCGATGAGGCGGTTCTTACGAGTGCCCACAATCTATATTTTGCTCTAAAATATAGATTGTGGGTACTCGTTAGAACCGCCGCGATGAGGCGGTTCTTACGAGTGCCCACAATCTATATTTTGAGCAGAAATAAGAAAAATATTACAATTTTTCATAATAAAATTTTCCTTTTTTCGGCGATAAAGGTGGCAATGTATTTGTATAGGCGTGTTTGCGTAAATATATGGGATCAAGCGCACCCGTTTCTTCGGATATTAAACCTCCCTCGGTGAATAAATCCCATATTTTAAACGGGCTGAGTATAAAACTCTATACATTACATGCATAACAGAGAAATACTATGATATCTACCGGACATAAACTTGGAATTTTCATATTCTAGGAGAATTATTTCCTCTTAGCCGGGGAAATAAATCTCTTCAGCTGGAACTACTTTTTGTACAAGATACAAGATACCGCTTGTGCCGTGAAATCGTTATATTCAAACGCCGGAAAGTTTCAGTCACGTCGACATTATTCATGACGCCATCGCAATGGTGTCTGGGAAGATATGAGCAGACGTTCAGAATGCGTTGCGTTTGATGCAACGTTGAAACAAAGAGCACATGGACATGACCATTGAATTGGAAGTTCGTTTTGTTTTCTTTAATCTCACGTTTTAGTCGTTTTTCAATAAAACACTGTTCTCTCACGTTTTAGTCTTTTTTCAATGAAACACTGTTTCTTCTATTTATTTTTTTTTCAAAACTTTAGACAGCGCTTTTAAAAAAATGGCGCCCATCCAGATTTTCTTCCAGCCAGCTTCTGTAACTATACGCTGGCTGAACCGTTAACACGAGCTGTAAACTCAAGATCCAAATTGCCCTAAAAGTCTATGGAAGTGCATGTAATAGATATACATGTGTACATATTATTCATTTCTCCTATTTGAAATATGAGAGTTTATAAACCTCGGGAGGAAAAACAATCCGTTAAAGAAACTCGTCCTTCGCTCTCGTTTCTTTATCGGATTGTTTTACCTCCCTCGGTTTAAAAAATCCCATGTTTCAAATAGGAAAATGAATAAAGTAGAAGTAAAACAAAGATCAGGAATTGATACAATTAACTTACTCCACCCATAAAAGACACCAAAGGGAAAGAAATACAAACATTAAGCGACCAGACAATAATGGAAACCTAAACAAAGGAAGGCCATAAGGACACTCGGTGCATAAGTAGAAAAGGAATTTAGCACAAGTCACGTTTGAAAAAAAAATCAAATAAAGATTAAGAAGAGCAGTGAGGATTTATTTTGCGATATTGTTTATTTTTATTTTTCCATTTAAACATACGTTGTGGAAACTTGTTAGAATCGCATTGATAAGGCGATTCTAACAAGTACCAACAGCAGGTGTTTCTCACAAGAAATAAGGAAAATTATCCCTTAATTATCCTCATAAATCCTCTTTAATGTCTATCCCTTATAATCCAAAACTGTTCTTTTCTTCAATATTACCTGCTATTTGTTCTTCTGTAAGCTGATCCGCCTGAAATAGAATGTATTTAGTATTAAAGGGAATGCAAACACCTTAAGGAGAATGGGAACAACTGGCAGATTTTTCCGCCGTTTTTCGAAGGGAGGCAACTTTCGATATTTTCTGTTCGCTTTTCTGTAATCTCTGTACCACTAAGAAAGGGGGTCTACTCTTAAAGGAAAGAATTTGCTCCTAAGGAGCAAATTCTTTTCTTTAATAGTTGACCCCTATTGACATGGGGGACAAAAATACTTTTATAGGAGTTGCCTCCCCTGAAGGTGTATCCATTCCCCGTAAGGTGAGACAACGCTTTCTAAATTCCTGCTGAGTAAATTAATTTGCCATACCTACTTCCGATTATCAACCAATCAAATTGCTTGACATCATGTATTCATTCAAACTGGCAAACGGTATGACCGTGCAGATCATGATCGTAAGGCTTCTGCTGAAGCCATCTGATCAGGATCCATTATGTTTGCAAAAGTAGGGGCTGTCGTATTCAGCAGTATAAGGGTTGAGTCGGAGCAGAGCATAACCTACAAAATGAGATTACAGTCAAGAATCCACGCTGCCTGATAAGCAACCCGCCTCTGAGACGTATTTCGCTTAGGTTATCTACAGGTTGAGTTCTCTACTGTATGATTGGGCAATACTTTGTGAAACCACCGCGACCCGGTTTTTGTTTGATTTGAGGTTTAACGTCCCCGTCAACACTGTAAAGGTAATTTTGGAGACGTTGCTTCCAATTTTGTTGGACTTTTACCCGACATTGAGATTAAATGATAACTCAAGCCCTGTCGCCCAAGAAACCAATAGGGTTTGTTAGCATGGACGGTCCGCCTCGCACCGCGATTCCTGGACAGGCTTAGATCCTCTAAGCGGTTTACCAGTACTAGTGTCCGGGCCGGATTCAGCTCTGCGTGGAAGCATCATGCAGCCCATCTATTTCTTCAAGCCCCTATGGGCGAGGGCCGAACCGCGACCCGGTTGTTGACAGTGTACTTGCTGTTAAGTCTCTTGGTTTTGAACAGTCCCAAACTGAAGGTGGCCTTATGCTAGCAATTTTACTGTACCTGTATTGTCAACTTTTTGTTTTGTTTACTTTACTACTTCACTCGTATTTGAATTTATATGACAGGTCAAGACGCATTATTATCTCCACATGTATATAGTTTATGTTGGGGCTTGTAGACATATAATGTGATTAACAAGTAACATTAACTGCAATGTAAATGCTTTCTTAACCCCTGACTGTCAATTATGTAGGCGTGATTACCAAGGTATTCTCTTTTATATGAAAAGTACACCAATATGCGAAAAAGTTGTTTTTGCATATGAGTTTTTCCACCAAGGTTAACAAGTCCGTGAATTTTTTTTTTTTGGTTTGGGTTTTACGGCCCTTTCAAGATTATTTCACTCATCGAGCCGATCGTTAATCATAGGTGGGCGAAAACCGGAGTACCCGGAGAAAAACCACCTGACCTTCCGTTGCAGAACTTGGCGTCTCACACGTGACGCGAGCGAGGCTCGAACCCACGGCGGTGAGAGACCTAATGACTAAGAGTAGCGCTCTTATCCATTAGGCCACGGAGGCCCCAAGTCCGTGAAATGAATACCCCTATGAACCCGACATTTTATAGGGATAAACGGGGTTAACATGCGTATAAGCAATGCTCATTGTCATAGAAAACAGATATGGGCCGACTTCACCTCGAACTACAGTACTTCAAATTCACCTTATTTGCATTATCTGCTAGTTCCTAGTCTGAAGGTTGTCAGCGTTACCTGTTTTTCCAATATTGACAATGTGCAAGCTGGGAGCCAGCAAATAATGCAAATACGGTGAAAAGCAACGGCGGTATCAGTTGAACATAGACGGCTAATACTATTAGTAGGTCATTTGATCAGTATCTGCTCTTGTCGATGAAACCAATGAAACCATGCCTCGAGGAATGGTAAGTCCGGTTTCCCACGCATGCGCACCGATGAGCACTCTTTTAGATGGAGGTAGCAGTCTTCGTTTTTGATTGGCTGTTTATGGTTTTGCCTTACTTTGATCCTTGCCGTAGGTGTGATGCAGGACAATTGAACAGCAACCAAAGTAGCCAAAGGTAGCCATCGGCTCACGGTGATGTCGGCCATAGACTGCTGTTACTATTGGCAGGTCTTGTGATCAGTATCTGCGCATGTCAATAAAGCCAATGATACCATGCCTTGAGGAATGGTGTGTCCGGTTTTCCACGCATGCGCACTCATAAGCACTCTTTTAAATGGAGGGAGCAGTCTTCGTTTTTGATTGGCTGTTTATGGATTTGCCTAACTTTGATCCTTGTCGTAAGTGTGATATAGGAAAATGGAACAGCAACCAAAGTAGCCAAAGGTAGCCATTGGCTCCAGGTGAAGTCTGCGAAGGTGAACTGAAGGGTAATTTTACTTATTTCGTCATATAGACCTATGTTGTGGGTATTCAGACGCCATTTCATCACGAAAACACACCTTTGAAATACATTGTAAATTTTACCGCCGGAAGAAACGAAAATTTTCAGATGAAAAATTGTAATATTTTTCTTATTTCTGCTCAAAATATTGATTGTGGGTACTCGTTAGAACCGGCTCATCGAGGCGGTTCTAACGAGTACCCACAATTTATGTTTTGAGCAGAAGAAAAATAAAAAATACCCTTGTAAACCGACGTTTTGCTATATAAATTTGGGCTTATACTTCATACTCCGAGTCCTGAAATTCATCAAAATGCGCTATCCTTGCCTTCTGTGTTGTTTACTTACACAACTTATCCAATTTTTGTCCAGAAATGAGCGAAATAAGCAGTCTTGCGGTATTTACTTACTTTACTTAGATTACTTATCAGTCATCATTGTCAGATAAGTAAAGTAAGTAAGCTGAGCTGAGGCTGACCTGGTGTCCTGGAGTCTCTTATTTCACTGTTAATTGAATTCTACTCATTTTACTTACGTTACTGATCTTCACATCACCACTATAAGTAAAATAAGCAAGTTTACAGTATTCTACTTGGGATACTCAGTTTACTTACCTGGAACTACAGCAGTATAAGTAAACTAAGTAAACTAAGTAGATGTCAAAAAATTTATGCCCCTCGATCAAAAAAACATACTGCATAAAAGTAAGTGCAATAAGCTAATTAACTGATATAAAAAGAACGGTTTTACATAGTTTTAAGAGAACTATCTACAATTTGCTGACCAGAACACTGAAGCATGATGCTATACTACGGAAATGAGCTAAATAGGATGAGTAACATTAGTAGGCGTATAGCTAGCCAAGGATGGTACATGCATCAACCTCACTCTTAAGATAAGCTAAGTAACGTAAGAATTGTAAGTTGACTAATCAAACCAACGAAAGTCAATCTTGATATAACAGGATAAGTACAATAATAAGCGTAAGTAACCTAAGTAAACTAAGTAACCTTGCATGTCTCTTATGACAAAAGCTACTACCATACCAGCAATGCTAAGAGTAAGCTAAGTAAGATAAGTAACCTAAGTTGAGGTTATATATTTCATCCATGACTATGAGCAGTGTAAGTAGGATAAGTAAGTTAAGTAAGGTAAGTAACATATAAGTATTGTAAGTAACTGATATACCAGTAACACCAGCGACACCAGAGTAAGTTAAGTAAGCTAAGTAAAGTAAGTAAGTATTGTGGTTTCGATTTCAGCGCATGAGTAAGCTGAGTAGGGAAAGTAAACTAAGTAACCTGAGTAGAACTCTAAGTAATATAAGTAAATATCCTTACAGCTACAACAGCCGTACCAGAGTAAGTTAAGTAAGCTAAGTAAACTAAGTAGGCGTCCTGGTCACTTGGTAAAAGGATGCGCAGGATAAGTAGGATAAGTAAAGTAAGTAACCTCTCCACCAGTTACAACAACAATACCAGAGTAAGTTAAGTAAGCTAAGTAAACTAAGTAGGCATGATGGTCACTCCGAACAGGGTTGAGTAGGGTAAGTAGGATAAGTAAAATAAGTAACCTAAGTTGAATCATAAGCAACATAGGTAAGGTAAGTAACTACTCCACCAGCTACGCTACCCATACCAGAGTAAGTTAAGTAAGCTAAGTAAACTAAGTAAGCGGCGAAGTCTGTCCCAACGACGACAAGCAGGGTAAGTAGGATAAGTAAACTAAGTAACCTAAGTAGAATTCTAAGTAACATAAGTAAGGTAAGTTACTGCTCTACCAGCAAAGCTACCAATACCAAAGTAAGTTGAGTAAGCTAAGTAAACTAAGTTGGCGACCTTGTCACTCCGAACAATGTAGACTATGGTCAGTAGGATAAGTAAAATAAGTAACCTAAGTAGAATTCTAAGTAACATAAGTAAGGTAAGGTACTGCTCTACCAGGAACGCTACCAATACCAAAGTAAGTTGAGTAAGCTAAGTAAACTAGGTTGGCGACCTTGTGACTCCGAACAATGTAGACTATGGTCAGTAGGATAAGTAAACTTAGTAACATAAGTAGAATTCTAAGTAACGTAAGTAAGGTAAGTAACTGTCATACTAGCGATACCACCCTTACCACAGTAAGTTAAGTAAGCTAAGTAAACTAAGTAAACGGCGAAGTCTGTACTGAAGAGGATGAGTAGGGTAAGTAGGATAAGTAAACTAAGTAACCTAAGTAGAATTCTAAGTAACGTAAATATGGTGAGTAAGTGTCATACGACCTATACCACCCTTACCACGGTAAGTTAAGTAATCTAAGTAAACTAAGTAAGCAGCAAAGTCTGTCCCAACGAGGATGAGTAGGGTAAGTAGGATAAGTAAACTAAGTAACCTAAGTAGAATTCTAAGTAGGGTAAGTAACTACTCCACTAGCCAGTCTACCCATACCAGAGTAAGTTAAGTAAGCTAAGAAAACTAAGTAAGCAGCGAAGTCTGTACCGAAGAGAATGAGTAGGGTAATTAGGATAAGTAAACTAAGAAACCTGAGTAGAATTCTAAGTAACATAAGTAAGGTAAGTAACTACTACACTAGCCACTCTACCCGAACAAGAGTAAGTTAAGTAAGCTAAGTAAATTAAGTAAGTGGCAAAGTCGTCCTAACGAGGATCAGTAGGGTAAGTAGGATAAGTAAGCTAAGTAACCTAAGTAGAATTGTAAGTAACATAATTATGGTTTGTAACTACTCTATTTGCCACTCTACAAATACCAGAGTAAGTTAAGTAAGCTAAGTAAACTAAGTAAGCGGCAAAGTCTGTCCAATAGAGGATGAGTAGGGTAAGTAGGTTAAGTAAACTAAGTAACCTAAGTAGAATTCTAAGTAACGTAAGTAAGGTAAGTAACTACTCCACTAGCCACTCTACCCGGACCAGAGTAATTTAAGTAAGCTAAGTAAAATAAGTAAGCGGCAAAGTCTGTCCCAACAAGGATCAGTAGGGTAAGTAGGTTAAGTAAGCTAAGCAACCTTAGTAGAATTGTAAGTAACATAAGTATGGTAAGTAACTACTCCATTCGCCACACTACCCATACCAGAGTAAGTTAAGTAAGCTAAGTAAACTAATTAAGCGGCGAAGTCTGTATTGTAGAGGATGAGTAGGGTAAGTAGGATAAGTAAACTAAGTAACCTTAGTAGAAATCTAAGTAAAGTAAGTAAGGTCCAACTGTCCAACTACCTATACCTCCCTTACCACAGTAAGTTAAGTAAGCTAAGTAAACTAAGTAAGCGGCAAAGTCTGTCCCAACGAGGATCAGTAGGGTACGTAGGATAAGGAAACTAAGTAACCTAAGTAGAATTATAAGTAAGGTAAGTAACTACTCCATTAGTCACTCTACCCATACCAGAGTAAGTTAAGTAAGCTAAGTAAGCAGCGAAGTCTGTACCGAAGAGGATGAGTAGGATACGTAGGATAAGTGAATTAAGTAACCTGAGTAGAATTCTAAGTAACATAAGTAAGGTAAGTAACTACTCCACTAGCCACTCTACCCAGACCAGAGTTAGTTAAGTAAGCTAAGTAAACTAAGGAAGCGGCCAAGTCCGTCCCAATGAGGACCAGTAGGGTAAGTGGGATAAGTAAACTAAGCAACCTAAGAAGAATTCTAAGTAACATAAGTAACTACTCCACTTGCCAATCTACCCATACCCGAGTAAGTTAAGTAAGCTAAGTAAACTAAGTAAGCAGCGAAGTCTGCACCGAAGAGGCTGAGTAGGGTAAGTAGGATAAGTAAACTAAGTAACCTGAGTAGAATACTAAGTAACATAAGTAAGGTAAGTAACTACTCCACTAGCCACTCTACCCAGACCAGAGTAAGTTAAGTAAGCTAGGCAAACTAAGTAAGTGGCCAAGTCTGTCCCAATGAGGATCAGTAGGGTAAGTAGGATAAGCAAACTAAGTAACCTAAGTAGAATTCTAAGTAACATATGTAATTTCTCCACTAGCCACTGTACCCATACCCGAGTAAGTTACTATAAGTAAGCTAAGTAAACTAAGTAAACGGCGAAGTCTGTACTGAAGAGGATGAGTAGGCTAAGTAGGTTAAGTAAACTAAGTAACCTGAGTAGAATTCTAAGTGACATAAGTAAGGTAAGTTACTGCTCTACCTGCAACGCTACCAATACCAAAGTAAGTTGAGTAAGCTAAGTAATGCCACATGCCTGCTTGGTTTTAAGGGACTGTCCGACTAGCACTTAAGGGGAATGGGAACAACTGGCACATTTTTCTGCATTTTTGTCAAAGGGAGACAACTTTCATGACTTCCTGTTCGCTTGTCTATAAGCTTGTCTCACTAAAAGAAGGGTCTACTCTTAAAGGAAAGAATTTGCTCCTCAGGAGCAAATTCTTTCCTTTAAGAGTTGACCCCTGTTGACAAAAAGACTTTTGCAGGAGTAGCTTCCCCTAAAGGTGTTCCCATTCCCCTTAAGGATGAATTCCTACCGAGCCCCGATGGGCTGGGGCCCGTGTTCCTTATGAAAGCGGAAGAACAGTCCCGAATAAACGTTGCCTAAAGAAAAATTTTGTTTCTTGAATTGTGGCTATTCGCATTTGTTTAATTGGAGATTATACGACCGAACAACACTTCTTAAGTCATTTGGAAGAGCTTGAAATACTTGTCAACACGATTTCTTAATACCCGCTTAGGTATGGACGGTCGGACATAATTTGTGGGTACTCGCCTATGCGGTTCTAATAATTTTTTCTCTATCTATGTTTGGAGAGAAAAAATAAAAAAAAAAATATTAGATTTTTATCTAAAGATTTTCATTTTTGGTAGAAAGAAATGCCTGTACATATATATAGGCAGGCTTTCGTAAATATATGTTGTGAGTGTTCGTTAGGCCAGCCTCTTTAAGGCGGTTAAAACAAGTTCCGGAGCCGAAATAGAAAAAAAAAATAAAGTATGCCCCCGTGAGCCCCAATATAGCGGGTTGAAGGGGATGTTCATAAGGTGGTCTTGTTCACGTGATGACTCGCAATCAGTCTGCGGTTGTGTGATTGATTTTGTTTGACAACACTGATAACAGTTCGCAACGAAAGCATTCTATTGACTGATACTATCATATTTTTCCATTTGACACACATCGCTCTAGATAATTAAATTGACGCACAATCTCCCTGTTCATTGGGCGATAGGGCTTGAGATGTCATTTCATCTCAAAGTCGGATAAAAGTCCCACAATATTGTAACCAAAGTCCCCCTAATACTGCATGTTTCTTCCTTATTCAGACACAGAGATTCCAATAATCACCACCCGGCCCCACTTCAATACTACCATATATCCGGGCGGGGGCGTCCGGGGCATGATTCCCCCACTGGGCGGACTGGCCGTCTCCGGGGCAACGGCCCGGTGTCCTCGGGTGCATGGCATGACCCCACTGCGGTAACATGTCACAGCCCCCGTACTGGTGATGTAGGGAATTAAACTTTTGAAGATGATTGGCGCGTGAACACACCTCCTAGTGGACGGTAATGACCCGTAGGTCACACGCTCCCCTGTGGCACCGGTGCGGGGGCTTGACCCACCCAACGGCCCCTCACTAGCCGTGGGCGCCCGATCGTCGTTGCTGGGTGCATGATGTTTGGACATTGGTTTCCGCCACATGCTCCTGGCTTCAGGCGTGACTGGCGTATCGCGGTGCGTGTCGGGTGCGGATGCTTAATATGTTATTCTCGCTAAATAAAGGCATTATTATTATTATTATTACCACAATCCTATAACTAAAAACTTACACACAGTTCCCTACTTTGGGACTGTGAGGTCAATACCCTTAGACTGGTGCGTGGGTAACATCCACTGCTGTAGTACGACCCTGATGACCCACGCCACCCTACCCACACATGTAGGCCCCATCCTCATACTTCCGTCCTTCCATGTCCCTTGAGGCTTCGGGCGGGGGCGCCTGGAGACATGATTCCCCCACTTTGGGCAGACTGCCGTTTCCGGGGCAACGGCCCGGAGTCCTCGGGTGCAGGGGGAGGGGGAGGGAAGGACAACAAACCCATTCATGCTTATATGGTTTGAGCACATCTGTATGTTCATTATCTTTGTGTTCATTACATGTTCAGCTTAATGTTATTTTTGATGTATTTCTCTCGTATGTAATGGAATATGACATGAAGCGTGCACCGTTTCTCAGTGTTGGGATGCCCGGCGGGGTAGGGGCGGTCATGTCATATTCCTTTATATGCCGGGGAAACGCACCATCTCCGTGTTCATTACATGTTTTAATGTTGTTTTTATATAGTTTCTCAATTATGTGCTATCTCTATGTTCATTATCTCCGTGTTCATTACATGTCCAGTTTAGTGTTTGATGTATTTCTCTCGTTTGTAACGGAATATGACATGAAGCGTGTACCGTCTCTCAGTGTTGGGAGGTCCGGTGGGGTAGGGACAGTCATGTCGTATTCCTTTATATGCCGGAGAAACACACCATCTCCGTGTTTATTACATGTTTTAAATTTGTTTTTGAACTTTATCTCAATTACGCCGGGGAAACACACCATCCCCGTGTTCATTACATGTTTTAGTGCTGCTTTGGATGTATTTCTCTCGTATGTGAAGGAATATGACATGAAGCGTGTACCGTTTCTCAATGTTGGGATGCCCGGCGGGGTAGGGGCGGTCATGTCTTATTCCTTTATATACCGGGGAAACACACAATCTCAATGTTCATTACATGTTTATACCCCCGGCATACGAAGTATGCTATGGGGGTATAATGTTTTCGTCCCGCCGTTCGTCCGTCCGTCCGTACGCATGAGGGATAAGTTGTGGGTTGCACAGCACAAATTCGGACAAATCTGCAACCCAGAATGTTGTCCATCATGGACACATTGGTACAGAACCTACTACCGGGGTTTGTGCAACTCAGAACTCGATGCTGTACGTTCAGCCCCACAAGTGATGGTCAACCATGGACGTTGTGTCCGAACTTGTGCGAATATGATGTTTGGGAATGACACCTATACCCCCCCTCTACCCCCTGGAGGTAATTAGAAAATATCGACTTATGTGGTGCAACTCACAAGTCGATTTTTCCCCACAAGTCCGGCCAGTACATATGAATCAACTCACAACTACCCTCTCATGGGAGCGGACGTGTGTCCGTCTTTCCGTCCGTCCGTCCGTTAACATTTTGGTTAAAGTTTTGAGTCAAAGTTTCTAAGAGATTGTATCTTCTGCGCCCTTTGATATATTTAGTTGATACTTACACTGAAGTTACATACTGGTCTAAAAATTTCATTGATGCATGTCCCACCCCCCACAGTGACCTTGAGGTCAAGGTCACAGACTTAGAAATTTTACATTTTGTTAAAGTTGTGCGTCGAAGTTTCTAAGAGATTGTATTTTCTGAACCCTTTGATAGATTTAGTTGATACATACACTGACGTTACATACTGGTCTAAAACTTTCATTGATGCATGCCCCCCCCCCCCCCACCACCCCCATCAACAACAGTGACCTTGATGTCAAGGTCATAGACTTAAAAATTTTACATTTGGTTCAAGTTTTTTGACAAAGTTTATAGATGCCTGTATGTTCTAAACTCTAAGGCAAATTCAATTGATGCTTGCATCGATGTTGCACACCGGTCCAAAGATTTCATTGATGCATACCCCACCCTGCTGTTCAGTAACATTGATACCCCCGCCCCTTCAGTAACTTTGATGCCCTCACTCCCTTGGTCCATTTAGAAATTTTATGTTTGATTTAGCTTTTACAGGCACATTTATACATTCTTATAGCTTCTTGACATCTTCATTCATATTACATACAAGCTCAAAAGATATATCAGAGTATGACACTGGCCGAGGGTATACGTGACCCACTGGTCGCTTTCTCTAGTTTAATGATGTTTTTGAACTGTTTCACAATTATAAGCTACCTCTTTGTTCATTATCTCCGTGTTCATTACATGTTCAGTTTAGTGTTGTTTTTGATGTATTTCTCCCGTTTGTGAAGGGAATATGACATGAAGCGTGTACCGTTTCTCATTGATGGGATGTCAGGCGGGGTAGGGGCGGTCATGTCATATTCCCTTTTATGCCGGGGAAACACAAATTCTCCGTGTTAATTACACGTTTTAATGTTGTTTTTGAACAATTTCTCAATTATGTGATATCTCTATGTTCATTATCTCCGTGTTCATTACATGTTCAGTTTAGTGTTGTTTTTGATGTATTTCTCCCGTTTGTGAAGGGAATATGACATGATGCGTGTACCGTTTCTCATTGATGGGATGCCAGGCGGGGTAGGGGCGGTCATGTCATATTCCTTTATATACCGGGGAAACACACTATCTCCGTGTTCATTACATGTTTTAATGCTGTGTTTGAACTGTTCCTCAATTATGTGCTATCTTTATGTTAATTATCTTTGTGTTCATTACATGTTCAGTTTAATGTTGTTTTTGATGTATTCCTCTCGTATGTATATGAATATGATGTGAAGCGTGTACCGTTTCTCAGTGTTGGGATGATCGGCGGGTCAGGGGCGATCATGTCATATTCCTTCATATGCCGGAGAAACACATAATCTCCGTGTTCATTACATGTTTTAATGTTGTTTTTGAACAGTTTCTTAATTATATGCTATCTCTATGTTCATTATCTCCGTGTTCATTACATGTTCAGTTTAGTGTTGTTTTTGATGTATTTCTCCCGTTTGTGACGGGAATATGACATGAAGCGTGTACCGTTTCTCAATGTTGGGATGCCCGGCGGGGTAGGGGCGGTCATGTCTTATTCCTTTATATACCGGGGAAACACATAATCTCCGTGTTCATTACATGTTGTAATGATGTTTTTGAACTGTTTCACAATTATAAGCTACCTCTATGTTTATTATCTCCGTGTTCATTACATGTTCAGTTTAGTGTTGTTTTTGATGTATTTCTCCCGTTTGTGAAGGAATATGACATGAAGCGTGTACCGTTTCCCAATGTTGGGATGCCCGGCGGGGTAGGGGCGGTCATGTCATATTCCTGTATATGCCGGAAAAAAATCCAATATCTCCGTGTTAATTACATATTTTAATGACGTTTTTGAACTGTTCCTCAATTATGTGCTATCTCTATGTTCATAATCTCCGTGTTCATTACATATTCAGCTTAATGTTGTTTTTGATGTATTTCTCTCGTGTGTAAAGGAATTTGAGATGAAGCGTGTACCATTTCTCGGTGTTGGAATGCCCGGCGGGTCAGGGGCGGTCATATCATATTCCTATATATATATATGCCGGGGAAACGCACCATCTCCGTGTTCACTACATGTTTTAATGTTTTAATGGTTTTTCTCCGCGTAATCCAGTCTTCGCCCACCTCTGATTAACGATGGGCTCGATATGAGTGAAATAATCTTGAAAGGGTCGTAAAACCAAAACCAAGCAAACAAAAAATCATACCATTGATAGAGTAAATGTCGCAGAGGTATAATAATGTCGTATAAATTAAGCATAAAAGCTTAAAAATGGTATAGACTATTCAACTGTTGTAGAATTAGCTCAGAGCTTATAAGCTGTCTGGTCTGGTGCTATAATAGTTAGGCACTGTTCTCAGATCTCTTTGGATAAATAAAGCTTTTAAGAGACCTATTACTGGTACCGTTTTCTGCTATAAAAAAACATGGGCTAATTTTCTTGAAAAATATGTCAAATACAGATTCCAAAAATAATATATGGTGTTTTGGGTAGCTTCCATAAGCATTTTTGATAGCAAATAGTCCGTTCCGGTTATTGGGTCCGTTGCGGTTAGTAAATGCACCCGACTCGCACCGCTTTGCCTGGGCAGGCTTAGGTCCTCTGAGCGGTTTACCAGTACTCGTGTGCGGTCGGAAGCATCATGCAGCCCATGTATTTCTTCAAGCCCCGACGCTAAAGCGCGTCCTATTACATGCAAAGTATGCAGTGAAAAGCTTGAAACAGAATGCGATTCTTGCGATCTCTGTTTGAGCTGGTTTCACTCTACTCACAACCTACGACATGCAACCTACTCAGGTTACTTAGTTTAATTTGCTACTTACTCTACTCATCATTGTTTGGAGTGACGAGACCGCCAAGTTAGTTTACTTAGCTTAGTCGACTTACTTTGGTATTGGTAGCGTTACAGGTGGAGCAGTTACTTGCCTTACTTATGTTTCTTAGAATTCTACCCAGGTTACTTAGTTTACTTATCCTACTTACCTTACTCATCCTCGTTGAGACATACTTTGCCACAGAATTAGTTTACTTAGCTTACTTAACTTACAATGGTATGGGTAGTATAGCTAGTAAGACAGTTACTTACCTTACTTATCGTTACTTAGTATTCTACTTATCTACTTAGCTTACTTATCCAACTTACTCTACTCATCATTGTTCGGAAAGCGGTCGCCAACTTAGTTTTCTTAGCTTACTCAACTTACTTCGGTATTGGTAGCGTTGCTGGTTGAGCAGTTACTTACCTTACTTATGTAACTTACTATTATACTCAGGTTACCTATAGGTTTACTTATCCTACTCATCCTCGTTTGGAAAACCTTCGCCGCTTTATAAGTTTACTTAGCTTGCTTAACTTACATTGTTATGGCTAGTGTAGGTGGTGGAGTTACTTACCTTACTTATGTTATTTAGAATTCTACTTACGTCACTTAGTTAACTTATCCTACTTACCCTATCCATCATTGTTCGGAGTGACAAGGTAGCCGACTTAGTTTACTTAGCTTACTTAACTTACTCTGGTATGGTTGGTGTAGCTACTTACTTTACCTACGTTATTTAGAATTCTACTTAGGTTACTTAGTTAACTTATCTTACTTACCCTGCTCATCATTGTTCGGGATGAAAAGGTCGCCAACTTAGTTTACTTAGCTTACTCAACTTACTTTGTTATTGGTAGCGTTGCTGGTATGGCAGCAACTTACCTTACTTATGCTACTTAGAATTCTACTCAGGTTACTAAGTTTGCTTATCCTACTTACTCGACTTATCCTCTTCAGTACAGACATCGCCGCTTACTTAGTTTACTTAGCTTACTTAACTTACTGTGGTAAGGGTGGTATAGGTAGTAGGACAGTTACTTATCTTACTTACGTTACTTAGAATTCTACTTATGTTACTTAGTTTACTTATCTTACTTAACTTACTGTGGTAAAGGTGGTATAGGTAGTAGGACAGATACTTATCTTACTTACGTTACTTAGAATTCTACTTAGGTTACTTAGTTTACTTATCCTACTTACCCTACTCATCACTGTTCGGAGTGACAAAGTCGCAAACTGAGTTTACTAACCTTACTCAACTTACTTTGGTATTGGTGGCGTTGCTTGTAGAGCAGTAACTTACCTTACTTATGTTACTTAGAATTCTACTCAGGTTAATTAGTTTACTTTTCCTACTTACCCTAATCACCCTCTTTGGTACAGACTTCGCAGCTTACTTAGTTTACTTAGCTTTCTTAACTTACTAATGTAAGGGTCGCATAGCTAGTAGGACAATCACTTACCTTAATTACGTTACTTTGAATTCTGCTTAGGTTATTTAGTTTACTTATCATACTGGCCATAGTCATCATTGTTCGGAGTGTCAAGGTCGCAAACTTGGTTTACTTAGCTTACTCAACTTACTTTGGTATTGGTTGCTTTGCTCTCAGAGCAGTTACTTACCTTATGTTACTTAGTATTCTACCCTGGTTACTAAGTTTGCTTATCCTACTTACCCAACTCATCCTCTTCAGTACAGAGTTTGCCGTTTACTTAGTTTACTTAGCTTACTTAACTTATTGTGGTAAGGGTAATATCGCTAGTAGGACAGTTACTATCATACTTACGTTACTTAGAATTCTACTAAGGTTACTTAGTTTACTTATCCTACTTACCCTACTCATCATTGTTCGGAGTGACAAAGTCGCTAACTATGTTTACTTAGCTTACTCAACTTACTTTGGTTTTGGTTGCGTTGCTGGTAGAGCAGTAAATTACCTTACTTATGTTACTTAGAATTCTAATCAGGTTACTTAGTTTACTTATCCTACTTACCCTAATCATCCTCTTCGGTACAGACTTCGCTGCTTACTTAGTTTACTCAGCTTAATTAACTTACTAATATAAGAGTCGTTTAGCTAGTAGGACAGTTACTAACCTTACTTACGTTACTTAGAATTCAACTTAGGTTACTTAATTTACTTATCCTACTGGCCACAGTCATCATTGTTCGGAGTGACCAGGTCGCCAACTTAGTTTACTTAGCTTACTCAACTTACTCTTAGCGCAGTAACTTACCTTACTTATGTTACTTAGAATTCTACTCAGGTTACTTAGTTTGCTTGTCCTACTTAGCCTACTCATCCTCTTCAGTACAGACTTTGCCGCTTACTTTGTTTACTTAGCTTACTTAACTGACTGTGGAAAGGGTGGTATAGCTGGTAGGACAGTTACTTACGTTACTTAGAATTCTACTTAGGTTACTTAGAATTCTACTTAGGTTGATTAGTTTACTTATCCTACTTACCCTACTCATCATTGTTCTGAGTGACAAAGTCGCCAACTAAGTTTACTTAGTTTACTCAACTTACTTTTGTATTGGTAGCGTTGCTGGTAGAGCAGAAATTTACCTTACTTATGTTACATAGAATTCTACTCAGGTTACTTAGTTTACTTATCCTACTTACCCTACGCATCCTCTTCAGTACAGACTTCGCTGCTTACTTAATTTACTTAGTTTACTTAACTTACTCTGGTATGGGAAGTGTGGCTAGTGGAGTAGTTACTTATATTACTTAGAATTCTACATAGAATTCTTAGTTTACTTATCCTACTTACCCTACTCATCCTTGTTGGGACAGACTTTGCCGCTTACTTAGTTTACTTGCTTACTTAATTTACTGTGGCAAGGTAAGTTTAGGTAGTAGGACAGTTACTTACCTTACTTACGTTACTTAGAAATCTACTTAGGTTACTTAGTTTACTTATCCTACTTGCCCAACTCATCCTCTATGGGACAGACTTCGCCGCTAACTTAGTTTACTTAGCATACTTAACTTACTGTTGTAAGGGTGGTATAGTTAGTAGCACAGTTACTTACCTTACTTACGTTACTTAGAATTATACTTAGGTTACTTAGTTTGCTTATCCTACTTACCCTACTCGTCAATGTTCGGAGCGACAAAGTCGCCAGCTAAGTTTACTTAGCTTACTCAACTTACTTTGGTATTGTTGGCGTTGCTGGTAGAACAGTAACTTAGCTTACTTATGTTACTTAGAATTCTACTCAGGTTACTTAATTTACTTATCCTACTTACCCTACTGATCCTCGTTGGGACAGACTTTGCCGCTTACTTAGCTTACTTAACTTACTGTGGTAATTGTGGTATAGGTAGTAGGACAGTTACTTAACTTACTTACGTTACTTAGAATTCTACTTAGGTTACTTAGTTTACTTATCCTACTTACCCTACTCGTCCTCTCCAGCACATACTTCGCCGCTTACTTTGTTTACTTAACTCACTTAACTTACTCTGGTATGGGTAGAGTGGCTAATGGAGTAGTTACTTACCTTACTTATGTTACTTAGAATTCTACTCAGGTTACTTAGTTTACTTATCCTACTTACCCTAATCACCCTCTTTGGTACAGACTTCGCAGCTTACTTAGTTTACTTAGCTTACTTAACTTACTGTGGTAATTGTGTTATAGGTAGTAGGACAGTTACTTAACTTACTTACGTTACTTAGAATTCTACTTAGGTTACTTAGTTTACTTATCCTACTTACCCTACTCGTCCTCTCCAGTACAGCCTTCGTCGCTTACTTTGTTTACTAAACTCACTTAACTTACTCTGGTATGGGTAGAGTGGCTTATCGAGTAGTTACTTACCTTACTTATGTTACTTAGAATTCTACTTAGGTTACTTAGTTTACTTATCCTACTTACCCTAGTCATCCTCTAGTGGACAGAATTAGCCGCTTACTTAGTTTACTTAACTTACTGTGGTAAGGGTGGTATAGGTAGTAGGACAGTTACTTACCTTACTGACGTTACTTAGAATTCTTCTTAGGTTACTTAGTTTACTTATCCTACTTATCCTGCTCATCATTGTTCGGGATGACAAGGTCGCCAACTTAGTTTACTTAGCTTACCAACTAACTTTGATATTGGTAGCGTTGCTGTTAGAGCAATAACTTACCTTACATATGTTACTTAGAATTCTACTCAGGTTACTAAGTTTGCTTATCCTACTTACCCTACTCATCCTCTTCAGTACATATTTCGCCGCTTACTTAGTTTACTTAGCTTACTTAACTTACTGTGGTAAGGGTGGTATAGGTTGTAGGACAGTTACTTACCTTACTTACGTTACTTAGAATTCTACTTAGGTTACTTAGTTTACTTATCGTACTTGCCCTATTCATCTTCTTCGGTACAGACTTCGCTGCTTATATAGTTTACTTAGCTTACTTGTCTTACTCTGGTATGGGTAAAGTGGCTAGTGGAGTAGTTACTTATGTTACTTAGATTTCTACTTAGGTTACTTAGTTTACTTATCCTACTTACCCTACTGATCCTCGTTGGGACAAACTTTGCCGCTTACTTAGTTTACTTAGCTTACTTAACTTACTTTGGCAAGGGTGGTATAGGTAGTAGGACAGTTACTTACCTTACTTACGTTACTTAGAATTCTACTTCGGTTACTTAGTTTACTTATCCTACTTACCCTGCGCATCATTGTTCGGGATGACAAGGTCGCCAACTTAGTTTACTTAGCTTACTCAACTCGCTTTGGTATTGGTAGCGTTGCAGGTAGAGCAGTAACTTACCTTACTTATGTTACTTTGAATTCTACTCAGGTTACTTAGTTTGCTTATCCTACTTACCCTACTCATCCTCTACAATACAGACTTCGCCGCTTACTTAGTTTACTTAACTTACTTAACTTACTCTGGTATGGTTGGAGTGGCTAATGGAGTAGTTACTTACCTTACTTACGTTACTTAGAATTCTACTTAGGTTACTTAGTTTACTTATCCTACTTACCCTACTCATCATCCTCAGTACAGACTTCGCTTACTTAGTTTACTTAGCTTACTTAACTTACTCTGGTCCTGCTCATCATTGTTCGGGATGACAAGCTCGATAACTTAGTTTACTTGGCTTACTCAACTTACTTTGGTATTGGTAGCGTTGCAGGTAGAGCAGTAACTTACCTTAGTTATGTTACTTAGAATTCTACTCAGGTAACTTAGTTTACTTATCCTACTTACCCTACTCATCCTCTTCGGTACAGGCTTCGCTGCTTACTTAGTTTACTTAGCTTACTTAACTTACTCTGGTATGGGCAGAGTGGCTAGTGGAGTAATTACTTATGTTACTTATAACTCTACTTAGGTTACTTAGTTTACTTATCCTACTTACCCTACTGATCCTCGTTGGGACAGACTTTGACGCTTACTTAGTTTACTTAGCTTACTTAACTTACTGTGGTGAAGATGGAAAAGATAGTGGGACAGATACTTACCTTACTTACGTAATTAGAATTCTACTTAGGTTACTTAGTTTACTTATCCTTCTTACCCGGCTCATCATCTTTAGTACAGACTTCGCCGCTTACTTAGTTTACTTAACTTACTTAACTTACTCTGGTATGGGTGGAGTGGCTAATGGAGTAGTTACTTACCTTACTTATAATTCTACTAAGGTTACTTAGTTTACTTATCCTACTTACCCTACTGATCCTCGTTGGAACAGACTTTGCCGCTTATTTAGTTTACTTAGCTTACTTAACTTACTGTGGTAAGGGTGGAATAGGTAGTAGTAGAAGTAAAACAAAGATCAGGAATTGATACAATTAACTTACTCCATCCATAAAAGACACCAAAGGGAAAGAAATACAAACATTAAGCGACCAGACCATAATGGAAACCCAAACAAAGGAAGGCCACACGGACAGTTACTTTCCCACAAAATGGCCATATGGCCATCCAAAATAAAAGACACAAGTGATACACACAGTAAGTAACAAACAACAACATAAATAAATCGCCACAGAAGAGCCGCCTTGGAACGGTCAGTGGAAGATTTCCACTAGGGGGCTTAAATCGATTTTACGTGGCCACAATCCTCGCCCTTACTTCCGTCGCGATTTAGACAAATAATTTGTTCAGTCCGCATGAAGGCCTCCTAACTCATCAGTGCAACATCTCCGTGAACACAGAAATCAAAGAACCACAGAGGTGAGACAACGGTGAGGACTCGACAGCAAGAAACCACTGAAATGCTGGAGCAAAAGAAAACCAACAGTTAGACTCCGATGAGCCCGACCAGAGACAGAGCATCAGGCACCAACCAACATTATCTCTTTAATTTTCAATAAGCCTTTACGTTGGAGCCGTCTTAGAATCTGAGGCCTGACCCACCGGCGTGCAATTAAAGAGGGAAGCAAAGTTGCCAACCGTGATTGGGTTAACTACCATACATGCAGTCTGTCGTATAATATCCATGTTGTACCCAATCTTTTTATATCGAAGAATGATTTTACGAAATTGGGTGCTGAAGTCATTGCGGTTATATATTTTTCTGAATTTATATACTAAGTCACCATAAAATTCGGGTTCCGATAGACCTTGTTGCAGAAGAGATTTAAGTCCAATATTGAATTTTGAAATTAAATCAGAATGGCATCTATAAAATTTTGAAAAGGCTTTGCGTAGTTTATGGTACCGATAACCCTGATTAAGGAGTTTAGCCGTTAATAATTTATTACGAGTGTTGAAGTCAGTTACATGACTACACACTCTAGCAAATCGAATTAATTGCGAAATATAAACGCCATACTTACTTTACTTATCCTACTTACCCTGCGCATCCTTTTTTAAGTGACCAGAACGCCTACTTAGTTTACTTAGCTTACTTACCTTACTCTGGTACGGCTGTTGTAACTGGCAGGACATTTACTTATGTTACTTAGAATTCTACTCAGGTTACTTAGTTCACTTACCCTACTCAGCTTACTCATGCGCTGAGAACGAAACCACAATACTTACTTACTTTACTTAGCTTACTTAACTTACTCTGGTATCGCTGGTGTTACTGGTATATCAGTTACTTACAATACTTATGTTACTTACCTTACTTAACATACTTATCCTACTTACACTACTCATAGTCATAGATGAAATATATAACCTCAACTTAGGTTACTTATCTTACTTAGCTTACTCTTAGCATTGTTGGTATGGTAGTAGCGATTGTCATAAGAGACATGCAAGGTTACTTAGTTTACTTAGGTTACTTACGCTTATTCTTGTACTTATCCTGTCATATCAAAATTTACTTTCGGTGGTTTGATTAGTCAATTTACATTACTTACGTTACTTAGCTTATATTAAGAGTGAGGTTGATGCATATACCTTCCTTGGCTAGCTATACGCCTATTTATGTTACTCATCCTACTTAGCTCATTTCCGTATTATAGTATCATGCTTCAGTGTTCTGGTCAGCAAATTGTAGATATTTCTCTTAAAACTATGTAAAATCGTTCTTTTTTATCAATTAATTGGCTTATTGCACTTAATTTTATGTAGCATGTTTTTTTTATCGAGGGGCATAGATTTTTTGCCATCTACTTAGTTTACTTAGTTTACTTATACTGCTGTAGTGCCATGTAAGTAAACTGAGTAACCTAAGTAGAATACTGTAAACTTGCTTATTTTACTTATAGTGTTGATGTGAAGATCAGTAACGTAAGTAAAATGAGTAGAATTCATTTATCAGTGAAATCAGAGACTCCAGGACACCCCGGAACCTCTGTAAGCCTGAATTTCATTCTGAGTAACGTGTCCTGAATCTCATGCCTATTAGGGTGTTTATATGAAAGCCCTTGTACTATGTACTTCATACTCCGTGTCCTGAAATCTTAGACCTTTAAATTTAGATAGAAACATTTGCAAGCATCAATTTTTAAAGCACTGATTTACAAGCACAGTTTCGCAAGTGAGATTTCAGGACACGGAGTATGAAGTACCTGCCTAAATTTGGGTTCAAGCGGATCAAAATTATATGATGGTTTTCCATCAAGGCTAACAAGTCCGTGATATGAATACCCCCGTGAACCCGAATTTATATATGGATAAAGGGGGTTTACAGGCGTATAAATTATCTCCATAGAAACAGATAGATGATATTATGTGAAGGATAATTTTCCTTATTTCTCAATATAAATATTCAGACTCCATTGTAACACACCTGTGTGCTATCGTAATGAACTTGTTGTATTCCTGTAATGAAGGTGCTCGGCCCCCGCCCACCGGAGCTTGAAGAAATAGAAGGGCTGCATGATGCTTCCACGAAGAGCTGAAACCGACCGCACACGAGTACTGGTAAATCGCTTAGAGGATCTAAGCCTGCCCAGGCAAAGCGATACGAGTCGCACCGTCCATGCTTATAAACCTTATTGATTACATTTGGCGACAGGGCTTGAGAATTCATTTCATCTCAATGTCGGGTAAAAGTCCCACAAAATTAGAAGCAACTTCTCCAAAATGACCTATACAGTGTTGACGGGGACGTTAAATAGCATATCAAACCAAGAAAGAAATGAAGATGCTTCCTGTAGCCGAACCACGTTTTCGTTCGACCCAGTCGTTGGTCGAACGTAAAACCCAGACTTTTTACCGTAACACAAGTAAAACACACATGCACGTACAACAAACCGTTTCGACGCAGGAAACAATAGTTCCCACGCATCCTTTTTAAAGTCTTAACCCTTATCTTGCTAAATATTCATTTAAGCCACACCCATTTCTGTCTATCAACCAATCAAATTACTTGATGTAATTTATTGCTACAAATTCATAAACTGAATGCCAAACAGTGTAGGAACATCACCATCCAAAAAAGGAAAATTTACAATCTCAAAATCAAAGTCATCGCGTTTATCATAAATTTTGCACGAAACAAATCCATCTACAATAGATAGATGTAAATCCAAAAACGGGGCCTCGGTATCAGAAGAATTTGCTTTATTTAACTGAAGTTCTAGGGGGTAAATCTGACTGATCAAACCATCAAAATAGGTATTATCAATATTTAATAAATCATCTAAATATCTAGAAGTAGAGCTAAAAGCTTCAATAATTTCAGATTGGTTATCAATGGAAAGCGACAAAATGAAGTCTCTTTCATAACAATACAAGAACAGATCAGCCACAAGAGGTGCGCAATTAGTACCCATCGGAATACCCACAATTTGTCTAAATAACTTAGTACCGAATCTAATATAAATATTGTCAAGTAGAAAGGTGAGGGCATCGCACACTTTCTGACATGACCAAAGTGTATAATTCTTATGCTCTTTAGAAGTGAAAAATGCATTTCTGACATTACATGCAAGATAGAGAGAATCTTCTCTGTGAAAAGCCCATTCAATTAAATCATTAAGCTTTTCTTTTATGAGATTATGAGTAAGTGTAGTGTAAAGAGTGGAAAAATCGTAGGTAAACAGACTAGAAGCACGAAACTGTCTAGATTTCAATTTATTTAAAACCTCATTCGAATTTTTTATAGACCAAAACAGATTTCTTCCTGATCTTTCAAAGGACAGTTACTTACCTTACTTACGTTACTTAGAATTCTACTTAGGTTACTTAGTTTACTTATCCTACTTACCCGGTTCATCATTGTTCGGGATGACAAGGTCGCCAACTTAGTTTACTTAGTTTACTCAACTTACTTTGGTATTGGTAGCGTTGCTGTTAGAGCAGTAACTTACCATACTTATGTTACTTAGAATTTTACTCAGGTTACTTAGTTTACTTATCCTACTTACCCTTTTCATCATCCTCAGTACAGACTTCGCTTACTTAGTTTACTTAGCTTACTTAACTTACTCTGGTTTGGGTAGATGGCTAATGGAGTAGTTACTTACCTTACTTATAATTCTACTTAGGTTACTTAGTTTACTTATCCTAGTTACCCTGCTTATCATCGTTGGGACAGACTTCGCCGCTTACTTAGTTTACTTAGCTTACTTAACTTACTCTGGTATTGGTAGCGTAGCTGGTGGAGTAGTTACTTATCTTACTTATGTTACTTAGAATTCAACTTACGTTACTTAGTTTACTTATCCTACTTACACTTCTCAACCCCGTTCGGAGTGACCATCATGCCTACTTAGTTTACTTAGCTTACTTAACTTACTCTGGTATGGTAGGTGTAGCTTGTTGAGAGGTTACTTACATTACTTATATTACTTATAAGTCTACTTAGGTTACTTACTTTACTTATCCTACTTACCCTGCGCATCCTTTTTCAAGTGACCAGAACGCCTACTTAGTTTACATAGCTTACTTACCTTACTCTGGTACGGCTGTTGTAACTGGCAGTACATTTACTTATGTTACTTAGAATTCTACTCAGGTTACTTAGTTCACTTACCCTACTCAGCTTACTCATGCGCTGAGAACGAAACCACAATACTTACTTACTTTACTTAGCTTACTTAACTTACTCTGGTATCGCTGGTGTTACTGGTATATCAGTTACTTACAATAATTATGTTACTTACCTTACTTAACATACTTATCCTACTTACACTACTCATAGTCATAGATGAAATATATAACCTCAACTTAGGTTACTTATCTTACTTAGCTTACTCTTAGCATTGTTGGTATGGTAGTAGCGATTGTCATAAGAGACATGCAAGGTTACTTAGTTTACTTAGGTTACTTACGCTTATTCTTGTACTTATCCTGTCATATCAAAATTTACTTTCGGTGGTTTGATTAGTCAATTTACATTACTTACGTTACTTAGCTTATATTAAGAGTGAGGTTGATGCATATACCTTCCTTGGCTAGCTATACGCCTATTTATGTTACTCATCCTACTTAGCTCATTTCCGTATTATAGTATCATGCTTCAGTGTTCTGGTCAGCAAATTGTAGATATTTCTCTTAAAACTATGTAAAATCGTTCTTTTTTATCAATTAATTGGCTTATTGCACTTAATTTTATGTAGCATGTTTTTTTTTATCGAGGGGCATAGATTTTTTGACATCTACTTAGTTTACTTAGTTTACTTATACTGCTGTAGTGCCATGTAAGTAAACTGAGTAACCTAAGTAGAATACTGTAAACTTGCTTATTTTACTTATAGTGTTGATGTGAAGATCAGTAACGTAAGTAAAATGAGTAGAATTCATTTATCAGTGAAATCAGAGACTCCAGGACACCCCGGAACCTCTGTAAGCCTGAATTTCATTCTGAGTAACGTGTCCTGAATCTCATGCCTATTAGGGTGTTTATATGAAAGCCCTTGTACTATGTACTTCATACTCCGTGTCCTGAAATCTTAGACCTTTAAATTTAGATAGAAACATTTGCAAGCATCAATTTTTAAAGCACTGATTTACAAGCACAGTTTCGCAAGTGAGATTTCAGGACACGGAGTATGAAGTACCTGCCTAAATTTGGGTTCAAGCGGATCAAAATTATATGATGGTTTTCCATCAAGGCTAACAAGTCCGTGATATGAATACCCCCGTGAACCCGAATTTATATATGGATAAAGGGGGTTTACAGGCGTATAAATTATCTCCATAGAAACAGATAGATGATATTATGTGAAGGATAATTTTCCTTATTTCTCAATATAAATATTCAGACTCCATTGTAACACACCTGTGTGCTATCGTAATGAACTTGTTGTATTCCTGTAATGAAGGTGCTCGGCCCCCGCCCACCGGAGCTTGAAGAAATAGAAGGGCTGCATGATGCTTCCACGAAGAGCTGAAACCGACCGCACACGAGTACTGGTAAATCGCTTAGAGGATCTAAGCCTGCCCAGGCAAAGCGATACGAGTCGCACCGTCCATGCTTATAAACCTTATTGATTACATTTGGCGACAGGGCTTGAGAATTCATTTCATCTCAATGTCGGGTAAAAGTCCCACAAAATTAGAAGCAACTTCTCCAAAATGACCTATACAGTGTTGACGGGGACGTTAAATATCATATCAAACCAAGAAAGAAATGAAGATGCTTCCTGTAGCCGAACCACGTTTTCGTTCGACCCAGTCGTTGGTCGAACGTAAAACCCAGACCTTTTACCGTAACACAAGTAAAACACACATGCACGTACAACAAACCGTTTCGACGCAGGAAACAATAGTTCCCACGCATCCTTTTTAAAGTCTTAACCCTTATCTTGCTAAATATTCATTTAAGCCACACCCATTTCTGTCTATCAACCAATCAAATTACTTGATGTAATTTATTGCTACAAATTCATAAACTGAATGCCAAACAGTGTAGATCCTGATCAGATGGCTTCTTGATCTGGATCTACACTGTTTGCAAAGATAGGGGTTGTTGTGAACACCAAGATAAGGGTTAAGGATCTAAATGAACCACTAAAAATATGGGGAAATTAAATTTGCCTTATTTTCAAAATGAATTCAAAGAACGTCTTGAATCGTAGATGTAAATATCAAAACAAGATTTTAGAGTCTGGCGGTTTTACAATGTACATGTTTACATGTAATATATACATTTATACGAAACCCGGGAAGGGACATGTTCTTTTTCAAATATGTTGTGCGAACAAGATATTAAGTTGTGCGAACAAGATATTATCTTGTGCGCTCAGCATATTAAAAAAAATCATGTCCCTTCCTGGGTTCCGTACATTTAACCTGGCTAAACATTATTTTCTGGTAACCTCAAAATATAGAATGTTAAAGAGTCCATTCATACATGTACAATGTACATGAACGAGCAGTCCCCGCCCATAGGGGCTTGAAGAAATATATGGGCTGCATGATGCTTCCACGCAGAGCTGAATCCGACCCGCACACGAGTACTGGTAAACCGCTTAGAGGATCTAAGCCTGCCCAGGAACCGCGGTGCGAGGCGGACCGTCCATGCTAATAAACCCTATTGGTTTCATTGGGCGACAGGGCTTGAGAAGTCATTTCATCTCAATGTCGGGTAAAATTCCCACAAAATTGGAAGCAACGTCTCCAAAATGACCTTTACAGCGTTGACGGGGACGTTTAACCTCAAATCAAACAAACAAACATACATGTACATGAACGAGCAAGCATCCGTCGTGAACTAAGAAAATGTCCATTATGATAACATTACGATAACACATTCGTATGATACATTAGGCAAACACACCTATACAAAAACGTTGCCACCTTTATCGCTGAAAAAAAATGAAAATTTTATGATGAAAAATTGTGATATTTTTTCTCATTTCTGCTCTAAAATATAGATTGTGGGTACTCGTTAGAACCGCCTCGATCTTACATCTGCTCCAAATATAGATTGTGGACACTCGTTAGAACCGCCTCATCGAGGCGGTTCTAACGAGTATCCACAATCTATATTTTAGAGCAGAAATAAGAAAAATAAGGTAAACCCCCAGAAACCACTGTTTTACTATATAAAAGTGGGGTTCAAGGGGGTCAAAATTATATAGGCGTGTTTTCATGATGTAATACATTTTTCAAACCTCAAAAAAAAAAAAAAAAAAAAAAAAAAACACACACAAAAAAAAAAACAAAAAAAACAACAAATTTTTCTGATGATAATTTGTGATAGTTTTCTTATTTATACTCCAAACAAAGGTTTTTGGTGCTCGTTAGAACCGCCTCAATGAGGCGGTTCCAACGAACGAGTACCCACAACCTATGTCTTGGAGAAGAAATAAGGAAAATAATGTTTACCCCCGTAAACCCCAGTTTTCTCTATATAAAGTAAGGTTTAGGGGGATCTTTATTTCGCGGACTAGTTCACGTGATGACTGCTCCAAACATAGATTGTAGGTGCTCGTGAGTCGGTTCTAACGAAATCTATAATCTCTGTTTTGGAGCAGAAATAAGAACCTGTATAAGACCCCAAGTTCTCTATATAAAGTGGGGTTTAATTCCATGATGGTGACTGTGCAGGCATAATGCTGTTACCAGTCGTAGACAATATACATTGATAATGCATATAACTGTTACTGATTGTTTTGTTTTAAATCCCTCCCGAAAACACGCCTATACAAATACATTGCAAACTTTACCGCCGAAAATACTAAAATTTTAAGATGAAAAATTGTGATATTTTTCTTATTTCTGCTCAAAATGTAGACTGTAGGTACTCGTTAGAACCGCCTCATCGAGGCGGTTCTAACGAGTACCCACACTCTATATTTTAGAGCAGAAATAAGAAAAATAAGGTTTACCCCTGTAAACCCCAGTTTTACCATATAAAGTTGGGTTCAAAGGGGTCAGAATTATACAGGTGTTTTCGTGATGATTGATGTTGGACGTGTTTCTTATAATGACATCATTTCATGTTCATGTAATATGCAAATTTTATATATATTCGGTGCACATTTTTATTTTATATATCACTGGTTGACACGGCGATCTACAACGATGGTATGCGTATATGTAGGCATAATTAGTACGGGTCTAGAAATTTTGTCGCAGTGGACAAAAGAGGATTATTTTTTCTCAAGTTACGTCAACCCTTTCAACCCGGAAGACCGGTATATACACCTGTGCAAACACTGCAGATCCACATGAGACGGCTCATAAAGAGCAGTCTGATCTGAATCTACACTGTTCGCCAGTTTGTAACATGTAGACATTTTGACTAACAATGCTACTGGCAAATAGAATAACGGATGCGCCCGGTTTCAAGACTGAAATGGCCCCCGCCCATAGGGGCTTGAAGAAATATATGGGCTGCATGATGCTTCCACGCAGAGCTGATTCTGGCCCGCACACTAGTACTGGTAAACCGTTTAGAGGATCTAAGCCTGTCCAGGAACCGCGGTGCGAGGCGGACCGTCCATGCTAATAAACCCTACTGTTTCAATGGGCGACAGGGCTTGAGATGTCATTTCATCTCAATGTCGGGTAAAAGTCCCACAAAATTGGAAGCAACGTCTCCAAAATGACATTTACAGTGTTGAGGGGGACGTTAAACCTAAAATCAAACAAACAAAACAAATCAAGACTGAAAGCGCCCACTTCTAAAAGTCAGGGTTGTATGGGTTAAGCCGATTGTTAATAATCCCGCCTTCCTACTCAACTATTTATGGTATGGGTAAATGTACATGAACTTATGTGAACCAAAATAATCTGGAAATACAAAAAACTTTATATGTTAAGTTGCAACAATTTTCAGAAAATGGCATATGATAATTATAACAATTATAATATGAGAAAATAATTTAAAAAAGATGGCAAGAAAAAAGACACTTACCATGGTGGATAGAAAACTGAGTCTCCGCGATCACCGAGGGCAGTCCACACCAACTGACCAAAAAAGTGTGTACTTGCCCTTTTATGAATGTGAAAACACTGTGCCGCAATGCGACACGACCATTGAAAACGGGAAGAATGGTGTTTACTTTCAAAGACTTAACTTTAAACCTTTCAAGTAATTTGTTATGTTTAAATAGCGATATGACCATGTCATTTTAAGCATACTTAAAGAGGTCAGAATATACTATATGAATGACATAATGAAATGAGATATTTATGCCCCCCCCCACCCCCACGAGAATCTTTGATTCGGGGGTGGGGGGGGATATAGCATTTGCCCTGTCTGTCTGTTTGTTTGTTTGTCTGTCTGCCCGTGTCTGTTTGTTTGTCTGTCTGTCTGTCGGTCACTAAATCTTTAACCTTGATCCTAACTTCAAAAGCCCCATGAAACTTCAAACACGTATTCACCATTCTGACCAAGGGCCATAACTTTTTTTTATTTTTGGCTGAATTATCTCCCCTTGAAATTTTGCAAAAACTCAGAAATTGGCTCCCACGGGGGGCATTGGTCACCTACAGTGACAGCTCTTGTTTGAAATTACGATACCAGCCCGTGTATTAAATGGCTTCACGCTTTCTTATCTCTGAAACTAACATGACGTAAACATTTCCCCACTGAGCACCGTGATCCAATTAAGTGCGTGCTTAAGGGGTGCGTTTGATGACGTCACAACTAAACATGTACTTCTAAAGACGTCACAAGTAATCATGTACTTCTAACGACGTCTGCTACAATTGGATCCTTAGGAAAAAAAAACATTGCAACAGTGTACAAATTGTCGTCAAAAAGCTTTCCACTATAACAAATTCGTTATTTTGATTCTTGTCGGGGAACACGGGGCCCCACTGTCCGCCTGAAAGAGATACACATGTTCCCAGTCAAGAATCAAAATAACTTTTGTCAAACGCGTATGTTTCATAATGCACTGATCCCAGGGCACCTGCCAAAAGACCAATACTCAGATCCGAATGTCGGCCCCCGCCCATCGGGGCTTGAAGAAATATATGGGATGCATGATGCTTCCACGCAGAGCTGAAAGCGACCCGCACACGAGTACTGGTAAACAGCTTAGAGGATCTAAGCCTGCCTAGGCAAAGCGGTGCGAGTCGACCGTCCATGCTTATAAACCCTATTGGTTTCATTGGGCGACAGGGCTTGAGATGTCATTTCATCTCAATGTCGGGTAAAAGTCCCACACAATTGGAAGCGACGTCTCCAAAATGACCTTTACAGTGTTGACAAGCACGTTAAACCTCAAATCAAACGAACAAAAGATCCGAATGCGTGTCCACACAATCTGATCAGAGTTTTCTCTGTTCTTGAGCCTACCCTTGTCATGATTTGGCAAGCCACAGAGAGATAAGCAACAAGTTTTTTCAACAACAAGTTTTATTTTACTCCAGGCCCGTTGCGGGCATAAGAGCTAAAACAAACATGAATCAACATATATACAAGCAAAAAACATGGCATGTGAGCATAATGATAAGATCTGTTCTGTATTAAATGTACTGTATAAGTCCAAAGACTTTGGTAACCCGAAAAATTGCTGTACATGAAAAATTGCTGTAATTGTCATAAAAATTTGAACAGCACACAAAATACAGGTATTATTAAACTACACAGACTGAATAACAAACGACAAGAACCAGAAACAGTCTGCTCGATGAGTATTCTGATTCAGACCTTGACGTTCGTCCCTACAAAATCTTTGGACTAAATGTATTAAAGTAGTACTCAAATGACACAACTTTATAAATGGTATATTTATCAGAAAAGGATTGTAATTTAAAGAAACTGCATATATAATTCTTAGAGGAAGATGGCAGTTTCAATGTTACTTAAATTTTGTAATTATTATTTTTATGAAAATGGCTAATCTAGTCAAGACTGCTCTGTCTTCAGAGCTCATTAGTTTTTCAAACTTTAATATATTAGGTAATTGAAAACTCCAAAGGGGTAGGAATTTACACCTACTGCTTGTAAAAAAGTTACAGTTGAACAAATAGTGAAATTCGTCTCCAAGTTCATTTGCGTTACATAACTCACAAATGCGTTGATTCCTCTCGATATTTGAAAAACGTCCTTTTTCAATAGGAAGTTTGTGACTTGAGCATCTAAATTTACACATATACTTAGCTAGTTGTGATGGTAATATATAAAAATATTTTTCAAACTGAAAACCCTTTTTGTAGAGTCTATAATTTAAGCATTTCTCTGAATCATTAATTTTGCCATTCCAATTCTGCTTAAATTGGTCCGCTAACCTAGTTTTGATTTTGGTTTTAAAAGATGCTTGGGAGTAAAAGATGTTTTGATTCAACCAAAGGTTTGTAAAACCCAAAGTATCAAGTGAATCATGTACTGATTTAACCCAGTCTGAGTGGTATAAGTCATTTACATGTAAATGATGCATAACTTGATATAGCTTATAACAAATTTTGTCCTTTTTACCACTTATTATTCTATACCAGAAATTCAAGACTCTTGATTTTATTTTGAGGTGCAATGGTAATATACCAAGCTCTCCATATACCATAACATTTGGTGTTGTTTGCTTAACATCCAACAATGATTTACAAAATTTTAAATAAAATTGGTCAATTATATCGACATTTTCGCAACCCCAGACCTCACTTCCGTAAAGTAGTATCGGACTGATCATGCTGTCAAACAAGTGCAATTGAATGTCAACAGGTAAAAATAATTTTCTAGCTTTCCTTATTAATGAAAACATAGCTTTTCTGGCTTGATCTACTAAATGCTTCTTAGTCTTACCAAACTTACCATTATAGTTAAATTTTATACCCAAATAACTAAAATCATCAACAACTTCAAGAGACTCTCCGTTATAATAAAAATTAGGTTTTTGCCTAATTTTGCCTTTTGAAAACATCACAACTTTAGTCCTAGACGTATTAACTTGTAATTTCCAAGTCTCACAGTACAACTTCATCGTATCTAGAGCAATTTGCAAGTCTTCAGGGGTTTCTGCAAAAATAACAGTGTCATCCGCGTATAACAGCAGGTAAAGCTTGAAAAATACTTCTACATCATCAGTATTCATAATATTTCCAATATCATCAGACAAGGTGGACAAACCATTGCAAGAATTAGACATAAACTGTACTAAATCATTCAGAAACAACGAAAACAAGATAGGTGACAAATTTTCGCCTTGCCGAACACCAGCCATACTACTAAAAAACATAGAAATACTTCCACCTGCTTTCACTCAGGATTTAGCATTATCGTATATATTGAAAATCACTTTAAAAATTTTGCCATCAATGTTATTTTGCAACAGTTTTCTCCAAAGTGCCACTCTGTTAACCGAGTCAAATGCTTTACGGTAATCAATAAATGCACAATATAATCTCTTCTTCTTATACAGGTAAAAATCAATCAACATTTTAAGTGAGAAAATATGATCAGCAGTGCTGTAATGCTTCCTAAACCCTGCTTGTCCTTCAATTAATAATCCAGCAGATTCCAAATAATTGTTTAGTCTATGATTTAGAATTGCAGTAAATAGCTTCCCAAAACAGCTTAAAATGGTTATACCCCTGTAATTATCAGGATCATTAGCATCACCTTTATTCTTATAGATAGGCAAAATGGTACCTTTAGACCAAGCTTCAGGTATTAATCCTGTGTTCAAAATAAGATTAAATAATTTACAGTAAATGGGCAACATATCATCTTTTGAATACTTTAGATACTCATTTAAAACATTATCAGTCATTGAACAAGCCTTCTGATTTTTCAAGTTTGAAATAACTTTGGAAATTTCTTGCACAGTAATGGGGGAATTAAGTTCTGTATTGAAACTTGAAATATTGTCAAGATCAATATCTTCAAAAACAACAACAGGAGTTGCTTCATTCAATTTACTAAAATGCTCATAGAAAGATTCCACCGATACTTTTTGTAGTGCATTTCTACCCTCCGAGGAGTATTTATTTAAAATAGACCAGTATGATTTAGGGTCAGTATTTTTCATAGACTTCAACTTATTTGATAAAGTATTATTATAGTCTCTAAGTTGTTTATTGATTAACTTCTTATATACTCTACTTGCCGACACAAGTTTGTCATAATTTCCCCTGGAATTCAATTGCTTATAGTTGCGCTTAGCTGTCATGTACTCATTGCGCTTCAACTTACTTTGATTATTAAACCAAGGTTTTTGATTTTTTACTTTTTTTGGTGTGTTTGCAGGTAAATTCTTCTTTTTCTTCAACATACTGCATTTATCTGCTGCATCAACCAGAACTTGTGAAATTTTGGAAGTAATACTATTTATATCATCAGCATTTAAAGACTCATTCTGATTTAATCTATCCAAATCAATGTTTATCTGATCAAGATTAGACTCTTGAATGGACTTCATAAACTCTAATCTCGACTCAGTTTTCCATGTTGGAAAAGTAGTACTCTGCTCATTGGTATCAGTGATCAGACTCCCCTCATTGGGTAACAGTAACCTGTTTTGTGATTGCACATTAACAGAAAATGCCACAGGACAATGCACATCTGACAACAATGGATCAAAGTCTAAAACCTCAAAATAATGTATACAAGGAAAAAGTTCTGGTGACATTATAACATAGTCAATTACACTACTATTTTTACAGGTCTGTTTACCAATGTGAGAATCAGCACCACATCTGCCATTGACTAAATGCACATCTAATGATTTGCACAAGTCCATGAGCCTGTAACCATAATTATTTGTATTGGTTGTTTCTGAAGAGTAACGTTTTGTTGAAAAACCAAGCTCTTCTAAGTTATTCTTACTAAGAATAAGTTTTGACTCAAAATCCAGACTAAAGTCACTAATTGTCTCGTCAATACTGATAAAATCAGATAATAGACCACTTCTTGCATTAAAGTCTCCCATTAGGCAAGTATAAGTATCTTCATCAGCATAAAAGTTAATGATGTCTTGTTCCAGTTTGTCAAAAATACTAACAGAGCTATACGGCCTAACAGAGCTATACGAAGCGAAGGGTCTGGCTATCTGCTGTCTACATGGCTTCCCGTCTCTACATGGAGCTGTACATGTAGGTTTTGCTGCGTCCGAGCTCAAAATGCGATCATTGCTTGTCGTTTTGGGACCAGAAAGCACATTGGTAACGTAACACCATCATTGAAAATGAAACGGTAGGTGCTTGGAAATCGATATAAGTCTACAATATTCTGCAACGAAAAGCGCATTTATTAAGAATGAATGCATGAGAATGTATTTATAGGTTAACAAGTCCGTGAAAGGGAAACCCCTGTTATCCCTGTTTTCATCACGTGAACAAGTCCGTGAAATGAAGACCCCGTAAACCCAACTTTATATAGAGAAAACTGGGGTTTTACGGCGTTATCCATTATTTTTTCTTATTTCTGCCCCAAAACATAGGTTGTGGGTACTCGTTAGAACCGCCTCATTACTCGTTAGAACCGCCTCAATGAGGCGGTTCTAACAGGCACACACAATCTATGTTATGAGCCTTTATAAGAACAATATCAAGGATTTTCATCAGAAAAGTAGCCGTTTTTGAGATGTGAAAAATGCACTATGTCGTACGGTTGAGTTATGGTATAATGGTATAGAGAAATGTGGACTTACAGGAGGAAGCATTATATTCATTAGTTTTGGTCAACAACACAGATCGTGGGTATTCGTTAGAACCGCCTCATTTAGGCGGTTGTAACGAGCACCCGCAATCCATGTTTGGACTAGAAATAAAACACAAAGGCAAAACTGTTCATTAGAGCTACTGTTGTTTTTTGGGTATGTTTGTTTTGTTTGAAATGAGGTTTTACATCCCTGTCAACTCGCCCCCGTTCATCCGGGCAAGGAGAAATAGAGAGCTGCATGGTGCTTCCACGCAGAGCTGAAACTGACCACATATGAGTACTGGTAAATCGCTTAGAAGGACTAAGCCTGCCCAATGCATATAAGCCTTTTGGTTTCATTGGGCGGCAGGGCTTGAGGTGTCACTTCATCTCAATGTCTGTTAAAAGTCACACAATATTGGAAGCAACGTCTCCGAATGACCTAAATAGTGTTGACGGGCCGAAAAACCCCAATGAAAAAAAAAACAAAACAAACAAAAAAAAAAAAAAAACATCCCTGTCAACGAATTTAGGTCAGTTTGGAGACGTTGCTTCCAATTTGTGGGATTTTTACCATTCACTGAGATGAAATAATATCTCAAGCCATGTCGCCCAATGAAAGCAATTGGGTTTATGCGCACGGCACTACTTTGCCGGGACAGGTTCGGGCTCTAAGCCTACCCAGGAAAAGTGGTGCGATAAACCATATTGATTTTATTGGGTGGCAGGGCTTGAGATGTCATTTTAACTCAATGTCGGGTAAATGTCCCACAAAATTGGAAGGAACATCTCCAAAATGACCTTACTAATTTTCATCATAAATGCTTGTTCTGGAAATATGAATTAGCAACGCCTCTGTACAACATGTAACTACATAATTATGCAAGTTTTAATTTTTCTTGTTCTCGTTTTTGTTCTCTACATGTCTCTTTTTCAGTCTTGTGGTGTCTGACTTGCCAATAACCTGTACATGTACTAGGATGCGTGTATACACTAGTTTATACATTATTACAAAACAAAACAACGCACACTCACAGAAATAAAACAAATACAACAACGGCAATACTTAGGGACACGAGCCATTCCATCAGCTCACATTGCTGATCGTGTAGGCGAAAAAAAAGAGAAATAGGTAACACTTATATGACACAAAGATCTGTCTGATTAATTTCATTAGGCATCAAGGGACATTTAATTGTAGCATATTTTGGTTCGTGCCACACTGGCTGTTCCACATATGTACTAAAGAAACACCTCCCCCTTTCTATAGATTATTCTAACATAGCGCGCCTATATAGGCAATGGAAAATAACTGTGTTTTATTCTACAACAAATCACGACACGGAAGAGCGTGACGAGTGACGTCATTAAAATTCCCAATTTATGACGTCACTAGTCGATTTCCTTGACGTTAGACGGTGTAACGTCATTTTCTCGCATCGAAAACGTAAGAAAAGGATATAAATGCATGTGTTTCAGTCGATAATTTTAGCGGGATTTCTTATAACAATGGCGAAAGGTTGTGAGATTTTGAAGGAAACAACAACATTATTGCCGATTTTCAGCGTGTTAGAATCGAAAAAGATCAGCTCTTGTCTGTGATTTGTTGAGTAATAAATCACAGTTTGTCGGTCAGTTGAAAGTAGACAAATCACGCGCGCTACGCGCTCGTGATTTGTCTCCTTTACAACTGACCTCCAAACTGTGATTTATTAGTCAACAAATCACAGTTAGAGCTGATCTATTTCTTAAGCAGCAGCATCTTTACACATACCACACCCAGTAAGTTTCATATACAAAAAGGCATGACTGCAACCTATCAAGTTACTCCCTAGATACCAGCAATTGGCACCTGCTGATATGGCTTGTACCCTCAGTTACATGCAAGATTATGAATAGAAAAAGAGATAATAATAATAATAATAATAATAATAATAAAAATAATAACAATAATAAACGACTTAAATTATAGAGGGTAACACATTTAGTACTAATCTTCCATGTGGCCCTCTTTTTTCGTCCTCTTCCTGGGTATAAACCAATACTAAGCAATGTGGATAAAGTCTATTGCGTAAGGAAACAACACTTACTGCTTGCGGGGATCGAACCGGCTCTCTCGATCTCACATCCGATGCTTTACCACTGCGCCACAGCGCTCAAAGTAACCAGTAAACCTGTTTAGGAATCCTCTTCGAAAAACAGTCATTTACCCACCCGAATGCAAACGTAATTACGAGCAACCATACCATTTTGACCCCCCCCCCCCCCTGCTAAAAACAGTTAAAAAAGGTCAACCCTCAGCAAAGCTTTTAAATTAACCTGTGTAATGCCCATGAGGGTATGAAATTATCGGAAAAAACACTAAGTTTGCACTAGGAAAATAAATGAAAAGATTTCCATTTTAAACAAAGGTAATGATTATTACCAGAACAATTCCATTAGCACATCTCCGTGGTGAAGTAGTTATGGTACTGGCCTCATAAAAAGGGGTCGTTGGTTCGATCCCGGTCTTCTCCAGACTCTTTCGGGTGAGCCTTTAAACCCAGGTCCCGTCTCCATATGACCTTAGCTGTTGGTGGGACGTACAACTCTCACACACACACAGAACACACCCGTGTGCTACATACAGAATAATGTCATTCGTATCTGAAGAACAGGCATAGCATTTTTAGAGGAAATATTCCGATAATTTTCCATATTTCAGTGCCAAACATACATGTGGGTGTTTGTAAGTATCGCTTCAATGAGGCGGTTCTAATGAAAACCAACAATGCATGTTTTGAGTACAATGCGGGTGCTCCTTAGAACCGCCTCATTGAGACATTTCTAAGGTGTATTCACAATACATGTTTTCAGTATAAATAAGGCGAAAAATATACGCTTTGTTAACACCAACAAGTCCGTGAAATGAACACCCCTTTAACCCCACTTTATATAATGAAATCTGGGATTAAAAGGGGTATATAATATTTTTCTTCATTCTGCTCTAAGACATAGCTTGTGGGTACTCGTTAGAAGGCGGTTCTATCGAGCACCCCAACCTATGTTTGCACTATAAATAAGAAAAAATATCGCGGATTTGTATCAGAAAAGTGGCCATTTTGAAGATGTGAAACGTGTTGCACTATGTCGCAGGGGTGTGTTATCTTAGTTAATAGATCAGCTCTATTGCGTGATTTGTTGAGTAATATATCACTGTTGGGAGGTAAGGTAGATCAAATCATGAGCGCATAGCGCGAGTGATTTATCTGCTTACAACTGACCGACAAACTTTGATATATTACTCAACAAATCGCGCAATAGAGCTGATCTATTTCGATTGTTACACATTGAAAGTCGGCTAAATACTGTTGTTTCCTTCATATTCTCTCAACATTCTGCCATTGTTTGAAGAAATCACGCCAAAATAATTGACTGTAACACATGCAGATACCTGTTTTTCTAACGTACTTCAATGCGTAAAAAAAGACGTTACTCCGTCTAACGTCAAGGAAACGATCAATGACGTCGCAAAACGTCATTGATCGGCGGCTCTTCGCGTCACGCCTTTTCGCCTAGGGATTTAATTGTCACTCGATGTATCCCACGATTTATAACCTATATAGGCGACCAGTGTTAGAATTGGTTTTTACAGCTGATAGGGAATATTAAGAGTTCAGGGACTTCTTCACTTTCTTAGGGGGGAATGGGAACGCCTGGTATAGATTTTTCCGCCATTTTTTAAAGGAAGACAACTTTCAGGACTTCCCGGCCACTTTTCTATAAGCCCTGTCACATTGAAAAAGGGGTCTACTCTTAAAGGAAAGAATTTGCTCTTTAGGAGCAAATTCTTTCCTTCAAGAGTTGACCCCTATTGACTTGGGAGACGTAATTACTTTTGCACGAGTTGCCTCTCCTAAAGGTGTATCCATTCCCCTTAAATCATGACCCTGTCTATCCATTCCTCTACTTTCGCTTCTATCTTAACCTTCCTTTCTCTGAGAGACACAAAACTCACAAGTGTTGACGTGTCGCTAGGGTCAAATTCGTATACAAAGTGGGATTTACGCGATTCGTTACACGGAATTGGTTTAAGCGTTTATTTCTTTGTATAGTAAGTGAAATACAATCTGCGCAAACGTATAATCAGTGTGAATCTATAATTGCATAATTATACAATTGGATTCAGAAGAAAGTCGTATGACTAATGGAAGTCTGTCTATCAGTTTTACAAAATCGCAAAATATAATGGTACATGTAACCTTGATTTTTGATGTCCAGATCCTCAACACCTGTAAATGTGTTAAGTGGTACATGGTCATGCAGGAGAGCCGTAATTATAAAAAAGATAACAACAACAACAACAACAACAACACAAAAACACGCGCACACACAAAACAAACAAACAAACGAACATGCAACAAAGGCATTAAGGACCATGCCCCTGACATGGGCCATACAAATTTCAGCAGGATTACATTACGATAACTCACCCGTGCGACACAGTGCATTTTTCACATCTCCTAAAAGGCTACTTTTCTGATGAAAATCCTTGATATTTTTCTTATAAATGCTCATAAAATACATGTAGGTTGTGTGTGCTCGTTAGAACCTAACGAGTAACCACAACATGAGTCTTGGAGAAGAAATAAGAAAATAATGAATATCCCTGTAAACCCCAGTTTTTTTCTATATAAAGTGGGGTTAGGGGTCTTCATTTCTAGGAATTGTTCACGTGATGTAGAATTCGGCGTTGCTTATGTACCCAGTAATTCGTTGAAATCCGACGATGCAGAGACGCGATCCTCGGTAAATATCACAGCGACACAACAACGTCGATTCAAAGAGACGTCCTACGACGTTTATGCAACGTTGTCTATTTGATGTTTGCGCAGAGGAAAAATAATTAATGTGTCATTTTCGTTCAACGTTATCATGCGAGACGATGTTCTACTCCCACAGGTCATGAACACATACCAAGTTTATAAATTACTAAAAATCGTTTCGCTGCAATGCGACATTTATAAATATATATTTGAGCGGGAAGAAAATATCTTGCGTACTTTATATCAATACAGAAGGAAGAGGATACCAAAGGAATAGGAAATTTAAGATCATATCAAAAGGAAATGGTAGGTTTATTTATCTTCTGTCTTAACACTGGACTGGTAATTAGAACGACGCAGTAGTTGACTTAGTATTTTTTGTTACATGTATTGTTATTTTTTTTTGTTTTTTTTTTCTAGATAACACAACCGTGTGGTATTATAATATGTTTTGTTTGGTCTAGAAGTAACAGTTTCAGGTGAAAAAAGTGATATTTTCCATACTTCTGCTCCAATCATAGATTGTTGGCGCTCGTTAGAACCCTGCACATGTAAATTTAAATTATTTGTATAAAGGGGGAAAAACAAGGATATTAATCCAACCACCTTTTTAACATTATGGTCTTAGGCTGCCGATTCACATGGATTGTCAAATCTTATTTTCTCTCCCCCCCCCCCCCCCACACCCCCTTACACGCCCCCCCCCCCCCCCCCCCGCACACAGAAAAAGCAAAAAACATATTCCAGTGTGTTCAAAGGTGTAGACTACGGGGTGTATACGCGGGATACATATATAAATTTGATCGACTGAAACGTATCTTTGCATGATTCACGAATATCAAAATTGGATATAATACGGAGGATGTGATCGCTGCATGTGTATGTGTGCGTGCGTACGTGCGCGCGCATGTGTGTGAACGAAAGCTTGAGTTTAAAATGTATGCATGTACTTCACAACTCATTAATCACTGTTAATGTATAAAATAGTGTATGCACGCAGGGGCTATATAATGATCATTTTATGTTTCTGCATATCCACGTCAAAACGATACACAATTTGTTGCTAGTGGGCGAATTTCGTATACTATTTTACCAGTATATTTTACGCAGTGCAATGTCAAAAAATGTGGTGACAAGGTACTCAACTATTTAAAGTGAAGGATACTACTATCTGTCTGTCTGTTTATTATCCTTGTTTGATATGTATAGAGAGGTCAACTAGATGAAGCTTCATACTAAATATCAAAGACATGTGCCTTCTGGTTTCAGACAAGAAGATGTTTAAAGATTTCCCTTTCATAAGCCTGCATAAAACCAGTGGGCCCCGGCACGGGGGCATTTTTGGCCCCACGGCTATAATTTGAATAATCTTCATAGCGGTCCATTAGATGAAGCTTCATACCAAACATCAAAGACCTGAGCCTTTTGGTTTCAGACAAGAAGATTTTCAAAGAATGTCCCTATATAAGCCTATGTAAAACCAGTGTGCCCCGGCGCGGGGACATTTTTGGCCCCAGGACTATAATTTGAACAATCTTGGTAGAGATCAGCTAGATGAAGCTTCATACTAAATATCAAAGACCTGGGCCTTCTGGTTTGAAACAAGAAGATTTTTAAAGGTTTTCCCTATCATAAGCCTGCATAAAACCAGTGCGCATCGGCGCGGGGAATTTTTGGCCCCAGGGCTATAATTTGAACAACCTTGGTAGAGGTCCACTAGATGAAGCTTCATACCAAATATCAATGTAAAACCAGTGGGTCCCCGTGTGGGACCATTTTTAGCCCCAGGGTCGTAATCTTCATAGCGGTCCACTAGATGAAGCTTCATACCAAATATCAAAGACCTGGGCCTTGCGGTTTCAGACAAGAAGATTTTCAAAGGATTTCCCTATATAAGCCTTTGTAAATTTGTTTGTTGATTTGAGACTTAACGTCCCCGTCAACACGGTAAAGGTCATTTTGGAGACGTTGCTTCCAATTGTGTGGGACTTTTACCCGACATTGAGATGCAATGACATATCAAGCCCTGTCGCCCAATGAAACCAATAGGGTTTATTAGCATGGACGGTCCGCCTCGCACCGCGGTTCCTGGACAGGCTTAGATCCTCTAAGCGTTTTACCAGTACTAGTGTGCGGGCCGGATTCAGCTCTGGCTGGAAGCATCATGCAGCCCATATATTTCTGCAAGCCCCTATGGGCGGGGGCCGTAAGCCTATGTAAAACCAGTTGGCCCTGGCGCGGGGACAGTTTTGGCCCCAGGGCTAAAATTTAAACAATCTTGGTAGAGGTCCACTAGATTAAGCTTCATACCAAATATCACAGACCTGGGCCTTGCGGTTTCAGAGAAGAAGATTTTTAATGATTTTCCCTATATAAGCCTATGTAAAACCAAAGGGCCCCGGGGCGGGGGCATTTTCGGCCACAGGGCTATAATTTGAAAATCTTGGTAGAGGTCGACTAGATGAAGCTTCATACCAAATATCAAAGACCTGGGCCTTCTGGTTTCAGACAAGAAGATTTTTAAGGTTTTCCCTATATAAGCCTATGTACAACCAGAGGGCTCCGGGCCGGGGCCATTTTTGGCCTCAAAGCAATTAGTTGAATAATCTTATTAGAGATCCACTAGATGAAGCTTCATACCAAATGTCAAAGACCTGGGCCTTGCGTTTCAGAGAAGAAGGTTTTTAAAGATTTTCCCTATATAAGCCTATGTAAAACCAAAGGCCCCCGAGGCGGGGGCATTTTCGGCCCCAGGGCTATAATTTGAACAATCTTGGTAGAGGTCCACTAGGTGAAGCTTCATACCAAATATCAAAGACCTGGGCCTTCTGGCCTTTAGATAAGAAGATTTTCAAAGAATTTCCCTAGTAAGCCTATGTCAAACCAGTGGGCCCTGGCGCGGGGACATTTTTTGCCCCAGGGCTATAATTTGAACAATCTTGGTTATTGTAGAGGTTCACTAGATGAAGCTTCATACCAAATATCAAAGACCTGGGCCTTGCGGTTTCAGAGAAGAAGATTTTTAAAGATTTTCCCTATATAAGCCTATGTAAAACCAAAGGGCCCCGGGGCGTGGGCATTTTCGGCCCCAGGGCTATAATTTGAACAATCTTGGTAGAGGTCGACTTGATGAAGCTTCATACGCAATATCAAAGATCTTGGCCTTCTGGTTTCAGACAAGAAGAGTTTTAAAGGTTTTCCCTATATAAGCCTATGTAAAACCAGTGGGCCCCGGGGCGGGGTCATTTTTGGCCTTAATGCAATAATTTGAACAATCTTGGTAGAGGTTCAGTAGATGAAGCTTCATACCAAATATCAAAGACCTGGGCCTTCTAGTTTCAGACAAAAAGATTTTTAAAGGTTTTCCCTATATAAGCCAATGTAAAACCAGTTGGCCCCGGGGTGGGGCCATTTTTGGCCTCAGGGCAATAATATGAACAATCTTGGTGATTGTCCAAGTTTTTTTTATCTTATTTTCCCCTTTTGTTGCCATGACAACCAGAGTTTTGCATGGAATGTAATTCTTTGAACAACTGTGAGAGAGGACCACCCAAAGATCATTTCTGCCAAGTTTGGTCAAAATCTGTTCATTGGTTTAGGATGAGATGTCGTTTAAAGGAATTGTGGACGGACATTCGGACGGACGACGACGACGATGGACGGATGACCGATCACAATAGCTCCCCCGGAGCTTTCGGCTCAGGTGAGCTAAAAAAGTGAAGACACACTATGAAAAACCTACAACCAGTTAATTAGGTCTGTGTCTTATCCATGACAACGCACCTGCTCACGAGACGCGTTCTTGTTCAAGTCTTCTTGAAAGAGAAAAAGGTAGTTCAGCTTAGACCTTAGATCTTAGTCCCTGTAACTTTTTTCCTGTTTCTGCTACAAAAGAAAACCCTTTCTGGTCAGCGTTATGAATCCCGAAGTGCTATTCACAGTGTCTTCATGGTATACCTAAAAGGTCTACTTCTCTGCCTTTACAGATTATATTTCGAGATTTGAAAAGTATGTTACCGTAAATTTGTTTGATTGGAGGTTTAACGTCCCCGCCATCACTGTAAAGGTCATTTTGGAGACGTTGCTTCCAATTTTGTGGGACTTTTGCCCGACATTGAGATGAAATGACATCTCAAGCCCTGTCGCCCAATGAAACCAACAGGGTTTATTAGCATGGACGGTCCGCCTCGCACCGCGGCCCCTGGACAGGCCTAGATCCTCTAAGCGGTTTACCAGTACTAGTAGTAGAAGCTCCCGTGTGACGAAAGCTCACAAAAATGCATTTTGAGTGGCCACCATGGTACCAAAATTCTCTTTAGTATATTATTTTAGTACTATATCTGGGCATTATGAAACACAATATTTCCCATTTTTTAAGTCTTGCAAAACATGTTTTATATCATGCGAACATGCGGTACGCAAGTTCACGAATGTGCCAGTTATGTAATAAGACTAACATTAGGACAATGTTGAAATATTAAGGTCTTTTCAGATGTAGTCATTAACAGTGGTGCAATTTACATTTGTTTAACTTGTTTCATGCAGGAAACTCATTAATGAAGTATAAATATGATACACACCATGATTTTAACCAGTAAAATGGTCCAAAATGGGATTATGGTAAGCATATTTGGGGCAAGCTTTTCACAAAAAACTTGTTTTAAGTTAACATATGCAACTTGTATATTGCTAAATAGCAAATACATTATAATGTGTTTTTTGTGACCAGCATATGCCATGCACACACCCCTTTCTGGATTTTTTAGGAATAAAATAATAGATTGTTTGAGAAATTGAGAATACTATTCTCTATTTGGCATAGCATGTGTAAGTATAGCCGCTCCAAAAGTGGTACAATAGTGATGGCTGCTTCATAGAAATATTTTCATACAGGATTAGATCAAACTGTGTAGTTTAGCTGCTTAACATTTGCACCAATCTATTCATACACTTTTATCATTAAATATATTATAGACCATAATGAATGAGCCTCATCATGAGAAAACCTGCAAATTTCATGTTTGAACGATAAATATGCAGATAAGCCTGTGTGTACACACAGTGTAATCTGCATCTTTGGCATTAGCACAGTCTTGTCTGGTCCTTCCCTGTTGAATCTCATGGGATGGAAACCCTCTATGAAATTTCCAAACAAAGGATCAGACCTTTGACCCAGGTGTGCAATTAGTGTCCCAAAACTAAATAATCCAAATCGTTGTTTTTGCTAAATTATATTGCTCATATTGGTGCTATAAATGGTCATGATATTAATATTGTTATTGATGCCCTGGATAGAAACTGATTGTTTAAACATATGGTGTTTATATACTAAATGCTCATATTTTAAATATTTGGATTATGGCACCGACAATAAATACTGTAAATGATGATATTGCCATTGATGACAATGATGATGATGATGATGATTTCATCAAAAAGTTACGCTCCATATACACCAGTGAGGCCTTTTCATTTGAATGTGAATTGTATGTTAAACGGTGGACATTTTTAGCTCACCAGAGCCGAAGGCTCTGGGGGAGCTTATAGGATAGGCAGTTGTCCGTCGTCGTCCGTCGTATGACGTATGTCGTCTGCGTCAACACTTTCAAACGACATCTCCTCTGAAGCCACTGGGCCGATTAGGCCCAAATTTTATCTGTATTATCCTTGGGCTGGGGGATTGAAAGTTTTTTTTTTTTATCAAAATCGGCTCATTAGTTTGGTTGCTATGGCAACTTGTAGTTTCCATAGACTTATAATGGGGAAAATTGAAAAATGGTATTTACTGCCAAGCCTCTGCAGATATTTTGACAAAACTTTTATAGAAATGTTCCATAGGCAATCTACTATCTGCCGTATGATTTTAGGCCTTCTGCCCATTTTTATTGGTTGCCATGGAAATGCCAAAAAACAGACAAAAAAAATACTTAAAAAATCATCTCCTCAGAAACCATATGCTCTAGGAGGCTGAGACTTTATGAAAATATTCACCATATTTGCCTTTACAGGTTTTGTGTTTTTTATGAAATTTAACCTTTCAATTTTGTTGCTATGGCAACTTAGAATTTCCATTGACTTATAATGGGGAAAACTGAAAAATGGCATTTACTGCCAAGTCATTGCAGATATTTTGACAAAACTTGCATAAACATGTTCCTTGAGTATTTGTTTGTTTTATTTGAGGTTTAACGTCCCCGTCAACACTGTAAAGGTCATTTTGGAGACGTTGCTTCCATTTTTGTGGGACTTTTACCCGACATTGAGATGAAATGACTTCTCAAGCCCTGTCGCCCAATGAAACCAATAGGGTTTATTAGCATGGACGGTCCGCCTCGTACCGCGGTTCCTGGACAGGCTTAGATCCTCTAAGCGGTTTACCAGTACTAGTGTGCGGGCCGGATTCAGCTCTGCGTGGAAGCATCATGCAGCCCATATATTTCTTCAAGCCCCGATGGGCGGGGCATATGTTCCTTGAGTAAACTTCTCTCAGCCATATGCTTTTATGTCAACCTGGGGGCCCATAGGTTGTGCCGGGGCCATGCCCCACCCCCTCCACTTCATAAAATGCCTTATATCTCAGAAACCTTACAGATCCCAACCCCTAAACCATATATATTCTTGTTCCTTATGATAAGATGCATTAAGTGACATCAACCTGGGGGTCCCCCGGGATGTGCCGAGGACATGCCCTGCCCCCTCTATTTCATAAAATGCCATTTATCTCAGAAACCATTCAGATCCCAACCCCTAAACTATACATATTCTTGTTCCTTACGCTAATTTGCATTAAGTGATACCAACCTGGGGGTCCCCCGGGATGTCCGGGGACATGCCCCACCCCTTCCACTTCATAAAATGCCATTTATCTCAGAAACCATTGAGATCCCCACCCCTAAACCATATATATTCTTGTTCCTTATGATAAGATGGACTCAGTGACACCAACCTGGGGGTCCCCTGGGATGTGCCAGGGCCATGCCCCACCCCCTCCACTTCATAAAAGGCCCAATATCCCAGTAACCTTACAGATCCCCACCCCTAAACATTATATATTCTCGTTCATTATGATAAGACGCATTCAGTGACACCAACCTGGGAGTCCCCAGGCGTGTTCTGGGGCCATGCCCCACCCCCTCCATTTCATAATATCACAATATCTTGGAAACCTTACAGATCCCCACCCCTAAACCATATATATTCTTGTTCCTTATGATAAGCCCAGCAAACATGTGTATATGGGGCCCATATGGGCAGATTCTGGCCATTTAGCCCATTTGGGTCCTACATTGGTCCCATATAGGATTTTTTCCCCATATGAGACTCATATGGGTCCCGTATACGCAACATTCGATACCCGAGATGAAATTGCAATAGTCTAATATACCTTACAATTTCAGGATACATAAAAGGGCCTCAAATGGCTCCTATGTGGTACAGATATTGGACCAAGTTATTCCTATGATATCTGCTTTCTACTATATGGGGCCCATATGGGCTCGATGTGGGTATAAAGGAAAACAGCTGTGCCATTAGTTAAGCTTAATATACAAAAGTAAATTTCTTGATATAAATGCAGATACTGTTGACAATAATAAAATAAAATTAATGCTTTTATACATCACAAAATGAAAATATCTATTAACTTCCATTTAGATATTGGCACGACATGGGCATTGTTTTAGGTCATGTTTTTTATTAAGAGTCGTTCTTTTCCCCAGTTACTTTTAAAATTGAGGGCGATATATAATCACGCAAGAATTTACCAATTCTAATTATTGAAAAAAGAATGCCTTCGTCTTGAAGGCATCTCAACTGTATATATGTGCAATAAGTTGCACAATTGGGGTCTCTCTCTGTTGGGACCTAGCCAGCCCATCAAGTGGGCTGGAACAATGAAGACTTGTAATTATTTATATGAACCTTGATTATAAATATGAGATTACCCACATAGAACCCATATGCTACCCATATGGGCTGGCCCATGTGGATCCCAGGTGGAACCGTGTTGCAAATCCCGTATGGGCCTTTATGGAATGCCCATATAGGACCCACAAGGAATCCCATATGGGACCCAGATGTGTCCCATATATTTTGCTGGCTGGGAGACACATTCATTGACACCAACCTGGGGGTCTCCCAGGGCCTTGCCCCACCCCTGCACTTCAGAAAAGGCCTTATATCTCAGAAACTGGTCCAAGCCCCACCCCTAAACCATATACATTCATCTTCCTTATGATAAGACGCATTCAGTGACACCAGCTTGAATCCCTGGGGCATGCCCGGGCCATGCCCCACCGCTTGACTTCATTAAAAGCCATATATCTCAGAAATCGTTCAGCTCCCCACCCCTAAACCATATATATTCTTGTTCCTTATGATAAGACTCGTTCAGTCACACCAACTTGGGGGTCTCTTTATGCTGAGGCAATGTGCCCCGACCTTCCACTTCATAAAAGGCCATATATTTCAGAAACCATTCAAATCCCCACCCCATAATCATATACATGTATGTTCTTGTTCCTTATTATTAGCACACCTACTGTAGGGGTGTCTGCAGGGGCCTTTCCACTTCATAAAAGGGCCTCATATCTCGGAAACTGTTCAGATTCCCACCCCTAAACCATATATATACTTGGTCCTTATGATAAGACACATTTAAGGACAACAATCTTGGGCTTTCCTAGGATCGACAGGGCATGCTCCAACCCCTCCACTGCTTAAGAGGCCTTATATCTCCAGCCATACAGATCCCCACTGCTAAACCATCCTAGTGTGATAAGACACATTTAGTGATACCAACCAGGGCTCCATTGGGTCCATGCCCCGCCCCTCTACTTCATAAAAGGCCTAATGTTTCATATACTGAATCCACATGGGTGCCCATTTGGATATTGGGGTTCTCTTGGCAAAATGATACCATGTTAAAATACATGGCTGCAATTGGGCAGTGCCCACCTGAGCTCTGGTGAGCATAGTGGCCCATGGGCCTCTTGTTTATATTCTGGCAGCAATTCGGGACTGTGTGTATTTGATTCATCAAAGAGTTCTTCAGCAAATCAGAAATGGCCAAAATTGTTTTTGACTTTGCAAATACTTTGTTTGTAGTGCATATATCATAAATCATAAAATATAAAGACATTTTGCACTGGAGAAAAAGCATAGCTTTCCACAGCATTCTGTCACACAGTGATATACAATAAATTAAGGTACTTTTTACCATGTCTCGACTCAGAAAATGCCAGTAGATATTAAAAGCATGGTAAATTTGCCATCACCTTATATTGTGGTGTCAGTTATGGTTAAAAAATGCTTTTTTGAGTTGTCAGTGTATCTTAAATTTAGAATCCTGTCATTTAACATGGCCATTCAGCAAATTTCGAATAAGCGCAACAGTACCTAAATGTATCCCATAATTTCAAAGCTTTTGCAAGATGTAAAAGTTGGGAAACATCTGTTTTCTACCTTCCAATATGTTGATCTTAAAAGGGTAATGGCTTAAATTTTTGGTACTTTCAGACCACCTATTGCTCAATCTCAATAGCTTGGAGCTCTTACTATAGTGTGCGGGCCGGATTCAGCTCTGCGTGGAAGCATCATGCAGCCCATATATTTCTTCAAGCCCCTATGGGCGGGGGCCGAAAGTTTCCGTCAAAGGAGAATACTTCGAAATAAAGTGAATGGGATTAACCCATTGAGTACCAGAAACCCCTAAAGAGGAACCTTGGCAAACAGTGCAGGCCCAGATCAGACGCCGCAGAATGCGGCGTCTGATCTGGGCCGCCACTGTTTGCTAAAAGGTCAGCCATTTTCCTAATTACTTTTGAAGAAAACACAACCTGACACCCCTAAATTTTGAAATGAACTTCTGCTTTATAAAAGGAGAAAGATTTCATGTGGTACTAAACGTGTTAATAACGCGCCCTGTAGACGGGCCTCCGTGGCCTAGTGGATAAGAGCGCTGACTCTTAGTCATTAGGTCTCTCACCGCCGTAGGTTCGAGCCTCGCTCGGGCCACGTGTGAGACGCCAAGTTCTGCAACGGAAGGTCAGGTGGTTTTTCTCCGGGTACTCCGGTTTTCGCCCACCTCTGATTAACGATCGGCTCGATATGAGTGAAATAATCTTGAAAGGGCCATAAAACCCAAACCAAAAAAAAAAAAAAAAAAAACGCGCCCTGTAGAACCTCAATGACAACAGTATCTGAACAGGCGGTTTTCGTTACAGCTTTTGTGTGAAGAATTAATGGTTTTGTCATAATCATACTTGACGCATCAAAACTCAGCTGAATGTAATGTGGCACCTGAGTCATGTCCACATTCATTCAGTATATGAACGTTATGAGGTAAGCGTAGGTGTCAATGAGCTCTGGATCGACCCTGTAAAACATAACGAAAACACGCCTATATAATTTTGACCCCCTTGAACCCCATTTTTATATAGTAAAACTGAGGTTTACAGGACCTTATTTTTCTTAACCTCTGCTCAAAACAAAGATTGTGGGTACTCATTAGAACCGCCTCATTGCAAAGATTATGGGTACTCGTTAGAACCGCCTCAATGAGGCGGTTCCAACGAGTACCCACAATCTTTGTTTTGAGCTCAAAACAAAGATTGTGGGTACTCATTAGAACCGCCTCATTGCAAAGATTATGGGTACTCGTTAGAACCGCCTCAATGAGGCGGTTCCAACGAGTACCCACAATCTTTGTTTTGAGCAGCGGTTCTAACGAGTACCCACAATCTTTGTTTTGAGCAGAAATAAGAAAAATATTGCAATTTTTCATCTTAATTTTTTGTTTTTCCACGGTAAAATTTACACTGTATTTGTATAGGCGTGTTTTCTTAATGAAGTGCACATTACGGTACTGAAAAACACTATCACAAGAAAAGAAAGTGTTGGTTTCATTGAAACACTTTCATAAGCAGTACTAAAAACAAAAGTGAAGGTAATGATCAGGAATCGATACATAAAAGATCTTTAGATGAGCGTTCACGTATTATTGAATTATATTAAACGGGTTGAGGAAAAGTGAAAAAAATGAGAGGCTCGCCGAGAATTTTATCCCTTAAACTAGTTTGATAAATTCAATAATACATGAGCACAAATGCAAAATGACATTTAATTGCATTTAATTCGCACTTCTATAAAAAAAAGTCAATATTCCGCCTTTAGTAAACGCTACGCGTTCAGAACGTCCTACGTGTTACGAGACGTATCGAAGTAATTTGCATATTTAATCCACTTACTCCAGTCTCTGAGGGAGTATTCGTGAATATAAGATGTCCAGAGAAAATAGTTCGACATATGTTTAGAAACATATCTGGGTGCAACAGAATCGAGGGCGATTGTGCGGTCCGAGAAATCCAAGATGGCCACCAAGATGGCGGCCATTTTCCCCAAAATGCACGTGTTCCTTAAATAAGCTGCTACAACAGGTTTCTCACGTGTTGTGGACTCAAATGGTCTATAATGACAAAACGATAAATGCGACACTCTTTACTTCCTGGCCCTAAAATAAATCAATTAAAGACATAAAAAGATGTAATATTATGAAGAACGCGGCGTCTGATCAGGGCCTCCACTGTTTGCTAAAAGTTTAGTAATTTTTCAAATATACATGTCATTTGAAGAAAACACAACTTGACACCCCTACATTTTGAAATGGACTTCTGGTGTATAAGGGAGGAAGATTCCATTTGGAACAAAAAGGGTTAAACCGTCTGCTTATGGGAAACTTCAATATCAAGTATATAAATTTCTTCACTTGGTTAAACGATTCAGGGCCACCATGGACCTCTTGTATGAATGAATGGTTGTTTGTATGTGAAAATATCCAAACATTATAAGTATTCGGCATAAGGTTTATTAAGACGCCCATTATTTTCAGCATACATTGTACCAGTATGTAAAGGGCTCAGTTACATTTTTTTGTTCTTACCTCATATAAAAATAAACGACAAAGTCTGTTATAACGGATCACATCCCATTCTTTAAATGCTAGCATAAACATACAACATAAACTTGGTTTCCACATGGTCGTATGTGCTTTGAAAGACGTTTTTTTTATAAATTAAGATACATGTATATGTACATAAATTCTGCTTAAAGCGAAATTTCTTTTTTACATGTACTATATTATATGTAACATTAACATCTATTTATCAGACAAATTAGCACTTATTGTATTACCTACTATTATTACTTGACCACACCGTATAATCGGCTGTTGCGAAGACAGATTACTGTCTCGATAAGCTGACCAATATGCAATATGTTGACTTTTGCTGCTAATAGTGAAAATTTAAATGCCTGGACACTCTGGCTATGATAAGGCGTTGCCAGCTCGTAGAAAAATATGTTTAAATAAAATCGCTCCATCTGTACGTCTGAGCAACAAGGTATATTATATCCACTTATTCAAACAACAACTACAATACTTGAGCACCAATTCTGCCAAATAAGACCGCACAGCTCGGTTAAATAAACTAACCACGCTCCCCTAAAGTAGCCAGCTGTCAAGAAAAATGCTGTCTCTGACTACAGATTATTTTTCACGTGGCTGTCAACCATCTAAATAATTGCAGTTGTTGTGAGAACAAACGGGTGTAATATACCTTGTTCCTCAGACGTATAGCTGAAGCCGCAAATCAAATTTTAATGCGGTTTTCTATAAACATATTTCTCAACGAGCTCGCAATGACTTATCTGGGCTTGAAATATAGCCAAAGTGCTGTTACGGTATCTCAAGGCATCCAGTATCTTCTCCATTAGCAGAAGAAGTCAACAGAATGCCTTCTCGAGTTTTACAAACAAAAAACCATCACCAACCATTTCTTGGTCAGCTTGTCTCTGATCTGTCTTTCAGGCAGTTATCTGTCTTCTAAACAGCCGGTTGTACGGTGTGTTGACAGATAGGCGATAAATTGCCCACGACAAGATATTGTGTACAATTGGCAGCCATATACAATTTTAAGTACAAAATGGATTACATCACGAAAACACACCTATATAAGTTTTACCCCCGCCCCCTGAAACCCCACTTTTATATAGAAAAACTGAGATTTACAGGTGTGTACAATATGTTTCATATTTCTGCATGGAAACCCATATTGGTAATGTATCTGAATATGTTTGTTATTCGTCAGTTTACTCCACCCACTTTACAGAGAATTAAAAAAATACTTAAATAACAATCAAAATATGGCTTTCAAGTAAGTTTCCATTCCGTCTAATTTCTGAATAAATTTCAGAAGCACTATTAATTCTTACCCTGCTATTCACGGCAGCCCTTTCTTTGCAAACAGTGTAGATCCAGATCAGATGGCAGGATCTACACTGTTTGACATTCAATCTATGAATTTGTAGGAATAAATTACATCAAGTAATCTGATTGGTTCAAAGTCAGAAATGGGTGTGGCTAAACTGAATATTCAGCAAGAGAAGGGTTAATACAATCCTGCTTCTCTGGCTGACAATTTTGGAAAAGAAATCTCACCCAGCTTGGTGATTTTCTTTCAAAATTTGTTCAATTTTCATCTTAATTTTAACGGCCTTTGTCATGCATATCGAAAACACGCCTATTAATTTTGATCCCCATGTACCCCACTTTTATATAGTTAAACTGGGGTTTACAAGGGTAAACTTTATTTTTCTTATTTCTGTTCTAAAATATAGATTGTGGGTACTCGTTAGAACCGCCTCGATGAGTAACGAGTACCCGCAATCTATATTTTAGAACAGAAATACGAAAAATATCACAATTTTTTATCTTAAAATTTCCGTTTTATCCGCGATAAAGTTTAATGTATTTGTATAGGCGTGTTTTCGTAATGAGAATGTTACTTTCTGCCCAACTAAAATGTTATTGAATTGCATATTAATACCTCTTTGCTTCTATTATATTATGAACATGTTTGTCCAAAAACAAATGCGAAGCAAGAAGTAACTGCTTATTCAGGCCATTATGCATTTTCAGTAAAATGGCATCCATGTTGGCGGCCATCATGGATTTCTCGGAACGCACAATGATTCCGGACTTTCTTGCAAACAATTTTCTCTTGGCCTCTCATGTTCAGAAACACCCCATCATGCACTGTATTAACCCTTTTCCTGCTGAACCCAGGTAGATCTTATCTTTCAAACAATGAAGATCAAGATCAGATGGCTTCTGATCAGGATCTTCATTGGTTGTCAGTTTCTGAATTTGTCGCAATAATTTGCATCAAGTAATCTGATTGGTTGATAATCGATAGTTGGTGTGGCATATTCAGCAGGTCAAGGGTTAACTAGTGGATCACCGAATTTAATACGCGACGTTCGTTGATGAAATTTGATTTTTAATTACTTTACACATTCCATCCAAAACACAGAGGGACAGAAGCACGCACACACACAAAGCAACGGTACCGTTAGGCTCTTGGATTCATATATTCTCTTTTTCGTTTTTATTCTGACATTTACGTATATGATTTTAGACAAAAATCGCAACATAAATGTCAAAACTAAAAAACGTACGAAACACGATCTCTTGATAATAGACGTACGGTACCGTAACGTTACGAAAACATGCCATAAATTATACCGCAGAAATAGCGAACATTTTCAAAAGACTAATTTTGATACTTTTCTTATTTCTGCTCAAAATATAGATTGGGGGTACTCATTAGAACCGCTTCATGGAGGCGGTTCTAACGAGTACCCACAATCTATATTTTAGAGCAAAAATAAGAAAAATAAGGTTTATCCCTGTAAATCCCAGGTTTACTTGATAAAAGTGGGGTTCAAGAGGGTCAGAATTATATAGGCGTGTTTTCATGGTGATAAAACATTATAAATAGAAAGCCAAAAGGACAATTTCTTTCCCAAAAAATGAACACATGGCTATCCAAATGGTACATACAAGCAAAGACAAACGATAATGATAATAAACCACAACAGAAGCACGCCCTTGGAACGGTCAGTAAAAGATTTTACGGGTGGCGTGGGGTGGGGCTTTAATAGATTTTACGTGGTCACAACTCTCGCCCTTAATTCTGCCACGGACTTTGTAAAACTGCTTATGCCCTCTAGAGTACAACTGAGTAGCACACAATTTGGAATGATACTGAAATAGTCTCACTGTTTCCAAAGGTATTTGACCGAAAAGATCAGGGAACGTCATTTCGCAATTAAAGGCATTTATTCTTGTAACAGTAGGACGCACCATGTGTTCACAATTGTTTTATTGCTCAGTGTGATATTCTGTCTGTAGCAGATCAAAGGCGGTCCTTAATAGGGGGATAAGTAGCTCTTGTTGGATCTCCTGCATGAGGCACTTAAGGGGAAAATCAATAATGTACACTCTAGCCAACCTTTAGTAAACTATTGATTTTCCCCAAAGCGACCCCTTACCTGTTGAAGACAGAGGGGATCTCTTCAGTCAGCACTGAGGGCTACATAATAGTACGTAATGAAATGAGAGTCCTCAATAATCAAGAATAAATGCCTTTAAAACCACCTTAAATAAAGAAAAATACACATACATGTAAGAGTACACTTTCTTAGACTGGAAACCGACAACTGACTTTGTTAAATTAGCGGAAAGGAGAGAGTAATCGTGGTAAAAATATGTGATCATTCTCATAAAAGACCTAGCGGGGATTGAACCTGCGACCGCCTGATCATGCCTCAGACGCGCGTCCAACGGAGCCGCCGAGGCCGTGCGTGGATAGGAAAAATGACCTGCTCGACACGATCTTAACAGTTTTGACTGGGCCGTTAAAGTCTAAGCAAACATTAACTTACTCATCATGAAAACAGGTCCATGTAACTTTGACCCCCTTGAACCTCACTGCAAACTGGGGTTGACAGGGGTATTTTTTCTGCCCCAAAAACATTGATTGTGGGTACTCGTTAGAACCGCCTCACTATGTTTCTGCCCAAAAACATATTGGGGGTACTCGTTAGAATCGCCTCGCTGAGGCGATTCTAACTAGTTCCCACAATATCAAATTTGTTGCATGTATCTGAAAATGTTTATTGGTAAAATTATTAATTGACACGTGTTTGAATAGGCGAGTTTTCATAATGTGATCTGTGAGTCGTCCTTGAGCGATCATGGTAGAAACGTGACTCAGTATAGGGAAAATCGGCCCCGCCCATCGGGGCTTGAGGAAATATATGGGCTGCATGATGCTTCCACGCAGAGCTGAAACCGACCCGCACACGAGTACTGGTAAACCGCTTAAGGGATCTAAGCCTGCCAAGGCAAAGCGGTGCGAGAAGGTCCGTCCATGCTTATAAACCCTATTGGTTTCATTGGGCGACAGGGCTTGAGATGTCATTTCATCTTAATGTCGGGTAAAAGTCCCACAAAATTGGAAGCAACGTCTCCAAAATGACCTATTACAGTGTTGGTGGGGACGTTAAATCTCAACTCAAACAAACAAAAAAGTATAGGGCACAGTACCCTGACGGATGCGCACGTTGATCCCAGTGAAGTGGTAGAGAGCCGTTGATGGATGATACTATGTTTACTGTACTTACACCGAGATGTCAAGGTGTAAGCTAATACGTCAAATTGCCGACAGCTAAATTATTGGCCTCCTTCTGTGCATATATACTTTGATCGAATTCTTCCGCAACAGTCAGCCATATAGACCATTACAGACTTATTCTTGTCCAAGGGATGATATAATTTCATTATGTGAGTTTACTGTAGAGCTGCTACGAGAGACAATCAATGAAACGGCCACCAGGGGCCCCCAGTCCACTGTGGAGAATGTGCTATATGAAATCAATTCTAACCCTTAATCAATTGCATGCGAGAAACCCTTAAAGTAGTACCTAGGCAAACATTGCAGGCCCAGATCAGACGTCACAGAACGCGGCGTCTGCTCAGGGCCTTCACTATTTGCTAACAGAATTTTCCTTCAAAAATAGAATAAAAATGACAATAAATAGGCCTGACACCCCTTATATGACAAATGGCCTTGTCCAACATATAGCAATGGAAGAGTCCACTAGCATAACTGCAACTGAAATGCTGTCTGTGTCTTCTGATGCACTAGTAGATCTTTCAAAATTTTCAAAACGTAATGCGTATTATGTGATCGTAGTGTCAAGCAGTGTGGGCCCTGATCAGAGGAGCAGTCTGATCTTGCAACTCTGGCTTTTACAGTAACCAGCAGACAAGAAACAGACGACAGTTGTTGTTATTGACATCTTAAGGGTTAAGAAACACTATAACATGCACTAAAATGCTATTTTTAATGGAACTGGAGTTGGTCGGGTTTTGGCAAGCTCGCATGTGCTTAAAGTCACCCTTTCAGTGTTCGTGTGTCCTTCCAGTATCTCTGTTCGGTTGTTTGTTTGTCCCCCGACTGTGTACACCCCAGATTCGGGTGGGTTGTCAGTAAATGGCTCACCAACTGCCGCCTTGTTAGACTCCTAACACTTGCATTAAAACGTAACAGTTTTGAGTTAAGTTGCAAACATACATGGGCCCCGTCAAGCGATTTTGGTACTTATCGCCTATGCGAGCAGCGAAGGTTCAGGCGAGCCTGCGCATCCGCGCAGTCTCGCCAGAACCTTCGCTGCTCGCTCATACAACTTGAGCAGTGAATCAAGAGGAACCTTCTGAATGGCTGGGCATGCGCAGTTAAAACTTGTCATGACGGAATGCTCGAAGACCCAAATTCGCTTGGCGGGGCTCACATGTAATTTACAAGTACACTGTACAGTTATGGGAGCTGAAATGGCAAAAGCATTAGTCAACATATTCATGAGAAAGGTGAAGAATCAGCTTCTTAGTTTAGTATCTGTGAAACAATTTTCATGGCTAAGATTCATTTGCAACATTGAAAAAGACACATGGTCGTACACATGAGAGCCCGGATGCTTTCCTCAAAAAGGAGAAAATCTTCCACCCAGCTATCAGTTTTACAAGGGTAATGTCCTTGTCTAATGTAATATAAGAATCGTATATGGGTGTGAGGGGTGGATGGAAAAATCCGTCCCGAGGGTCACTGTCCGGCATCACGAGGCTTGCCGAGTGATGCCGGACAGTGATCCCGAGGAACGGATTTTTCTATCCACCCCTCACACCCATATAGGATTCTTTTTCTTGCATACCTTCCATTTCTATTGCGAATTTTTAATGCTGCTATCACTTCGGTTACCGACGTCCGCCATTTTGTGATGACACAACAGGAATGTTTAGTGACGTCACGCATGACGACGCCTCACATGAGGTTGTAATCAACCAGTGCATTTATCAAACACGCGGTTATATTCAATTAACGGTCGGAACACCAGGGTCAGAACATAAATTTCTATCCCAGGGTAAAATCACGGATTTCCTTGTCTGGTGTGCAAGAATGTTGGTTACTAATTGATGTTCCGTCTTTGGTTGGGCCCATCGGAGTTTAACTGTTGGTTCAGCATTTCAGTGGTCTGTGGCTTCCAAGGTGGTTCTTCTGTCGCGGTTTCTTTCTGTTATGGTTTGTCTTTGAGTGTGTATCGCTTATATATGTTTAGTTTGGATAGCCAACTGGCCATTTTGTGGAAAGTAACTGTCCTTTTGGCGTTCCGCTATTGATGTTTCATTTGGGTCTAGTTATTTAATGTTTGTGTTTCTTTCACTTTTGTGTCTCTGATGGGCGGTGCGGGTTAATAGTATCGATTCCTGATCATTGCTTCACTTCTATTTTACTGCTGAGATTTTGTTCCTTGGCACGAAGACACGATAAATTGGCGACAAAATATCGATAGATCAGTCTACTAAGCCAACAGATACAAACCAGTAGTTTTTGTCATCAAGCTGTCATCAAAAGCACCACAGCAAGAACAAACCGTACAATTCTGGGTCCAGTTGTTCAAAGCATCGTTAGCTTAACCAGCTCAGTAGCGGTCAAGTTGTTAAGTGTTCTTGCAATTACTCGTACAATATCCGACATTCTGTAATTTTGCTGAACAAATGTGAGGAGCTTTTGCATTAGCAAAAGCACCTCACATTTTATCAGCAAAAATTTCAGCATGTTTGCCGAATTTAAGGATCAAATTAAAAAGTTATGCTAGCTAACGCCGTTGTTAGTTTTGAACAACTGGGCCCAGCATTGCCTGTCAGGCGTATTTGCTTTGCACAGGAAACTTTCGACTTTGGAACAAACGAACTAAGCAACCAGTTTATACGACTGTATGTTTGTTTGTTTGATTTGAGGTTTAACGTCCCCGTCAACACTGTAAAGGTCATTTTGGAGACGTTGCTTCCAATTTTGTGGGACTTTTACCCGACATTGAGATGAAATGACATCTCAAGCCCTGTTGACTAATGAAACCAATAGGGTTTATAAGCAGGGACGGTCCGACTCGCACCGTTTTGCTTGGGCAGGCTTAGATCTTCTAAGCGGTTAATCACTACTCGTGTGCGGGTCGGTTTCAGCTCTGCGTGGAAGCATCATGCAGCCTCTCTATTTCTTAAAGCCCCGATGGGCGGGGGCGGGACGACTTATGTACCAGTAACAGGACATTTTCCTGTCAAGGCAAGGCAACAAGAAAGATAGCATATGCTATCTTATAAGCCCGAATCAACCAAGGACAAATCCCTTTTGACATAACTTGAAAAGTGAAGATTGTCCACAAGCACTAGTCCATCCTAGACACGTTTGAACACTTGAGTGGGTCTCAAGAAACCCAGCATGGCCTGTAGAATACCAAGGAGTCTCCGCGATCTTCTTGTACGAGATAAACTAATACTCCATGTGAGTGATGATGGTCCCTGAGGGAAACCATGTCCCTGCCGCACCTGCCACAGGACAAGATGCATGTGCTGCAAAATGGTCGATTGAGGTTGTAAAACCTGCGTCTGGCGATACATAACACTAACTGCAAAATAATCAACTTAATTAACCTCCCATCTTCCTATTTATGCGGCAAGCAATATGTAGGAGTTAGCGTTAGCGACGACTGGGACACAACAGATTCCTAAGTCTCTTGTCGTAGGCCATTTCCGATCAGCTGTCAATGATTTTCTGGCCCATGTGACTGTATGCGGCATGGGTCATAGTCTAAGCTGGACTGTAAATATGCGCAAGTCACGAAAAGGATACTGGGTCCGACATCAGAATACTCTGAGGCCAAAACGGTATCAACAAAGGAGACTAAGTGGCACAAAAAACGGAGTCGGGTCCGACAGAGGGAAAGAAAAGTTTAAAAACCAGGATGCAACTGTATAAGTTACGTTTTAATTATTTTTTTTAAAAGCTCAAACCGATTGTTTAATAACTGTTGGTAGTGGATCATACAACCCAGTTCTCCGCACTCATTAACACATCGCTACAACACACAGCTACAAATATTGGCATCGATAATGACATTAATTTATTCAGCGCCAGTGAAAACGCCGAGCCCGAAAAGGGCGCCTTTATTCGATTTAGTTCACAGTCAATTTGTATATGTTAATCGCTTTGTATCTTTTTGTCACCTTCCTTTTTTCACATTTTTATCATTTCAAATGTATGTTTAAAAATTTGATGAAGGCAATAGCCGAAAGCGCTTAGTTTGTCTATTGTTATGCACTGTTGATGATATAATCCAATCATATACTTTATTCCAGATTGTTGTAGAAACCTGTTATAGAATCCAGTGCCACCGAATAAATTTTATTTCTAAAATTTATACATTTTCAGGCTGACCAACTTTCCGAAGAAACAGTTGCAGGTAAGTGCTGCCGTCCTTGTTACCCAGACAGCGTGCTGTGAGAATGGCTCATGGCTCTGAAATTGCTTTTTTTGTTCTGATAAAAAATCCAAAGGTGCAATCCATAATTTTTATACGTTTGAAGGTTGCAGCTATATGAATATGATATTGATGTTTTCAAACAACATAAATCGACCAATTATTGCCCGGCAGGCACCCGTCGCAAGAGCAACGTCAAATCAACGTCGTTGCACCGACGTAGATGTAACGTTGTATAAAAGTAATGACGTTGCACCAACGTTCATGTGACGTCACAAATACGTCATGTGCCTGCTGACCTGTTTCCTGTAAGCTTTGGGATGAGGAATAATGTAACTTGGCAACTGAAGATGAACTGACACAGAGGACAAAACATGTTTTTATACAATGTAGCCCTCGGTCAAGTTGTTCAGTTGACAATAACATTAATGCAGCATTGACTCTTTGATCATTTGATATCATGGCAAATGTGCTAATATTTTTTTTTCAACAAAAATACAGAGTATAAGATATTTTATTTGATATTTGACCATGATGAGTTCGTAAAGCCAATGGTGCTATGAATAATCGAAGCAATTACGAAAACACGCCTATGCGAATACATTATAACCTTTATCGCCGATAAATGAAAATGTTAAGATGAAAAATTTTGATTTTTTTCTTATTTCTGCTCAAAATATAGATTGTGGGTACTCGTTAGAACCGCCTCGATGGGGCGGTTCTAACGAGTACCCGCAATCTATATTTTAGAGCAGAAATAAGAAATAAGGGTTACCCCTGTAAACCCCAGTTTTACTGTATAAAAGCCCCCGCCCATAGGGGCTTGAAGAAATATATGGGGTGCATGATGCTTCCACGCAGAGCTGAATACGGCCCGCACACTAGTACTGGTAAACCACTTGGAGGATCTAAGCCTGTCCAGGAAGCGCGGTGCGAGACGGACCATCCATGCTAATAAACCCTATTGGTTTCATTGGGCGACAGGGCTTGAGATGTCATTTCATCTCAGTGTCGGGGTAAAAGTCCCACAAAATTGGAAGCAACGTCTCCAAAATGACCTTTACAGTGTTGACGGGGACGTTAAACCTCAAATCAAACAAACAAACAAACAAAAAACCCAGTATAACTGTATAAAAGTGAGGTTCAAGGGTGTCAAAATTATATAGGTGTGCTTTCGTGATGCATCCTAAATTCACAGACCGATATGTTGCATGTTGTTTAGACCATGCAAGAGATGCTAGACTTTCATTTGCATTGATATTCTGCCCATCACGCAAACAAGTCCGAGTGAAACGCCACATTATTCTCGTATATCGAAAAGTGAATTTTTCAAGGGTGCACCTCATTTCCATATTGTTGCTCTAACAGGTAGATTTTGAGTGCTCATTAAAAGCACTGACGCCTCAATAAAGCACTGTCGTCATTTCAGTGTATAGGTCATTCTGGAGACATTGCTACCAACTTTGTGGGACTTTTACCCGACTTTGAGAAGAAATGACATTTCAAGCCCTGTCGCCTAATGAAACCAATAGGATTTATTAGCATGGACGGTCCTACTCGCACCGCTTTGCCTGAGCAAGATTGAATCCTCTAAGCGGTTTGCCAGTGCTCGTGTGCGGTCCGTTTCAGCTCTGCGTGGAAGCACCCATGATACAGCCCAAAATATTTCTTTCAGCCCCGATGGGTGGGGGCGAGTCACTTCTTTGTCGATTGTCTCTGAGCGAAAGCTGTGAAAATGCTCCTTAATTGGCACCTACGCTATTTCTTTTAGCCATTCAATTTATATTTTAAACTGACAGTGTAAATCTTGGACAGACGCCGCGTTCTGGGATGTCTTGTCTTGATATACACTGTTTGGTAATGGCCAAGATCATACGTTTACAGCATTCTGACAGCGAAACATATAGCACGACTTTAAGCAATTGGTTTTTCTCAATTTTAAGGCCCTTTTAAGATTATTTCACTGATATCGACCCGATCGTTTATCAGAGGTGGGCAAAAACCGGAACACCCGGAGAAACACCACCTGCTGACCTTCCGTTGCAGAACGTGGCGTCTCATCTGTGACCCGAGCCAGGCTCGAACCCACAGCGGTGAGAGACTTAATGATTAAGAGTCATCGCGCTTATCCACTAGGGCACGGAGGCACGACAAATAATTGTGATCTTGATTTCGTACTTGTAAGAGCTGTGTGGCTCAGTATTATTGAATTCACCTGGACATCATCAATTGTATAACTTAACTTGGCTATTTACATTATGAAAACACGCCTATACAAATACATTGTAAAATTTATCTCCTAAAAATGAAAATTTTAAGATGAAAAATTGTGATATTTTTCTCATTTCAGCTCAAAATATAGATTGAGGGTCCTCGTTAGAACCGCCTCATCGGAGGGGGGGGGGGGGGGGGGGGGGAATCTAACGAGTACCAACAATCTATATTTTAGAGCAGAAATAAGAAAAATAAGGTTTACCCCTTTAAACCCCAGTTTTACTGAATAAAATTTGGGTTCAAGGGGGTCAAAATTATATAGGCGTGTTTCGTGATGATTTTGAGTTGAATAATCGACCAAAAATACCTTAACTTTTCACACGGCAAAAAAGCCATTTCTAAAGCCAAGGAATACGTTTTTTCGTTTTGGTTTTACGGTCCTTTCTACATTATTTCACTTATTTCGAGGCAAATGATAATCAGAGATGGGCGAAGGAGAAAATAATACCTGACCTCCCGTTGCAGAAGCTGGTGACTTATATGTCCTACTTCCTCCTGTAACATTTCATGTCAGACACGTAGCATTACGAAGTTGTACAGAATCAGACGGCTGATCCGTCTTATGACAGTCATGCAACAATTCCATTCATTAGTCAATAAGCCAAACATTGAATAATACTTAGAATAATATGTCTGGTTCTATTTGAGCCAGCGCATGACAAAACCTACAAAAAGACATTTGCGCCCAACGAAGACTCAGATCAGCCAGCGCATCTGCGCAGTCTGATCAGAGTCTTCGTTGTGCGCTCTAAGGGTAGCTAAGGGCCAAAGGCTCCTCCATGCAACAAGAGAAGTCTCTGGTTAGATTATATGGATGCGCAGGCTGATCTGAGTCTTCGCTGGGCGCACATGTCTTATTGTAGGTTTTATCATGCTCTGGCTCCTTTGTAATTGTGTAAGGGAAGAAATCGGGTTTATTAAATATCAGTTACTGTAATGGGTGTCTAACAATCTCCCAAATGAGCCCCGTTGTGTGAAAGCCTGTATTTGGACCACGAAAACACGCCCATATAATTTTGAACCCCTTAACTCCAAATAGTATATAGTAAAACCTCGGTTTAGAGGGGTATACGTACACCTTATTTTTCTTCATTCGGCTCGAAACATAGATTGTGGGTACTCGTTAGAACCGCCTCTCCGATGCGGTTCTAACGAGCATCCACATTCTATGTTCTGTACAGAAATATATAACTGTAAGATTTTTATCTGAGAAATTTCAGTTTTTGGTGGTGAAATTTTCGATATACATGTTTTTGAATAGATGGTTTCTGTAGTGCTCAGCTGCACAAAGTAGCACGGGTATGATTGAAAGTTTAGAGAAAGAAACTTGAAGAATTTTCAAAGATACCAACTAGACTGCGCGGATGCGCAGGCTTAGCTTCTTCTTTCAAGTGTTGTCACCTTTGTTGTTCGCAAAATGACAAAAAAAAAATAATAATAACATGTCAATGTACGATATTGCCGTCCAACGACAAACATTAGGTAAAAACTGTAACATCTTTCTTATTACTGCTTTAAACATGGATTGTGGGTGCTTGTTAGAACCGCCTCATTTATTAGAACCGCCTCGGTTCTAAGGAGTACCTAACATAGATTGTGGGTGCTTGTTAGAACCGCCTCAATTAGGCGGTTCTAACGAGTACCACAATCTATGTTTTTGAGCAAAAATAAGGAATATAATGAAAACCCCTATTCATCAGCTTTTCTCGTAATGGTAGGGAAAATGCCACCTGTTGGAATAGGGGCATAGCAAATAATCTTTTGTCGGTTATGGGCATTCGAACTCGGGTTCATGAAATGAACCCATTACGAGTACACAGCCATGCGACAGAGTGCATTTTTCACATCTCCGAAAAGGCTACTCTTCTGATGAAAATCTTTCATATTTTTTGTTATTTTTACATCAAACATAGGTTGTGGGTGCTCGTTAGAACCGCCTCATCGAGCGGTTCTAACGCGTACACACAACCTATATCTTGGAGCAGAGTGAGTGAGTGAGTGTTTGAGTTTTACGTCCCACCAACAGCTAAGGTCATACGGAGAAGGGACTTCGGTTTAAAGACTCATCCGAAAGTCTGGAGAAGCCCGGGATCGATCCTGCGAACACTGGTTTACAAGGCGAGTAGCGTAACCACTGCACCATGGAGGCTTCTAAGAGTGAGTGAGTGATTGAGTTTTGCGTCCCACCAACAGCTAAGGTGATACGGTGACGGGACCTCGGTTTACAGACTCATCCGAAAATCTGGAGAAGCCCGGGATCGATCCTGCGACCCCTGGTTTACAAGGCGAGTAGCGGAACCACTACACCACGGAGGCTTCTGAAATCTTGGATCAGAAATAAGAACCATACTAGTTACCCCCGTAAACCCCAGTTGTCTCTATATTAGGTGGCTTTAGGGGAGTGTTCATTTCACGGACTTGTTCACGTGATGGGTCTTTCAGTTTGTTTGGAGTTTAACGGCCCGGTCAACACTATGTAGGTCATATCGAGCCGGTTTGTTTACGTAACCACACTTTTTATGGACAGACTTATACATACATGTACGTGTAAGGGGTTAATAAGGACAGTACACATTCTTTCACCAGACACTAACAACTGACCTTCTTGGATCAGCGGAAGGTATCGAACCCGCGATCTCCCGGTCACCAGTCAGACGGGCAGACGACATAGCTAACGAAAGCCTAAGTGAAAACATTTTAATACTTAGTGCTCAAAATTATAGCTTCGAACCCACTAGTCGATCATAAGTCGAACGCGTTAACGCGCTCAAAATTGGAATTATGGGTAAACGAACTCAATTGAGCCGCCTAAAATAGACGGTTGTAACGAAACGGTTCTACAATATACATTGTAACGACAACCCCCCCCCCCTCACACACACACAATCCCCTCCCCCACCCCAAGTCTACATCTGTATATTTACAGCAGAACAAGTATGGTAGATTTTCTCATGAGAAATATCATTTTCAGAGTTGTGGGAAAAGGTATTATTTTGAATGGGTATATGTCATCACGAAAATGCGTGAATATAATTTTTACTCCCTCGAATCCCACTTTTATATAGTAAAATTGGGGTTTACAGGGGAAACCTTTCTTTTTCTTATTTCTGCTCTAAAATATAGATTGTGGGTACTCGTTAGAACCGCCTCGATGAGGCGGATCTAACGAGTACCAAAAATCTATATTTGAGTAGAATAAGAAACTATATCATATTTTTTCGTCTTAAAACTTTCTTTTTTTCGGCGGTAAAGTTTACAATGTATTTGTATAGGCGTGTTTTCTTAATGTAATAAGAATACAGGTGTTATTTTATAGAGTACCAAGAGGCGTTCGGTCTATTTGACAAAGATGGGAATGGAATGATAACAACATCAGAGCTTGGGACAGTGATGAGATCCCTGGGACAGAATCCAACAGAAACAGAATTAAAGGACATGATCAACGAAGTCGATGTTGATGGTAAGAAAACAAAAAACAAACTAGATCGCGCAGTCGATGGTAAACCATCGCAAATACCCCCTTTTCCTATTTTTCTACTTTCTGACCGTTGACCTTGGGGCCATATTGGGGTCAAGGTCACAGAAAAGTAGCCCACTGCCATGTACTATCCACATGCAAAGTTGCAAAGTTTCAAGTGTAACTTCAGTGGTTGCAGAGGAGATCCATTTACAAGAAACGTGACGGACGGACGGACAGACAGACAGACGACCACTCAACTCTTGTACGAAAACAATATACCTGATTTTTCTTCGAAAAAGCGGATATAAAAATGCTCGTGAACACATACACAGGTGCACAGAAAAGTGTGCAAATTTGGTAGGCCACATTTCAGTTTGATACACATACATCCTGTCATGCAACTGCATGTAGTCAAAGCACAAAATGGTGTCCGTTTCATTTCAGACTCATGCATTGTCCAATCAAATCATATCTCAAATGTCATTCATGATCATAAAGAAATATTTTCAGAGGATAAACTTTTCACTGACCGTTCTAGTGCGGTTCTTCTGTCGCGGTTTATTTTTATTGTGGTTTGTCTTTGGTTGTGTGTATCGCTTATATTGTTTTGTTTTGGATAGCCAGTGGGCCATTTGTGGGAAAGTAACTGTCCTTTTGGCTTTCTGCTATTGATGTTTCCATTATTAGGGTCTAGTTAGTTTATGTTTGTGTTTCTTTCCCTTTGGTGTCACTGATAAGAGCTGTGGGTTAATTATATCGTTTCCTGATCTATTTCTATCTTCACTTCTGTTTAGAAAACTAGGTTTAGGTCACCAAAATAGAAGCCGTTTGTGGCCAGAAACTTTACAGTTTTCGGGAGCCTCCAAGACATCCAAAATTTAATTAAATCTTTGGTAAGTTGTAATTATATAGTGTACCAAGTTCGACTAACGTTCATCAGTTCTCAAATGAAACGCATATAAGCCATTTTTATGCACAAAACTGACAGTTTTCCAGAACCTGTGACTTTAGAATAAGGTCAAGGTCACAAAAATCTATTCCAATCTTTGGTAATTTACAATGATATATTCTACCAAGTTTGGCACAATTTGATAAATTTATTCATGAGGTAGGTTGCAGACGAGCCACAATTCATTACGAAAACACACCTATACAAAGGAAGTGTGACATTTATCGCAAAAAAAAAAAAGGAAAAATGAAAATTTTAAGATGAAAAATTGTGATATTTTTCTTATTTCTGCTCAAAATAAAGATTGTGATGTTTATTGAGGCGGTTCTAACGAGTACCCTCAATCTATAGTTTAGAGCAGAACTATGACAAATTAGGTATACCCCTGTAAACCCCAGTTTTACTATATAAAAGTGGGGTTCAAAGGGGTCAAAATTATATTGGCGAGTTTTCGTGATGGAACGTTTGTGGGGCCCTGTTGTCAAGAACACCAAAATGATCAAATCTGTGGTGCCTTTTAATAGTGTATTGTACCAATTTTGACCAAAATTCATCAATTCATTCATGAGATAAGGTGCAGACAAGCTCTTATTGGCCAAACATTGATCAAAATTGATTGTTTTTCATGGCCTTGAAAATGAGGTCAAAGTCATCAAAACCTAATTAGTATCCCCAAACCTAGTGATGTATTCATGCACGTTGGACCAGAATCCATTCATTTGTACCCTAAACAGCCAACGCCGACGCAAACGGGATCCGCACCAAAAACAACCCCACACTTAAAAAGGAACAAGTGCTTGTGCAAATGAGTTTGTTTGATTTGAGGTTTAACCTCCCCGTCAACACAGTATAGGTCATTTTGGAGACATTGCTTCCAATTTTGTGGGACTTTTACCGAACATTGAGATGAAATGACATCTCAAGCCCCGTCGTCCAATGAAACCAAAAGTGTATATTGTACCAAGTTGGACCAAAATTCATCAATTCGTTCATGAGATAGGGCAGGACAGGCTTAGATCCTCTAAGCGGTTTACCAGTGCTCATGTGCGGTCGGTTACAGCTCTGCGTGGAAACATCATGCAGCCCATTTATTTCTTCAAATGTCGAAATGAGACCAATCAATTTATTTTGCTTGATCCAGTTTTAGAATTCTTGGACGAATGCCATTTCCTTGTCAAACCGACATGATGCAAAGAGAAACGTTGAAAAAACTTCATAGAATCCCCACATGCATATGTTGGAGTATTAATACGAAAATATCGTAAATTTGCACCAGAAAAATGACCCTTTTTGAGATACATATACATGCATGAAATAACACACATGCCAAAACGGATGTGTCAATGTAATTGAGCCTTTTCTAGTGAGTAAGTGAATGTTAGAGATTTACGTCCCACCAACAGCTAAGGTCATACGGAGACGGGACCTCGGTTTAAAGACTCATCCGAAAGTCTGGAGAAGCCCGGGATCGATCCTGTGATCCCTGGTTTACAAGGCGAGTAGCGTAACCACTACACCCCGGAGGCTTCTCTCTTCCTTATCTAGACAGATATTGTTGTGGTTAGTAATAGTTTTGAATTTTGGTTAAAGTAATTATGTCAGATAAAAATCTAAAGTGGTGCGCCTTCAAAGCTACAACAACTTTTGGAGAAAAAACAAACAAACAACAAAAACAAACAAACAAACACAACCAAAACAACAACAACAACAAACAAACAAATAATATGCCGACGTCATTCTTCTGGTAGTTCCAGATCACAGAGTGTTTAGGAAGTATTCTTTTTCTTTGTTTGGGTTTTCCTTCTTCAAAATTATTTCTCTTATTTCGAGCCGATCGTTAATCAGTGGTGGACGAAAACCGGAGTGTTCGGAGGGAAACCACCTGACATTCGTCGTAAAACTTGGCATCTCACATGTGGCCGATAATACATGTGTAATAGTTAACAGTGCTCTTCATAACGAAAACACGCCTATATAATTTTGACCCCCTTGAACCCCACTTTTATATGGTAAAACTGGGATTTACAGGGGTAAACCTTATTTTTCTTATTTCTGCCCTACAATATTGTAACACTGCCCCGGTAACTTGATTTAAGATAACGTACAGCGTGCAAGTCTGTGAAAATCTATCACCTTCTTGATGGACGATGACACAGCAACAAGATTATATTTGCTTGAACAATTATTTTATTTTATTTTACTCAACAAATAATGTGATAACTTGCCGACACATGACTAGATTAAAACAGTGAAGAGAAACTTAGTGTGGCTTCAGCTAGGAGGAATGAAGTATTAAGTGGGTGGGGTACGGGCTTTTTGTTTGGGAGAATGCTTCGAACTTCGTCTGATTTTGGCTCTATTTTCTCCCCTTACAGTTACTGTATTACTTTCTCACCCAAAGACTGGAAATATAAGATATCTTTGGAAAGTATGGAAGAATAATGCTGAGAACAACAACAGACGGCTTCCCACGGTCAGTTTCGGGGACACAACCGAATATCTGGTCGTTTTCGCGGCCTTATATACCCCCGGGTTTCTCGGTCGCGGCGACCGTCTAAGCGGTCTAACGGTCGACCGAAGAACCGGTTAAACGGTCGCAAATCGCTCATTTCCGTAAAAGCTCGGAAGTAGAAAGGAAGCTGCGCAGACCGAAATGCGCCATAGAATTTGACAGTTAGTCAATTAAAAACTTTCTTCCGACAAATACAAAAAAAATGAATAAACGTGCTGAGCCATAATTATTGAAACGGACAGATAGATTTCAATAATTCTACACGGAACTTAACTGTCAGTTATGGGAGATAAACCGAAATATGCCAAAATGGACTTTGAAATGGAAATAACAAGTGGAGATCGGCAATTACCACGCTGCATGCAAGCAGACGATAAAAATACATAAAAATCTTTCTACTCCTAGCCTTGCCACAATATAGATTGTGGGCACTTGTTAGATCTAATTCTTGAGCAGAAATAAGAAAAATATCAAAATTTTTCATCCTAAAATTTTCATTTTTTTTTCAGCGATAAAGGTTACAATGCATTTGTATAGGCGTGTTTTCGTAATGATAAATATCGAACGTAAATTAGCACAATCATATAGACTTTCGGATGAGTCTTTAAACCGAGGTCCCGCCTTCATATGACCTTAGCTGTTGGTGGGACGTAAAACTCAAACATACTCACTCTAGCACAATCATACTGCGCATTCCCAGGCTTTAAGACAAAAGATCAGGTAGAAATATGTTTTGGTCTATAAAAAGTTCTAATGAAGTTTTAAATAAATTGAAATCCAGACGTTTTAGTGCTTCAAGTCTCTCTATTTATGATTTTTCCACCCTTTACACTACACTTCCTCATAATCTTATAAAAGAAAAACTGATTTAATTGAATGGACATTTCAAGGGAAGACTCTCTGTATCTTGTATGTAATGTAAGTAGTACCTTTTTCACTTCTGAAGAGCATAAAAAATATACTTTATGGTCATTTCAGAACGTGTGTGAAGCTCTCATCTTTCTACTTGTCAATATTTATACCTCCGCAAACGTAGTTTGAAGGGGGTATACTGGAATCAGCCTGTCGGTTGGTTTGTCGGGCGGTCGGGTGTTACGTCTGCAAAATTATGTCCGCTCAACTCCTCCTTCACTATCAGTCGGATTCAACTGATACTTGCCATGATTGTTCACCAGGAGGGTTAGATGTGCAAGACACAAATTTCACTATAGTTTGTCCCCTAATGTCGGAGTTATGGCCCTTGATTTGCTAAAAAATACGCTAAAAACATTGTCCGCTCAACTTCTCCTTCACTATCAGTCGGATTCAATTGATACTTGCCATAATTGTTCACAAGAAGGGATAGATGTGCCAGACGTAAATTTCACTAAGGTCTGTCCCATAATTACGGAGTTATGGCCCTCGATTTGCTAAAACAATGTGCTAAAAAACCTTGTCCGCTCAACTCCTCCTTCACTATCAGTTGGATTCAATTGATACTTGCCATAATTGTTCACCAGGAGGGGTAGATGTGCAAGACGCAAATTTCACTAAAGATTTCCCATAATTACGGAGTTATGGCCCTTGATTTGCTAAAAATGTGCTTAAAACATTGTCCGCTCAACTCCTCCTTCACTATCAGTCGGATTCAATTGATACTTGCCATAATTGTTCACCAGGAGAAGTAGATGTGCAAGACGCACATTTCACTAAAGTTTGTCCCATAATTACGAAGTTATGGCTCTTGATTTGCTAAAAATGTGCTAAAAAACCTTGTCCTCTCAACTCCTTCACTATCAGTCGGATTCAATTGACACTTGCCATAATTGTTCACCAGGAAGGGTAGATGTCCAAGACGCAAAATTCACTAAAGTTTATCCCATAGTTACGGAGTTATGGCCCCTGAATCAATTTAAAACATACTTTCTTGACCCTGATTTGCTTGCAAACATCTTGTCCACTGAACTCCTCCTTCACTGTCAGTCGGATTCAATGGGTACTTTGCATACTTATTCACTAGGATAAGTAGATGTGCAAGACGCAAATTTCAGGAGAATCTGTCCAACAGTTATGGAGTTATTTCCCCTGAATGGACTCAGTGGACACTCTTTATGTTTGCTTTCTGTGTCAAGTATCGAGGCGGGGGTATTAAACATCACCTTTAGTGATAGTTCCTCTAGTTACATAAGATTTGGTACTAAGTTATTTAGACAAGTTGTGGGTATTCCGATGGGTACTAATTGCGCACCACTTGTGGCTGATCTCTTTTTGTTCTGTTATGAGAGAGAATTCATGATGTCCCTTTCTGCTGAAAACCAGTCTGAAATCATTGACTCCACTTCAAGATATTTAAATGATTTATTAAATATTGATAATACCTATTTCGATGGTTTGATCAGTCAAATTTACCCCAAGAACTTCAGTTGAATAAAGCAAATTTTTCTGATACCAAGACCCCGTTTTTTGAATTAACATCTATCTAGTGTAGATGTTTTTGTTTCTTGCAAAATTTATGATAACGCGATGATTTTGTTATCGAGATTGAAAATTTTCCTTTTTTTGGACGGAGATGTTCCTCGTGCGCCATCCTATGGCGTGTATATTTCGCAATTAAGACGATTTGCTAGTGTGTGTAGTCATGTAGCTGACTTAAACGCTCGTATTAAATTGTTAACGGCTTAACTTCTTAATCAGGGTTAAGAATTTTTAATCAGGGTTGTGTCGCTTATATTTTTTTATTTTGGATAGCCTATTGGCCATTTTGTGGGAAAGTAGCTGTCCTTTTGGCTTTTCGCTGTTGATGTTTCAATTGGGGTCTGCTGTTTCATGTTTGTGTTTCCTTCCCTTTGGTGTCTCTGATGGGAGCTGGGGGTTAATTGTATCGATTCCTGATAATTGCATCCGCTTCTATTTTATCGGTACCATAAACTATGAAAAGCCTTTTCAAAATTTTATAGACGTCATTCTGATTTAATTTCAAAATTCAATATTGGGCTTAAATCTCTTTTGCAACAAGGTCTATCGGAACCCGAATTTTATGGTGGCTTAGAATATAAATTCAAAAAAATATATAACCGCAATGACTTCAGCACCCAATTTCGTAAAAGCATTCTTCGATATAAAAAGATTGGGTACAACATGGATGTTATACGACAGACTGCATGCATGGTAGTTAACCCAATCACGGTTGACAACTTTGTTTTCCTCTTTAATTGCACGCCAGTGTGTCATGTCTCAGATTCTATGACGGTTCCAACGTAAAGACTTATGCTGGTTGGTATCTGATGCTCTGTCTCTGGTCGGGCCCATCGGAGTCTAACTGTTGGTTTTCTTTTGCTCCAGCATTTCAGTGGTTTCTTGCTGTCGAGTCCTCACCGTTGTTTCATCTCTGTGGCTATTTGATTTTTGTGTTCACGGAGATGTTGCACTGATGAGTGAGGAGGCCTTCATGCGGACTGAACAAATTATTTGTCTTAATCGCGACGGAGGTAGGGGCGGGGATTGTGACCGCTTGGGGTCGGTTTTGCCCCCCACCGGTTGAATTCGTTTCCGCTGACCGTTCCGGGGCGTTTCTTCTGTCGCGGTTTATTTTTGTTATGGATTGTCTTTGGGTGTTTGTGCCGCTTATATTGTTTTAGTTTCGGATAACCTGTTGGCCGTTTTGTGGGGGAGTGACTGTCCTTTAGGCTTTCCGCTGTTGGTGTTTCCGTTGCGGTCTGTTGTTTCGTGTTTGTGTTTCTTTCCCTTTGGTTTCTCATGTGGGAGCTGTGGGTTAATTGTATCGATTCCTGACATTTTGCCTCCACTTCTACTTATCATGCTTATTGAAAAATCATATTGTTTGTTTTATAGGAAATGGAACCGTGGACTTTCAAGAATTTTTGACAATGATGGCGAGGAAAAAGCAGGATCCTAGTGGCAATGAAGAAGAACTGCGAGAGGCGTTTAAAGTATTTGATAAGGATGGTAATGGGTACATCAGTGCAGCTGAACTGAGACAAGTTATGACGAACTTAGGAGAGAAACTGACTGACGAACAGGTGGAAGAAATGATAAAAGAGGCTGATATTGACGGTGATGGCCAAGTGAACTATGAAGGTAATATGATACTTATAGGGGATCTTACATGAGTGTTAATGTATTATTGAATTTATTAAACGAGTTGAGGAAAAGGGATAAAATGCGAGGCTTTGCCGAGCATTTTATCCCTTATCCTCAACAAGTTTAACTAAAGCCGAGCATTTAATCCCTTATCCTCAACGAGTTTAATAAATTCAATAATACATGAGCACGAATGCAAGATTCTATTTATAGTATGACACTTAAAGCGCATTTTATTCACGATTGTAACAAAAATGTCAATATTCCGCCGTTAGTAAACGCGACGTCGTTAAGGACGTCGTGCATGTAACGTTACGGGGCGTATCTAACTTTATTATATACCCAGAAAATGTCCCTTTTACTTTCTACGGAAGTTACCGGTCAATATTTTTCCATATTGCCCGTAGTCAAGTTCATATTGCCCGTAGATAAGCAGTCACGTTCACAATAGAACTCCTTTTAAATTTGTCCATTTCAATACTAAATATCGGCAGCCATCTTGTCGTGCATATCGACTGAAAGAACGAAAAACAAAACGAATATAGGTGCTGACAAACTGCATAAAGCGCATTTTATGCTGTCAGATATGACCTACCTGCAATCTGTTTAGATTTTCAACACTTTCTTCTAAGAAATCTGGAGTATTTTGAAAGAGATATAACCGACGCTTCGGAAAAAATGGCGTCCTGTGTTGGGAAACGTCAATGTTTTTAATGACGTCACATCAACCAACATTAACGTCATCTTCACTTTGGCGCCATTGTGCGTGGTTTTTTAACGTGTAGGGAGACACTTAACGACCGTCATTATTTTCCATTTCAAACCACTTAAAGATATATAATCTGATTTTACGTTCAGATTTCTATACCAGGCAATCCTGAATTCTAGTAGACAGTTGAATTTTTGGGTATATAATAAAAAGGTTGTTGACTTTATATTGTGAAATATTCGGCACTCGTTCATATGGCGAAGACGCACTCGCAAGCTCGTGCGTCCTTCGCCATATGAACTCGTGCCGAATATTTCACAATATAAAGTCAATAACCTATAAAAATTGTATATTTAATCCACTAGTTGATTATCGCGTTATTACACTTTCAGACGCCATATGATACATATGATACTTAATGGTTATGAGGCATAATATAAAAAACATGGTACCGATTGGTATTTTGCCAGGTTAGAGATTTTTTATTTTAATAACTGTTAGCTTTATTTTTTTGTTTTCTCCGACGTTCCAGTGGTACGGATCCCTAAAATGTTTAATTACTGTTATTTGATTTTCTTTATGATTTCTGCGACATTTCAGTAATAAGGAATCTCTAACCTGGCCAAATACCAATCGAAATTATGATTGTTTTAAATTAATGTTTGATTCTGGGTTAAAGTTTAGGTCGGTTCGATTACAGCCTTTCGAAACATTGATTGTGAGTAGTCGTTAGGCGAGTCTCTTGAGCAACCAAAATGGAAGTGATGGCAATGACCAGGAATCGATATAGTTACCTCACACCTCGCATCCAATATACCAAAGGGAAAGAAACACAAGCTTAAAACAACTTCATCGTAATTAAAACATCACCATTGGAAAGCCTAAAGGACAGTTACTTTCCAACAAAATGGCCAAACGGCTATCCAAAATAAAAAAAAAAGATATTAGCAGTTAATACATGCACAGATTAACTATAACAATTATAAACCACAACAGAAGAACCGACTTGGACGGCAGTAAATGTTTTACTCGTGTGTGTGTGGGTGTGGGGTGGGGTGGGGGGGCTTAAATCAATTTTACGTGGCCACATTTCTCGCCCTTGAATCTGTCGTGGTTTATACAAATGATGTGTTCAGCCCGCATGAAGTATTTCTTACTCATAAGTGCAACATCATTTATAACATAAAAATCAAACGAATACAGAGATTTATCATATGACGTCGCGTCTGAGAGTGTAATAACGCCATGTATTATTTTCGATAATCCACTAGTGGATTAAATATGCAAGTTAGCTAGATACGTTCCGTAACGTTAGATGTACGACGTCCTTAACGACGTCGCGTTTACTAATGGCGGAATATTGATATTTTTGTAAACAATCGTTAATAAAATACGTTTTAAATGTCATATGATAAATAGAATCTTGCATTCGTGCTCATGTATTATTGAATTTATTAAACGAGTTGAGGAAAAGGGATAAAATGCTCGGCAAAGCCTCGCATTTATCCCTTTTCCTCAACTCGTTTAATAAATTCAGAATTTATTAAACTCGTTGAGGAAAAGGGATAAAATGCTCGGCAAAGCCTCGCATTTATCCCTTTTCCTCAACTCGTTTAATAAATTCAATAATACATGAGCACTCATGTAAGATCCTCTATGAAACAACAATGAGGACTCGACAGCATGAAATAACTGAAATACTGGAGAGAAAGAAAACCAGCAGATAGACTGGTGGGCCCGACCAACGACAGCGCATCAGGCATCAACCGACATTTATTAAATACGTTATGTAAGTTTTTTTTTAAGTCGGAGTCGTCATAGAGTCTGAGACCCGACCGCATGCGTGGAATTAAAGAGGGAAGCAAAGTTATTAACCGTGACTGGGTTAACTATGTGCATGCAGTTTGTCGTGGTACATTTATTGTGTACCCTATGTATTTAAATAGAAGAATGATTGTACGAAATTTGGTACTGAAGTCATTGAAAGCATATATTTTTTTCTAATTTATATAATAATTCACCATAAAAGGCCTTTTTGAAGATTAAGACAGCATTGAATTTTGAAATATAAAGTAAGAAAATATACATTATCATAAAATGCAATCTGATACATAATGTATTCCATGTTGTACAGCACAGTCTCACTATATTTATATCGTTATTCTAACTTGGAAATATTTTTATTATTATTACTATAGTTAATATTTCTGTTCTGGTGTTACCTTCACAATGGGTACAGTGTTCCCTTGTTCGGTATAATGAGCGTACATATTCCTTTGTTCCCGATAAAAAAATATTTTTAAAAATTTCCATGTTCCATTAAAATGTTTTTCACTTATTATCTAACTCTCACTTATATTCTTTTCAGAATTTATCAAAATGATGACGACCAAATAAGCCATTTCCGTCGTTTAGTGGCATTGATCTTTTTGGAGGCGTCCAGATGTACAACGATTCCAGTTTCATCCAGTCATGTAATCAGTACCAGAGACTATAGGCCACAAAACAACCTTTTGTTTCTATCTTCGAGCTCTGGTATACATACAGCTGAGAGTGTATAAGTGTACATATAGACTATCGCGCTAATATTTATCAACACCAAATAAACATGTATATATGTTCATTATAAGTATTGGTTTGGCTCGCTCACCAACTAGCTATGATTGGCTGTTCATGCTTTAATTAATTAAAGAACTTTCACAAGGGTGTTTGTGATATGCTAAATTACATGACGAGCCTAAAAAGATGCTGAAAACCAGTATTTCGTTGATAGAGCTGTTACCTCATGAATCTATTGGTAGGTGAGCCCAACATGTCATGCTACTAAACACGGCTCGCCTCAATATTATGTGTTCTTTGTACGGAATCGAGTTCATCTGAAATCCATTTATGTGAAAGTAAATAAGACAGAAACTATATTTTCAATTAATCTGAATAAATAATATGTAAATACGGTTGAAAAGCATGTTTATTAGACGTAAGATCCGTTGGTACTGGGAATAAATTGCAGACTCAAACCAGGCAATGGCGCAGCTGTAAACAAAAACGAAACTGACTATTCTGTACCGGTTTATTTTTGTTAGGGTTTGTCTTTGGGTGTTTGTGATGCTCATATTATTTTATTTTGGATAGCCTATTGGTCATTTTGTGGGAAAGGTAACTGTCCTTTTGGCTTTCCGTTATTGATGTTTCCATTAGGGCTGCTGTTTCATGTTTGTGCTTCTTTCCCTTTGGTGTCTCTGATGGGAGCTGTGGGTTGATTGTATCGATTCCTCATCATTGCCTCCACTTCTACGTATTTCTCGTAACTGGAAAATGCAATGAAATAATTGAAAGCAAAGGACATAAAAGACTGCATCGTACCAAGCTCAAAATAAGACCAAGCCTATCAAACAAAGCAAAATGATCATGTTTTAGGCCTTAAATGCCTTTTTCTTTTACTGTTTAATACCGACTCAGACCAGATATTTTCATGTTGATCGTGGCAAGCAAAACTGTGTTTCTGAGCACATGCACCGACATCCCCAACTATGTTTTTTTGACATTTTGCATCACGAAAACATACCTATATAATTTTGACCCCCTTGAACCCCACTTTTATATAGTAAAACTGGGGTTTCCCGGGGTATTTGTCTTATTTCTGCTCTAAAATATAGATTGTGGGTACTCGTTAGAACCGCCTCGATAAGGCGATCCTAACGAGTGTCCACAATCTATATTTTGAGCAGAAATAAGAAAAATATCACAATTTTTCATCATGAAATTTTCATTTTTTCGGCGATAAAGGTGGCAATGTATTTGTATAGGCGTGTTTGCGTAATGGCCTGTAAGTTAGATGCACCGGATACCGTCTTTTACAATTCGCCGACTGTATACATGCAAAATCCCAGTTCGGACATAACAAATAGTTTAATAATAACCGGAATATTTTATTATTCATACCTTCCTTTTTATTAAAACTGAACTTTTTGTATGGCTATGACTGAAGTATTCGTGAAACCATCTGAACAATTTCATAATTTTCGTGGATCTACCATAAATTACATATCAGTTGTCATTCATCACGTAAACACGCCGATATAACTTTGACCCTTTATATAATAAAACTGGTGCTTACAGGGGTAAACCTTATTTTTCTTATTTCTGCTCTAAACTATAGATCATGGGTACTCATCGAGGCGGTTCTATCGTGTACCCACAATCTATATTTTTGGGCAGAAATAAGAAAATTATCACTATTTCTTAAATTTTTCGTGTTTTCGTCGGTAAAGTTTGTTTGTATTTGTATTGGAGTTTAACGGCCCAGTCAACACTACTTAGGTCATTTTTGAGCCGGTCAGTTTACCTATCCACACTTTTCCTGGACAGGCTATTACATTGCTGTTAACCAGTACAGTGAACATATTCTGTCGCCAGAAACTGACAACTGCCCTTCTTGAATCAGCGGAAGGGAGAGAATGACCGTAGAAAAGATTTCATGCTCAATCTCCACGAAAGAATATTGCCGACCCCGGCATGTATCGAACCCGCATCTTCCTGATCACCAGTCAGACACGGATCCGACTGGGCTACCGAGGCCAGCTCGGCGGTAAAGTTAACAATGTATTTATATAGGCGCGTTTTCGTCATTTTATTGTTAAAGTTGATAACTCTGTTTCCCCATATTAAGGATAGGAAATGTGAAAAAAACAGCTACCATACCATACTTTAATAGCAAACAACACTTTTTTTTTTTGCATGAAATTGTACATGTAAATGTTCATGTCAAACGAAAAGAAATACATACTATTCCACCTTTCAGTGTGAAATCTGTAATTGAAAGATGAAGTTGTCATTTTGCGATTAAGATATGAGTTTTTCTTCTTTTTTTTTCTATGTTTTTAAACCCCGCCACACGATAGTGGCGGGGTATTATGTTATACCCTCCGGTGTCCGTCCATCCGTCCGTCCGCACTTCGTTTCCGATCGATAACTTGAGTATTTTTTTCACGGATTTTATTCAAATTTTGCATACATATTGGTATCGGGGATGAGTGGTTTGGGATTGTTAATGGGCAAAATCCGTTAATTTTTAGCAGAGTTATTGCCCTTTTCAGTATCTGAAAAATGGTTTTTGGCCTCTAATTCCCTTACTATATGGAATATCTGGATGAAACTTCACAGATATATAGAGGACTAAACGGTTCATATTGTGGCCAAGGACTGCTACTCTGGCTGTTCCAGTTCTTGAGTTATCTGCCCTTGACATATTTAAAAATGCATTTTAGATTGTAGTTCGTTTATCATTTACAATATCTTGCTGAAACTTCATAGATATGTAGTAGATGAATTGTTATATACTGTGGCAAAGGAACATGACTCTGGCTTTCCCAGCGATTGAGTTATCTGCCTTTGAAATATCTGAAAAATGGTTTTTCGCCTCTAGTTCCCTTACTATATGGAATATCTCGATGAAACTTCACAGATATATAGAGGACTTAATGGTTCATATCGAGGCCAAGGACCGCTACTCTGGCTATACCAGTTCTTGAGTTATCTGCCCTTGAAGTATTTAAAATGCATTTTAGACTGTAGTTCCTTTATTATTTACAATATCTTGCTGAAACTTCATAGATATGTAGTAGATTAAATGTTACATACTGTGGCAAAGGAACATGACTCTGGCTTTCCCAGCAATTGAGTTATCTGCCCTTGAAATATATAAAAAAGGGATTTTGGCCTATAGTTCATTTATTATTTGAAATATATGGATAAAACTTCTACACCCTCTGCTGTCTGTTTCTCTGTCTGTTCATCCATTTGTATGTCTGTCCATCTGTCTGTCTGTTCCTTTTCAGTATCTGAAAAATAGTTTTTGGCCTCTAGTTCCCTTACTGTATGAAATATTTGGATTAAACTTTACAGATATATAGAGGACTAAAGGGTCCCTGTGAGAATGCCAAAAGATCACCCACAAACATCTTAATTTATGATTGGTTGCCATTTATGCTTAATCCTTTTGATTGAAGCCTAATCAACCTCACCCTTGGAATGTGCAGTAAAAGCCTAACCAAATAGATGCCTAAAATAAAGGCCATTCTAAGTGGTTAACCAGTACTTAGTGCACATACTTCATGCCTGCCCTTCTTGAATCAGCGGAAGGAGCACAATGACCGTAGAAATTACTTCATGATCAGTCTTCACGAAAGAATATAGTCTGACAGGCAGTACATCGAAAAACATGAAATTCTTACATGTACCATATAAAGATACATGTTCCACAGCCATTTAAGGTAAATACTTGCCTCCATAATTTTCTAATAATGTCAACTTATTGAGTTGCCTTCCCATCAAATGTCTGAACAAGAGTTGTCAGAAGACAACATAGCTCGCCTTTGGGGGCCTAATATGGATGAGGGCAAGTTATCAAAAAAATTTTCTTCTGTAAAACAGCCCAATAGACTGCAGCAAATGAAAGAGAACCAAAATGTACCCCTAATCATCCTGTTTTCAAGCCTTTCCACTGCAAAAAAAAAATGAAAAAGAAATCTATATTTGATAATAAAACAAGAAATATCTTTAAAAAAGATATGCGGCGTAGATTTAATTGGAAGGTTGTTTAGAAATATGAGCTACAATAGTGACAGCAACAGTTGTCTAGCTATGAACTGGTTTACTGTATTCAAACAATTCAGATGTCACGCGAGGTAAAATAGCTTTGCAGAGGGCGGTGTCCCGCCTGTTTGAGCTAAGGTCAATGTAAAAGGTCAAGGTTAAAAACATGACCTCATTTCATTTATGATCTCAAGTATATGCACAACAAATAAGAAAACTTTATCATTTACTATTTTTGATCACAAATTCTAGGGTTAACATTTAGGGTTGTCGCCATGGTGAACGTAAACGCATGGACGGACGAACAAACGGACGAGCAGACAAACGGACGGAAACTTGATATTATGTGCACCTAACTAAAACTCAAATTACACTTATTCCTTTTCAGAATTGATATAACATTAATGATATCCGAAAATGTCCATTTTATGATAAAATGGAGGACATAAAGTATGCTGAAGACAAATGATACACTGCAACTTTTATTGGGCATATATTGTAAATTAAACATCTGTCAATTTGTAATGCGATTATTACATTTTTTGTCATGCTATATCTCTTTATTGGTTTCATTGGGCAACAGGGCTTGAGGTGTCATTTTATCTCAATGTCGGGTAAAAGTTCCACAAACTTGGAAGCAAAGTCTCCAAAATTACCTACACAGTGTTGATGGGAACGTTAAACCTCAAATCAAACAAACAATTCCTTTCGCAGAAAATTCTGAGGTCTCGGGTTCGATCCCGGGCCGCGACATACCAAAGTCGTTAAAAATGGTACTAGCTGCTCCTCGCTTGGCACTCAGATTTACGGGGTAGAGCTAGGACTGGTCGATCCAGTGTCAGGATAATGTGACTGGGTGTGGTATCATGTAATGTGTCTGGGACATGATACTTCAGTGAGGCAGCACTTTAAACGTGAGCATTGAGCTCCCTGTCGCAACCAGACACCGTCGTGATATGACTGAAAAATTGTTGAAAGCGACGTTAAACCCGAATTCACACACACAATTCGCAGAAAATTCTTCCTTTCGCGAAAGGAACCTTCCTTTCGCGAAATGGTTCCTTTCGCTATATAAACCAATAACGTGAAATTAGGTCAAAATAGCTATTCACCGCAGCAGTTTCAGAATTCACTCGAAACACAATTATACATATGACGTATGGTCATCAAAGGACAAGACGGTGAGCAAGCCGAAACTGTATATATTTTTCATTCATGTCTCACATAAAAAATGAAACATTTCCTAGTTTAAAACTTCGGCAAACTGTCGTGTTTTTTTAGTAGATTTATTTATGCAAATCATTGACCAATGAAATGGTCATCTCCTTGGACATGTGGTTTTATTGACCAATGGAATAACGAAAAATGTAGGACAAAAGCAAAACCATAACGGCTACGCCGTAAAAATTCTACAAACTACCAAGTAATAACAAGGCATCACAGACGATACAAATCCCCTCGAGCAAGACAAATTAAAAAAAGCCTAGCCTAGCATTTGTGTAAAATTACATTATATCCATCAATAAATGTAGGTACTTAAGATTGATGACAAAGTTTTTCTAAAAATAGCCACATTGACCTTGACTTTGAGCCCCAGACCCTGAAAGTTGAACTTCATACCCAACATTTGTATGAAGTTATCTTAAAATCCATCAATAAATCTGGACACTAGAGCAATGATCAAGTTTTTCTAAAAAATAGCCACAGTGACCTTGACCTTCAGCCCCTGACCCGGAAAGTCAAAGTCACTCAAGATATCATCATACCAAACATTTGTGTCAAGGTGTATTAAAATCCATCAATAAATGAAGGCGCAAGAGCGATGACAAAGTTTTTCTAAAAATAGCCACAGTGACCTTGACCTTCAGCCCCAGACCCTGAAAGTCAAACTCGCTCAAGATATCATCATTGCCAACATTTTTGTGAAGTAATATTAAAATCCATCCATAAATGTAGGCACTTGAGCGATCACAAAGTTTTTTCTAAAAATAGCCACAGTGACCTTGACCTTCAGCCCCGGAACCTGAAAGTCGAACTTGCTCGAGATATCATCATACCCAACATTTGTGTGAAGTTTTATTAGAATCCATCAATAAATTAAGGTGCAAGAACGATGACAATGTTTTTTCTAAAAATAGCCACAGTGACCTTGACCCCGTCACCCTGAAAGTAGTGACCTTGACCTTAGGCTCCAGACCCTGAAAGTCAAAGTCACTCGAGATATCATTATACCCAACATTTGGGTGAAGTTATATTAAAATCCATCAATAAATGAAGGCGCTAGAGAGATGACAATGTTTTTCTAAAAATAGCCACAGTGACCTTGACCTTGAGCCCCAGACCCCGCTATGTTTTTTAAAAAGAAAAAAAAAGAAAAAAGAAAAAAAAAAAAAAAAAAAAAACGTTCCTCCCCTGGGATTTGAACTCACGCAGCTTGCAGGTAAACTTTAACACAGAGAAGAAAGGGAGGTAATACAGAGGAAAATATTAACTTCTCAAAAAGTCCAATTTAAGCCAAAAAACCTGTAAAATGAAGTACAATGATAATGTTAAATATTGTTTTTTAGCAATTATTAATTATATATTCAAAATAAAGTTGTAAAACATCACATATAAGAGCTTGCAGGTAAACTTTAACCAAATGCGGACGCCGAGGCCGACGCTGACGCCGACGCTGACGCCGGACGCCCGAGGGTATGGCAACAGCTCCCCCTTACTTTCGTAAGGCGAGCTAAAAATGGATTTTTACATATGCTTCCTACATCTTCTAACAACTTCATCCACTCACATTAAGACATTACACTTACGGATTATATCTCTGCTATCCCCTTTCTAGTTATTTAGCCTTGATATATTTTCAAATAAGTTACATTGCTTAGCAGTGGCGGGGTATTATGCAGTGTCTGCGGTGCTTTTATTGTTATTCGTTTGGTGGAACTCATCACCTGGTACATCCATGTAATCACAAATAACGACATTGTGGCCTAAGAAAGGGAGACAAATATTGTATTGGATTGGTATGGTTGGGTGTTTAGCTATTGTGATCACCCTATGTCCGTTGTACTCGCGTCGTTCGTCGTCAGCATTAACCTTTTTCACCTTTTTCACTTTTTTACATTTTTACCCTCTAGAGGCAGCAGTTTTAATTGGGTTGCCATGAGACTTTGCTTGAATGTTTGCCTTGATACCTAGGTCAGTTTGGAATATCGATCATGTCAGATAAACAACTAGGTCACTGGGTCAAATTTCTTTAAAACATTGTCCACCCTCCAGCGGCCAAAGATTTACTTCAATCTTCATGGAACTTTACCAGAATGTTTGCCTTGATGATATCAGGGTCGAGTCGAAGTTCGAATATGGGTCAAATTGGGTCAAAAACTAAGTCACTAGACCAAATTGCGTTTAATCCTTATTCACCCTCTATAGGCCAAATTTTGCTTCAATCTTCCTGAAACTTTTCCAGAATGTTTGTCTTGGTGATATCAAGGTCATGTTTGAATATGGGTCATTTCGGGTCAAAAACTATGTCACTGGGTCAAATGTCTATAAAGCCTTGTTCACCCTCTAGAGGCCAAGCATTTTGATTCAGTCTTCATGAAACATAACCAAAAATGTTTGTCTTGGTGATATCTGTATCGAGTTCGAATATGGGTAATGTCAGGTCAAACACTACATAACGTAAACACGCCTACACAAATACATTGCCACCTTTATCACCGAAAAAAAATGAAAATTTTATGATGAAAAATTGTGATATTTTTTGTTTCTGCTCAAAATATAGATTTTGAGCACTCGTTAGAACCGCCTCATTCGAAGCCGTTCTAACGAGTACCCACATTCTATATTTTAGAGCAGAAATAAGAAAAAATAAGGTATACACCCGGAAACTCCAGTTTTACTATATAAAAGTTGGGTTCAAGGGGGTCAAAATTATATAGGCGTGTTTTCGTGATGAGGTCACCAGGACAAACTGCGTTTAAACCTTGTTAACCTTCAGGAGGCTACAATTTTGCTTCATTCTTCCTGAAACTTAATCAGAATATTTTTCGTGATGATACCTACGTCAAGTTCGACTATGGGTCATATCAGTTCAAAAACTAGATCACTAGGTCAAATTTCTTTAAAACATTGCTCACCATCTAAAGGCCAAAGTTTTGGTTTTAATCTTCATGAAGCTTTACCAGAATGTTAGCCTTGATGACATTTTGGTTGAGTTTGAATATGGGTCATATCGGATTAAAAACTAGGTCACTAGGACAAATTGCAACAAAACATTGTTCACCCTCTGGGCCCATCACTTCGCTTCAATTTTCATGAAACTTTACCAGAATATTTGCTTTTATGATATCTACATCAAGTTCGAATATGGGTCATGTCCGGTCAAAAACTAGGTCACTAGGACAAGATTTTTTAAAACCTTGTTCACCCTCTACGGGCCATAAATTTGCTTCAATCTTCATGACACTTTACAAGAATGGGTGCCTTGAAAATACCTGGATCCAGTTTGAACTTGCAATAAAACATTGTTTACCCTCTTGAGGCCGTAACTTTGCTTCAGTTTTCATGAAACTTTACCAGATTGTTTGTATTTATGATATCTACACCATGTTCGAATATAGGTCATGTCCTGTCAAAAACTAGGTCATTAGGTCAAGATTCTTTAAAACCTTGTTCACCCTCTACGGGCCCCCGCCTTTCGGGGCTTGAAGAAATAGATGGGCTGCGTGATGCTTCCACGAAGAGCTGAAACTGACCTTATACCTTATACTTATATTGGTAAACAGCTTAGAGGATCTAAGCCTGTCCAGGAACCTTGGTGAGAGTCGGACCGTCCATGCTTATAAACCCTATTGGTTTCATTGGGCGGCAGGGCTTGAGATGTCATTTCATCTCAATGTCGGGTAAAAGTCTCACAAAATTGGAAGCAGTGTCCCCAAAATGACCCATACTGTATTGACGGGGACATTAAACCTCAAACAAACAAACAAACGGGCCATAATTTTGCTTCAATCTTCGTGAAACTGTACAAGAATGAGTGCCTTGAAAAAACTTGGGTCCAGTTTGAATATATGGGTCGTGTAGTAATCAAAAACTAGTCAATAAGTGAAATTGCCTCAAAACCTTATTCACCCTCTTGAGGCCGTAATTTTGCGTCAGCCTTCAGGACTTTTTACCAGAAAGTTTGTCGTAATGATATCTGGGTCGAGTTTGATATTGTGTCATGTCAGGTCAAAAACTATGTCACTAGGTCAATTTTCTTTAAAACCCAGTTCACCATCTTGTGGCCATAATTTTGCTTCACTCTTCATGACACTTTACTGGAATTTTTGTCATGATTATATCTGGGTCGAGTTTGAATATGGGTCATGTGGGTCTAAAGTAGGTTAAATTGGGTTAAAACATTGTTCACCCTATAGTTTTACATAGTTCAATACAAGGAAGACCTTTAATACGCTTGTTGTCTGAAACCAGAAGGCCCAGGCCTTTGATATTTGCACACTGTTTCGTCTAGTGGGCCTTGACCAGTATTATTCAACTTTATATCCCTGTGGCCATCCTGGGGCAAAAATGGCCCTGCACAGCGGCTCAGTTGTTGTAGGAGGCGTATGCAGCGTTGCAAACTATATTGCTGTGTGTGAAGAGACTCAATAAAAACAAGTCTCCGAGTTTTGTACTTTTATATGTGTTATTTGTTTCCAAAGGCAACATTTTAGCTTTTTTATTTTTGTTCACTTCAACTGGTGTTAAGTGCCGTGTGGCGGCCGTTAAAAGTCTCCCCGTGCTTCATCATAGTGCAGATTATATTTTCGTTTCCTTTGGGCCCATTCTGGTTACTTTGAAAATCGAATATCGCTTAAGCCGGTGCTAGGAGGCGTATGTAGCCTTGCATACTATATTGCTGTGTATGACGAGCATCGATAAAACCGAGTCTCCGATTTTCGTTCTTTTATGTGTTCTTCGTTTCCAAAGGCAACACTTATAGCTTTTTAGTATATAGGGAAATATATATCTTTATGGCGTTTGAGATGTTTGATCCACAACTTTGACTAGTGAATCTCTACCAAGATTGTTCAAATTATAGTCCTGAGGCCACAAATGGCCCCGCCCAGGGATCCATATATTTAACAAAGGGAAAAGCCATTAGAAATCTTCTTGCCTGAAACTAGAATGCCCTGGCCTTTGATATTTGATTCACAGCTTTGTCTAGTTTCTCAAACCTTAGGGCTCACAACATTCATGTCTATGCCTAATGGCATATAGGTGGGGTGCCGGCTGCTCAACATAGTAACTGTTGGAAGCACGTCTGACTGAGAAGCTAGAGGTTACTGGTTTTAGACGCAGTGTGGCTACATACATGTACATGTATTTTCGTGGAAATTAATCATGGAAAATTTTCTACCATCATTTTCCCCTTCCGCTGATTCAAGAGGGGCAGTTGTTTGTTGCTGGCGAAAGTATGTGTACTTATTACTGGTTAACCACTTAATTCTAAGCCCGCCCAGGAATAGTTTGGTTGGGTTAACTGACCTCAACGGACATATTTACAATTGGTTGAAAGGCCCCAAATCTGCCAAGCACCATCAAACTCTTCCCAAGGTTTGTATAACACAATTCTTAAGCCCCCAGCCTAACACCCCAAAACATTTCTTTTCAAAACAAATTAAATATACAGTCATATGAAGTGCATAGTCATATGAAGAGAAACCATAGTCCTATAGAATGTAATAGAGACAGTGTCATATGAAGTGCATAGTCATATGAAGGGAAACCATAGTCCTATAGAATGTAATAGAGACAGTGTCATATGAAGTGAATAGTCATATGAAGAGAAACCATAGTCCTATAGAATGTAATAGAGACAGTGTCATATGAAGTGCATAGTCATATGAAGGGAAACCATAGTCCTATAGAATGTAATAGAGACAGTGTCATATGAAGTGCATAGTCATATGAAGGGAAACCATAGTCCTATAGAATGTAATAGAGACAGTGTCATATGAAGTGCATAGTCATATGAAGAGAAACCATAGTCCTATAGAATGTACTAGAGACAGTGTCATATGAAGTGCATAGTCATATGAAGAGAAACCATAGTCCTATAGAATTTACTAGAGACAGTGTCATATGAAGTGCATAGTCATATGAAGAGAAACCATAGTCCTATAGAATGTAATAGAGACAGTGTCATATGAAGTGCATAGTCATATGAAGAGAAACCATAGTCCTATAGAATTTACTAGAGACAGTGTCATATGAAGTGCATAGTCATATGAAGAGAAACCATAGTCCTATAGAATGTACTAGAGACAGTGTCATATGAAGTGCATAGTCATATGAAGAGAAACCATAGTCCTATAGAATGTAATAGAGACAGTGTCATATGAAGTGCATAGTCATATGAAGGGAAACCATAGTCCTATAGAATGTAATAGAGACAGTGTCATATGAAGTGCATAGTCATATTAAGAGAAACCATAGTCCTATAGAATTTACTAGAGACAGTGTCATATGAAGTGCATAGTCATATGAAGAGAAACCATAGTCCTATAGAATGTACTAGAGACAGTGTCATATGAAGTGCATAGTCATATGAAGAGAAACCATAGTCCTATAGAATGTAATAGAGACAGTGTCATATGAAGTGCATAGTCATATGAAGAGAAACCATAGTCCTATAGAATGTACTAGAGACAGTGTCATATGAAGTGCATAGTCATATGAAGAGAAACCATAGTCCTATAGAATGTAATAGAGACAGTGTCATATGAAGTGCATAGTCATATGAAGAGAAACCATAGTCCTATAGAATGTAATAGAGACAGTGTCATATGAAGTGCATAGTCATATGAAGAGAAACCATAGTCCTATAGAATTTACTAGAGACAGTGTCATATGAAGTGCATAGTCATATGAAGAGAAACCATAGTCCTATAGAATGTACTAGAGACAGTGTCATATGAAGTGCATAGTCATATGAAGAGAAACCATAGTCCTATAGAATTTACTAGAGACAGTGTCATATGAAGTGCATAGTCATATGAAGAGAAACCATAGTCCTATAGAATTTACTAGAGACAGTGTCATATGAAGTGCATAGTCATATGAAGAGAAACCATAGTCCTATAGAATTTACTAGAGACAGTGTCATATGAAGTGCATAGCCATATGAAGAGAAACCATAGTCCTATAGAATTTACTAGAGACAGTGTCATATGAAGTGCATAGCCATATGAAGAGAAACCATAGTCCTATAGAATGTAATAGAGACAGTGTCATATGAAGTGCATAGTCATATGAAGAGAAACCATAGTCCTATAGAATTTACTAGAGACAGTGTCATATGAAGTGCATAGCCATATGAAGAGAAACCATAGTCCTATAGAATGTAATAGAGACAGTGTCATATGAAGTGCATAGTCATATGAAGAGAAACCATAGTCTTATAGAATGTACTAGAAACTGGTACACTGAGGTGAGCGAAATTGTATTAGAAAAGATCAACATGTGCTGTGCGCTATACTGATGGTGCATTTTAACCCAAAGTTTCCTCATACAAACAGACTGTTCCTATTAATAATCAGTTTGATTTGTTAAAGAAAGAGATTAGCTTTTGCACTGAATTGATGAGTTGTAAATCAGAAGGTAACTGGATCAAATCAGGTGAGCTGATCTTTTACGATTCTAACTCACTGAAAATCGGAAGCAGTTATATTGTTTCCTTCAAGTTCTCTCAACCGTTCGCCATTGGTAGAAGAGATCTGCCAAAGATTGTTTAAACATGCATTTAAGTCCCGTTGTCAGTTATTCAATGCAAGAAAGTGACGTTCCTCCGTCTAACGTCAAAATGTCTTTGAGTGACGTCAGAAAACGGCAGATTCTCGCGTAACGTCATCCTGAGATTTGTTGCAGAATAAACTACAATTCCTTTCCTTTGCCTATGTAAGCACACTGTGTTAGATAGAGTTTATTCATTCTCCTATTTGAAAATAAATCCCATATTTCAAATTCGCATTGGTTTCTTAATCGAATTGTTTTACCTCCTTCCGTTTATAAATCCCATATTTCAAATAGAAGAATGAATAATCTGTTTATCATATGACGTCGTTGATATAGGTGGATAACGTCGTGTATTGTTTGTTTGTTTGATTTGGGGTTTAACGTCCCCGTCAACACTGTAAAGGTCATTTTGGAGACGTTGCTTCCAATTTTGTGGGACTTTTACCCGACACTGAGATGAAATGACATCTCAAGCCCTGTCGCCCAATGAAACCAGGCTTAGATCCTCTAAACGGTTTACCAGTACTAGTGTGCGGGTCGGATTCAGCTCTGCGTGGAAGCATCGTGCAGCCAATATATTTCTTCAAGCCCCTATAATGTCGTGTAATAAAAATCGTATGACCACACGTGTAATAACACTTTGGCGGGATTAAGCAACGTCATGACGACGTCCATGTCAACCATACAGTTGTGTGATACAATTGTCACATATAAAGGCGATAAATCCAATTTAAAGTGGTCATAATGCTAAACAGAATCTTATACGCGTGGTCATTTCATATGGAATTTATAAAACTCGCCGAAGGCTCGTTATTTAAATTGCATATGAAATGACCACTTGTGTAAGATTCTCTATATGTGAGATGCTTTTGGGGTGACTTTTAGGACAGTTTTGATCGTGACTTTTGGATCTGAGTTTCGGTACAGCGTACAGCTCATGTTAACGGTTCAATCAGTGAAGTGTTACAGAAGCTGGAAGAAAAACTGGATGGGCGCCATTTTGAAAGTGATTTCTACAATATTGAATTAAATAGAAGATTCAAAGTGTTTCAGTGATAAAATAACTAAAATGTGAGATTAAAGAAAGCAAAATGTACTTCCTATTCAATGGTCATGTCTATGTTTTATTTGTTTCAACGTTACATCCGATTCTAATTTTACACATTCTTAAGTCCTGTTGAAATCTTCCCAGACTTTGTGATGAGGTCATGAATAATGTCGACGTGACTGAAACTTTCCCGCGTTCTAATATAACGATTAACTTCAAAATCAGTATCTTGTATCTTGGACAAAAAATAGTTCCTGTTAAAGAGATTTATTTCCCCGGCTGAAAGGAAGAAATACCAAGTTTATGCCTGGTAGAAATCATTGTAATTCTGTCTAAATACTGGAAGGTGCCGGGTTTTATCACTTGTGGACGCAGCTTTTAGTTGCGTTCTAAATACTAGACAAGCTTTCATTGGAAATATATCCCATGTTTTGTTTCAATGTGAGAAAATGGTAGATATAAGGGACTAAAATGATCCATGTTTTATAAATATATCTGCAAGCTCAAAGAAATTGTTGCTGATTTTATATGGTCACCCCTCCTTTAAAAATATTGGTTTGTATTTACTCCGTTCTAGTAGGTAAACAAACATGGTTGACTGTAACTTGAAAAGGAGCAGGACATTATGTGGATTTTTCCTCATTAACTTGTTGGGCTAGGATGGCTTTATAAACAAGTAAGGTTTGAAAAGTTTTGTATGTGTAGTTTTTGTGGGTAAAAGGTTACTATTGTCGCCTATGGAAAACATTTAGTGGTAAGCTCCTTATATGCATGTAGCATACATCTTTTGTGTGTACTTTCGATGACACCTACTCTGCCGGCCCCCGCCCATCGAGGCTTGAATAAATAGATGGGCTGCATGATGCTTCCACGCAGAGCTGTAACCGAACGCTGACAAGTACTGGTAAACCGCTTAGAGGATCTAAGCCTCCCCAGGCGAACGGTGGGAGTCCATGCTTAAAAACCCTATTTGTTTCATTGGACGACAAGGCCTGAGATGTCATTCCATCTCAATGTCGGGTAAAAGTCCCGAAAAAAATTGGAAGCAACGTCTCCAAAATGACCTAAACCGTGTTGACGGGGACGTTTAACCTTCAAACAAACAACATATGAACGTATGTTATATTCATTTGAACCGCCTCAGCATATGTTTCTTTGGGGATGTTAAAGCTAAATTCAAACAAACAAGACACCTACTCTGCGGAGGCAACGCAGATGTGCATGTACATTGCCCATGCTTCTTAGAGTGGTGGTAGGTCCGCAGAGATGTGATGACAAATGACTTATGCGAAATGTTTATATACTATGTATAAAATAATAGACATTAAAAAAATGGAACTTTCTTCTATTTTATCAGCTCACCCACCTGAGCCACACTAGCTCACAGGTAACCTTATGGTATGTCCACGTCAATAGAACAACAGTGCACAGGAAAAACTCTGATTACATTATGATAACACACACATGGTGCATTTTTTCACATCTCAATGTCGGGTAAAAGTCCCATAAAATTGGAAGCAACGTCTAGTGTTGACGGGGACGTTACAAAAAAAAACAAAAAATCCCACATGATAATATCGACAACTAGAATTATCAATCCCATTGGAAAAGAAAAAGTGTTTGCTCCCTTGAAAACAAATCCGATGTGTCACATGAATACTGAAAAATGAAGGCAGTTATACGAGGACTGTTCAAATATGAATGCAAGTAGAACGTTTTCTCATGCACTAATGCGAAAATCACCTGGAAATGAATATCACAACGTAGAATGGTCCTATATTAAGAATCGTTGTATTCTTGGTATACGGTGCAAAGACATTTTTGATGAAATATGTTCGGTTTATGGGCATAATGAAATGTCTTTTCCAACAGTTTTTCGTTTGTGTAAGAAATTCAGCTGTGGGCTAGGCTCAACAGAAGATGCACCACATGATCGTCGGCCGAAAAGAGCAAGATGGTTGCTAGAGTGAAAGAAATAGTTGCTACCGATGCACGATACACCACTAGGCAAATAGCTAGTATGGTTGGCATCTCATTAGGAGCAGCTCATACAATTCTGAAACGGGATTTTAAAATGAGAAAGATCTGTGCTAGATGGATTCCCCATCTGTTGACAGATGAGCAGAAAAAGACACGCGTTCAGCGCGCCAAGAAGTTGCTTAAAAAGTTTCCAAATTACAATGCACGGTCTTTCGCTAATGTCGTCATAGGTGACTTTTTTGAGCCAAAACGAAAGATTCAGAACAAAATATGGGCTACAAAGTATTGCAAAAGACCATGCATTGCAAAGCGGACCATGAGCGTCAAGAAGGTAATGTATGTCATATTCTTTTCAAATCAGGGCCCTGCTATTCAGGTTGCTGTGCCTAAAGGCAAATCTGTAAATGCGAAGTTTTACAAGAATAAAGTTCTTCGAAAATTGAAGAAATATTTCAAAGAACGAAGACCCGCAACTGGTTTGGCCAAAGTCAGATTGCTACATGACAATGCGTCATCGCACAAGGCGTTCATTGTGCAAGACTATCTGAAGCAGGAAAACGTTGTTGAACTCCCTCACCCCCCGTATTCCCCTGACCTTGCCCCGTGTGACTTTTTTGTTCTCGCGGCTGAAAAAAATACCTTTCTGGTCGAATATTTGTACAGCGCAAACACCTCGGTTCTGCAATATTCCAGTGCCTTCATAGTATACCTCCAAATGACTACCAAAATGCATTTAATGATTGGATCAGAAGACTGAAAGTTTGTATATCTGTTAAAGGGGAATACTTTGAGGGGACAAAATAAATTTTTCATCGAAATCTATCACGGAATCATTTTTATGTGTTTAGTTGCATTCATATTTGAACAGTCCTCGTAGATCTACTGAACTGGAAACCAAGGACACATTTGCACCACACCGGCAAAGGTACATTTACCTTTATGAAATTACATATAACAGCTATAAAGGGGAGAGACAAAAAAGCGAAATATATATTCAAACAATGCAATGAAGGCATATTATGGAAGAATTTTCGTGGAATAGATACAGCTTCAGGATTCATCATTACCAGTTGGGTAAAATACCCGTGTGAAAAGTGCATGCTTTCATATCTCCGAAAAAGACAATTTTCTTTGACAAAAACACCAATGATAGTTAACTTCTTAATACACCAACCATAGGCTGTGTGTACTCATTTGTTTGTTTGTTTGAATTGAGGTTTAACGTTCCTATCAACACTATATTGTCATTTTGGAGACGTCGCTTCAAATCTTGTGGGACTTTTACCCGATATTGAGATGAAATTACATTTCAAGCCCTGCCAAAAGGCAATTTCATTTCAATCAAAGCAAAAGGCTTAAATGCATTGGACGGTCCGACTCGCGCTACTTTGCCTGGGTAGGCTTAGACCTTCTAAGCGGTTTACCAAACCTCATGTGTGGTCCAATTCTGTTTGTTCAAGCCCAGATGGGCGGGGGCGGAGTGTACTCGTTAAAACCGCCTCTTCAAACATATGTTGCATACCCACAATCTATGTCCTGGTGTAGAAATAAAGAATAAATAAAGAATATAATAAAGAAATAAAGAATAATATAAACCCAATGTAAATCCATTTATTCTTTAATATAAAAGTGGCATTACGAAAACATGCCCATATAAATACACTGTAAACTTTACCACCGAAAAAACGAAAATTTTAGGATGAAAAATTGATATTTTTCTTATTTCCGCTCAAAATATAGATTGTGGGTACTCGATGGAACCGCCTCATCACCGCCTCGATGAGGCGGTTCTAACGAGTACCCACAATCTATATTTTAGAGCAGAAATAAGAAAATAAGGTTAACTCCTGCAAACCCGAGTTTTACTATATAAAAGTGGGGTTCAAGGGGGTCAAAATTATATAGGCGTGTTTTCGAGATGGGTTTGAAATTGGTGTTCATTTCACGGACTTGCTAACACGATTCAAAAATAATTTTGTTATCAGTTAGGTTTTGATTTCTTATGGCAAGAATTAACTCTAGAGTACATTATAATAACGCATCTGTGTGACATTCTGTCCTATACTAATTTTTTGCTGGACAAAATGTGTGTTACTTTCTTCTTTTTGCTGCAAACATGGAATGCTGGTGCTCGTTAGTTTGTTTGATTTAAGGTTTAACGTCCCCGTCAACAGTGTCAAGGTCATTTTGGAGACGTTGCTTCCAATTTTGTGGGGCTTTTACCCGACATTGAGATGAAATGACATCTCGAGCCCTGCCGCCCAATGAAACCAATAGGTTTGATAAGCATGGACGGTCCGACTCGCATCACTTTTCCTGGGCAGGCTTAGATCCTCTAAGCGGTTTACCAGTACTCGGGTGCGGTCAGTTTCAGCTCTGTGTTGAAGCATCATGCAGCCCATCTATTTCTTCAAGCCCCGCTGAGCGGGGACCGAAGGTGCTTGTTAAACCCACCTCATACCAATAATCTATGTTTCTGAGCATTTATAAAGAAAATATTGCAAACCCCTATAAACCAAATCTCTCTGTACAAAAAGGGGTCAACAAGGGTAGTATACGCACAATTGGAGCATTAAACGGTTATTTTCTAGTGAAAATGTGGGATAATATCTTATTTTTACACCAAACATAGTTAGATCAGTAGAACTGCCCCAATGAGACGATTCTAACGTGTACCCACAATATATACATGTATCTAGGAACAAAAATAAGAAAAAATATATACCCCTGTAAACCCCAGTTTTCTCCTTATAAAGTGGATTGTAGACCAGTGTTCATTACACGGACTTGTTAACGTGATGGGAGCTCAGTGTACTTTAGAAATCCAGACATGAAGTCACAATAATTGTCTACCTTGCCAATTTTGTCACGCTTTATGGCACGTATATCACGTCGCCGTAAAAACACATCTCTTCAAAATTTTACCACCAAAACTGAAAATTTTCAGATAAAAAAGGATATTTTTTCTTATTTCTGCTCAAAACATAAACTGTAGGGACTCGTTAGAACCACCTCGGTGAGGCGGTTCTAACGAGTACCCATAGGCTTTGTGTTTGAGCAGAAATAGGAAAAGATTATACCCCTTTAAACCCTAGTTTTACATGTAAAACTGTGGTTTAGTGGGGATAGGGGTTAAAATTATATAGGCGTGTTTTATTGACGTCACAGACAAACACTCCCATGTGAGATTTTGACGACAGTTATGGTTCCTAAAATGGCCTTCCCATGTGAGATACTCACATTTATTATGTTCCTCCCGTGGAAAAAATGACTTTTTAGCCGGGGCACAGCATTTCCTACAACTTACATGTGCGCACAGCGAAGAATCAGATCAGCCTGCGCATCGATATAGTCTAACCAGAGACTTCTCTTGCTGTATGATGGAGCATTGGGCCTTTAGCTATCCTTAGAGCGCACAACGAAGACATTGATAAGACTGCGAGGATGCGCAGGCTGATCCGAGTCTTCGCTTGGCGCACATGTCTTATTGTAGGTTTTGTCATGCGCTGGCTCATTTGTTATATTTTGACCCCCTTGAACCTCACTTTTATATAGTAAAACTGGGGTTTACAGGGGTAAATCTTATTCTTATTTATTTCTGTTCTGAAATGTAGGTTGTGGGTACTCGTTAGGACCGCCTCATCTTTTGTACCATGCTACAAAAGATGGTATTCTCATGTAAAATGATTACATCTGTTTGGTCTTAACATGCTTTGTTTCTTTTTTTCTTGTGAGATAAAGACATATGATATGTTCCTAAAGATGGCCTTCTCATGAGAGATACTGATATATGTTATGTTCCATAATTGTTTGATTTGAGGTTTAACGTCCCCGTCAAAACTGCAAAGGTCATTTTGGAGACGTTTCTTCCAATTTTGTGGGACTTTTACCCGACATTGAGATGAAATGACATTTCAAGCCCTGTCGCCAATGAAACCGATAGGGTTTATTAGCATGGACGGTCCGCCTCGCACCGCGGTACCTGGACAGGCTTAGATCCTCTAAGCGGTTTACCAGTACTAGTGTGCGGGCCGGATTCAGCTCTGCGTGGAAGCATCATGCAGCCCATATATTTCTTCAAACCCCTATGGGGGTGCATAAATATGTTCCATAAATATAGCCTTCCCATATGTAATACTGACATATGCTATGCTCCTGAAATGGCATTCGCCTGTGAGATACTGACATCTTTTATGTTCCTTAAGATGACCTTACCATGTGACAAACTGACATCTGTTATGCTCCTTTATATGTCCTACTAGAGATACTGACATCTGTTATGTTCCTTAAGATGGCCTAACACATGAGATACTGAGATCTTTAAAGTTTCCAAAGATGATCTTCTCATGTGCAATATTTCCATTTGTTATGTCTCGAAAGTTGGCCTTCCCCATGTGAGATACAGACATTTGTTATGTCCTTAAATATGACATTCCCATATCAGAGACTGACATCTGTTATGTTTCTAAAGATGTCCTTTTTATGTCAGATACAGACATCTGTTTTGTTCCTAAAGAAGGCCTTCCTATCCTAGATACTGAATTCCGTTATGTGTCTAAACATTGCCCTTCTCTTTTGACATACTGTCATCTGGGGCTAACTAGGGACTAACTTCCCACATCACAGGTCCTGGTGTATGAATGTCATTTGACGTGTCACCAGTAACAATTCTGATTCTGATTCTGATCTGTTATATTCCTAGAATGGCCTTCTCATGTGAGATACTGGCGTCTCTTATGTTCCTAAAGCTGTTCTTCCCATATGAAGTACTGATATCTGTTATGCTCTTAAAATATCCCTCTCCTGTGAGCTACTGAAATAGGTTATGTTCCATAAAATGACCTTCCCATGTGAGATATTGACATCTGGTATGTTTCTATAGATGGCCTTCTCATGTGCAAAATTACCATATGTTATGTTCCTTAAATGGCATTCACATCTACAGTACTGCCATCTATTATGTTGCTTAAAATGACCTATTCATGTGAAATATTGATATCTATTATGTTTCTAAAGATGGCCTTCAAATAGGTGATACTCACATATGGTGTGTTCCTAAAGACGACACTTAAGATGGCCTTCTCAGGTGAGATAACGGCGTATGTTTTGTTTCTAAAGATGACCTCATGTACGAGACTGACATGCTGATATATTTTAAGTTCCTAAAGAAGACCTTCTCATAAGTGGTACTGACTTTTGTTATGTATCTAAAGATGGCCTTCTCATGGTAAAAATTACATTCCCTGTGTTTCTAAAGATAGCCTTTGCATGTAAGATATCAACATCTGTCATGTTCCTGAAGATGGTCTTCTAAAGTTAGATACTGATATTTGTTATGCTTCTAAACGTTTTCCATTGAGATGCCGACATATGTTATATTCCTAAAGATTGCCATCTCTTTTTATTTACTTACATCTTATATGGCCCACTCTAGTGAGATACTGACATCTGTTCCTAAAGATGGCCTACTCATGTGAGATAGCGACATTTGTTATGCCTCTAAATATTGCTTTCTCATGTGAGATACTGATATAGTAGCATTTGTTAGGAATGGCCCTCTCGTGTGCGATAGGCATATGTTATGTTCCTAAAGCTAGCCTTCTCACCTGAGATACTGACATATGTTATGTTCCTTTAAGATGATCTTCTCGCGTTTAGGTACTGACATTTCTTATGTTTCTTCAGATGTTCTTCTCATGTGAGATACTGAATCTGTTATGTTATAAAGATGGTCTTCTTAAGTCAGATACTGACATTTGTTATGTTGCTATAGATGGCCTTCTCCAGTGAGATACTGACATATGCTATGTTCCTAAAGACGGTCCTCTCTTTTTTATACTTACACCTGTTATGTTTCTTAAGATGACCCTCTTCAGTGAGATGCTGACATCTGTTATGTTCCTAAAGACGGTCCTCTCTTTTTTATACTTATGTCTGTTCTGTTTCTTAAGATGACACTCTTCAGTGAGATGCTGACATCTGTTATGTTCCTAAAGACGGTCCTCTCTTTTTTATACTTATGCCTGTTCTGTTTCTTAAGATGACACTCTTCAGTGAGATGCTGACATCTGTTATGCTCCTAAAGACGGTCCTCTCATTTGTATACTTATGCCTGTTCTGTTTCTTAAGATGACACTCTTCAGTGAGATGCTGACATCTGTTATGTTTCTAAAGATAGTCCTCTCCTTTTATAATCTTCCACCTGTATGCAGCTTAAGATGGTCCTCCCCAGTGAGCTACTACACCTGAGACCAGAGATGGAATATGTTAGATTGCGATATATGTTACGTTTCTAAAGATGGTTGTCTCATGTGCGATACTGACATACTAGCATTTGTTATGTTCCTAAAATAGCATTCTCATTTCTCATGAGAGATAGACATATCTTATGTTCCTAAAGCTAGCCTTCTCACCTGAGATACTGACATATGCTATGTTCCTTTAAGATGATCTTCTCGCGTGACATTTCTTATGTCTCTTCAGATGTTCGTCTCATGTCAGTTACTGAATCTGTTGCAAGTTATGTAAACATAGATGGTCTTCTTAAGTCAGATACTGACATTTGTTATGTTTCTATAGATCTCCAGAGAGATGCTGACATATGCTATAATCCTTAAGACGGTCCTCTTTTTATACTTACACCTGTTATGTTTCTTAAGATGACCCTCTTCAGTGAGATATTGACATATGCTATGTTCCTTTAAGATGATCTTCTCGCGTGAGGTACTGGCATTGCACGACCCGGAGAAAAAGCAAACGACTGAAGTCGGTTGATTTCTAAGAGTGCCCTAAAATCACCGTGTCATTCTGTCATTCGGTCATTCTGTCATTCTGTCAGTCTGTCCGTCCGTAACCCGTTTGTGAAAATTGGTGATAATGACTTAACCGCTTGGAATATTTAAACAATTTTTGGCATACTGATAGATATCAATGAGATCTAACCAATGAACTAGTGAAATATTACATTCCATTTAGTTTTGTTTGTTTGATTTGAGGTTTAACGTCCCCGTCAACACTGTAAAGGTCATTTTGGAGACGTTGCTTCCAATTTTGTGGGACTTTTACCCGACATTGAGATGAAATGACATCTCAAGCCCTGTCGCCCAATGAAACCGATAGGGTTTATTAGCATGGAGTATAGCCTCGCCGAGGCGAAAATGTGAAAATTTTCGAACTGCTTCTCCTCGGAAACCGTTGGGCCGGTTGAAGTCAAAATTCATATGGAGCCTCTATGGGATGGGGGAAACCAAAATTTGCTCATTGGGTCCAGGTCACATGACCCAAATGACCGCCAAGCCATATATGGTATGTCTGTCTGTCCGTCCATAAACCGTTTGTGAAAATTGGTGATAATGACTTAACCGCTTGGAATATTTAAACAATTTTGGCATACTGATAGATATCAATGAGATCTAACCAATGAACTTGCGAAATATTACATTCCATTTAGTATAGCCTCGCCGAGGCGAAAAATGTGAAAATGTTCGAACTGCTTCTCCTCGGAAACCGTTGGACCGATTGAAATCAAATTTCATATGAAGCCTCTATGGGATGGGAGAAACCAAAATTTGTTCATGGGGTCCAGGTCACATGACCAAAATGGCCGCCAAGCCATATATGGTCAGTCTGTGTGTCCGTTCGTAACCCGTTTGTGAAAATTGGTGATAGTGACTTAACCGCTTGGAATATTTAAACAATTTTTGCCATACTGATAGATATCAATGAGATCTTACCAATCAAGTTGCGAAATATTACATTCCATTTAGTATAGCCTCGCCGAGGCGAAAAATGTGAAAATTTTCGAACTGCTTCTCCTCGGAAAGCGTTGGGCCGTTTGAAGTCAAATTTCATATGGAGCCTCTATGAGATGAGGGAAACCAAAATTTGCTCATGGGGCCCAGGTCACATGACCAAAATGGCCGCCAAGCCATATTTGGTTAAAACCCTTCAAAAATAGTCTTCTCCAGAACCACTGGGCAGATTTCCACGAAACTTGATAAATAGCATCTGAGACGTAGGCCCATCATAAATTGCTAAAATGGTGACCCTGGGTTGACCTTGACCTTCTTTGTGCCTAGGTCAAACTTTGACACATATGCTTTTGTATTGGAAAAAGTGAGAATGCGTTTTATCCTGCAAACGATTCGGAATACAGTATTAAAGTATAAGATATATTTTTGCTCCTTACGATAAGGCGCATTTATTGGGGGAACCGTTTTAGGTCCAGGTCACATGACCAAAATTGCCGCCATACCCATATATGGTAACACTCATAAAGCTTAAAGCATCCGGCGGGTCGTGCACTTCAGCTGAAGCACTGGTTTCTTATGTTTCTTAAGATGATCTTCTCATGTGAGTAACTGAATTTGTTCTGTTCCTGGAGTCAGATACTGACATTTGTTATGTTTTTAAAGATAGCCTTCTCCAGTGAGATACTGGAATTTGGTATGTTCGTAAAAATGACACTCTCCTTTTACATACGTACATCTGTTTTGCTTCCTAAGATGGCCTTCTCCCGTGAGATACTGACATCTGTTCCTAGAGATTGCCTACTCACGTGAGATAGCGACATCTGTTATTTTCTAAAGATATCCTTTTCATGTGAGATACTGACAATTAGCATTTATTATCTTCATAAAATGGACTTCTCATATGAGATATTGACACCTATCATGTACCTTAAGATGATCTTCTTATGTGAGGTAGACACATCGTAAGTTCCTTAAGACAGCCTTCTCATGTGAGATACTGACATATGTTATGTTCCTTTAAGATGACCTTCTCACGTGAGGTAGTTAGTGTCATAAACGAGAAATGCCATCTTCAGAAACATACATGTAACAGATTCAGTTTCTCAGGAAAAAATCATACATGTACTGTGTTGCTCGTTCGAACAGTCTCATTGAGGTGGTTCTAACGCGTACCCACAAACTATGTTTCTAGCAAAAGTAAAGAAGACATGTAAACCCCACCTTTTTCCTACCCAGTGTGTGATTTACAAGTGTTCCGAGCCGGCCTCGGTAGCTCAGTAGGATGCGCGTCTGACTGTTGATCAGGAGAACGTCGGTTTGATACCTGCCGGGGTTGGCAACATTCCTTCGTGGAGACTGATCATGGAATCTTTTCTCCGGTCATTCTCTCCCTTCCGCTGATTCAAGAAGGGCAGTTTCTGGCGAAAGAACGTGCACTGTACTGGTTAACCGCTTACGTATAAGCCTGCCCAGGAGAAGTGTGAATGGGTAAACTGACCGGCTCAAAAATAATTTAAAACAGTGTTGACTGGTCCGTTAATCTCCAATACAAACAAAAACAAAACAAGAGTACCGGTATTCTTAATTGTTAGATGGCGAATAACATCAGTGTGGGAAATACATAAAACTAACAGGTACAACATTTTTATGGAAGTCTTTATTTATAAAAAGTTTGCTTTGAGAAGCATCACGTTGTTAGTTGCTCGAAAACATTCACTCCTCCAGTTAGTTACCCTTCAAAGCTGGTTGATTTGAAACTGAGCGGTTTGGCAATGGGTCAAACGCATGGCATTGGCGAAAACAAGGACAGGATTCCGCTTGCTATTTCTCTGGTGTAAGTTCTTTTTTCCAACTGTATGCATTGGTATTTTTTCTCAAACACATACACATACTTGTATTCATGCGCGCTGTACATGCTCGGTTTCGTACATACTGAATACGCAATTAGACCGATATTTCTCCAGACACCGAGACAGCGGCCTGCATCGATATCAAAAGGGACCGTTTACTTCAACATGAATCTTGAACATTAAACTGTATTGGGATTCAAATACTAACACTCTGCTATTTTTCTTGTACAAATCAACAACATAAGAAATATTACCAATGAATACTAAAAATGCCAGCAATTTTAAGGTTAACATATCGTTAACAAGTCCGTAAAATAAACATCCCTTTTAACCCAACTTTATATAGAGAAAAGTGGATTTTACAGGGGTAAACACTATTCTCTTTATTTTTACTGGAAGGTAGGGTGTAGTTACTCGTTGAAATAGTCTCAGTGAGTCCGTTCTACCAAGCACCCACAGTCTATGTTTGACAAGAAAACATCACGTGAACAAGTCCGTGAAATGAAGACCCCCCTAAACCCCACTTTATATAGAGAAAACTGGGGTTTACGGGGGTCTTCATTATTTTTCTTATTTCTGCTCCAACACATAGGTTGTGGGTACTCGTTAGAACCGCCTCAATGAGGCGGTTCTAACGAGCACACACAATCTATGTTATGAGCATTTATAAGAAAAATATGACAGATTTTCATCAGAAAAGTAGCCATTTTGGAGATGTGGAAAATGCACTATGTCGTACGGGTGTGTTATCGTAATGAACAAAAAAAAAATCCCCTGAAAACTGCTAGTTTTAGAGATCCGAAATGTCACATAAACACACCTACATGTATATAATTCTGACCTCCATAAGACTGGGGTTTAGAGGGGGGTATAAATCATTTTTCTTATTTCTTTTCAAAAACATAAAGTGTGGGTACTTGGTTCAAACTAGTACCAACAAGCTCTTTTTTGAGCAGAAAAATGAAAAATATCAGAATCTTTTTCTGAAAATTTTCTTTCGATACATTTGTATAGGCGCATTTTCGTAATGAAGGCGTCATTGTAGCACAATGGTGTGCTAATTAAAAAGCAGGACACATTTCGGTCTGAACTGTGTTAGGCATGAACAAGCATTGCCATTTCGTGCAAATTATTCGATTTGTTGGCATATTCATTAATATTCATAAGCAATTTTCATGCAGCAGGACAGACACAGCAGTATCGTGTTCCAAGTGTAGGATAATTAGTGTAAATTGGTCAATATATCCCAAGTTTTAGAGGAATTACGGTATGTCTCCGTGAAAATGTGATCGCACAGGCGGGTAAAAGGTCGTGTGTTGTGTCCAGTACATTCACGTCGGCATCATCTTGATGAATTCTGAAAAAAAAAGACATACAAAACGTTAAAACTGCATGCTAATGTAATTAGTATTTTTTTACATTCGACATCGGTCCTACAGCTTTGTGGCAAGTAAAGTTATAAAGTTATTGAGAGATTCTTATTTATTTACATATTTTTTTTATTGTTTTGTGACAATTTCGGTGTACTGGGCAATGCTATTCTACTGCATTAAATCTTTGTTATCAAAATGGTTTTGTTATTAATCTTCGCGTTACGAAAGACATGAGTTTAATGAAGAATACCTCTTAACCGTATTGAAGTACACAAATTTCCTAAATTTACCTTCATAATTTATTCTTCCGTCTCCATCTACATCAGCTTCTTTAATCATTTCATCGACCTCCTCATCTGTGAGTGTCTCTCCAAGGTTTCCCATAACAATCTTGAGCTCTTTACGACAGATATATCCATTACCGTCCTTGTCAAATATTCTGAAAGCTTGTCGTCGTTCATCTTCTATATCATTAGAACACATTCTCTTGGCCATCATTGAAGAAAATTCCGAAAAGTTGAGAGTTCCAGTACCTATAACAGATAATCGGATTAACAAGTCCGTATACTGAAATTCCCTCTAAACCCTACTTTACACGGACATGAGCAGATGCCGACGGCATTCGAGGCCCGTAGGACCTCGCGGCTCATGGCCGCACGTAGACAACCTGACTTGCCAATGGTACTTTGTTTTTATGGTCCAATCACGTTAAATCTCGATGAGACTTCGCGAGACAAGCGTCTCAGACTGGTTAACGTTTTATTCCTCAATATAAAATGCTTGCCTCTGTCCGGGTAGATCACCAGTCCAAGATGACAATGTTTTTTGGCGACCTTTTTAGTTTCTTCTTCAATACTGATAACTTACTTGCAGTATTTCTAGTGTATGAATGTGATTTGACATGTCACCAGTAATAATTCTGATTATGAATCTAATTTGTGGCCTACAAACAAAAACACAAAACTCGTAAACATCAATACTGTGACCATAGTAACTGCTTTAACAAAGATTTGCCGGTAAAAGCCAACACCTCACTTGGGGGCAACGATTCACCGGAGCATTTACGGGCACCTCGGCAGGGAGGAAATGGTTTATAAACAGCAACAGATAGTTATATGTAGATAGCAATGCTCATATCTGCATTTAGGTTGTGCCTAAGTTCATACGGGCCCCGTCAAGCGATTTTGGTACTTATCGCCTATGCGAGCAGCGAAGGTTCAGGCGAGCCTGCGCATCCGCGCAGTCTCGCCATAACCTTCGCTGCTCGCTCATACAAGCAGTGAATCAAGAGGAACCTTCAGACAGAACGCCATATCCCTGGCCCCTCTGAATGGCTGGGCATGCGCAGTTAAAATTTGTCATGACGGAATGCTCGAATGCACAAATTCGCTTGGCGGGGCTCATATTATAGAGGTAAGTAGGATTTACGTGGGTATTCATTACTTTCCTTATTATTGCTCAAAATATGGATTATGGGTACTCGTTAGAACCGCCTCATTGAGGCATTCTAGCAAGCATCAACAATCAGTATTTGGACTTGATCGGATATTTCTATCTGAAAAATGTTAGTTCTCCATACTATACTCGTATATCACAATCTACACTGGCTAGCAGAATGAGTCAACACAGTAGATCACCAACACTGAAAATGCAATTGGGCTATTTTCAGAAACATTGGTTCTAGGGAGTTTGCTGAGCTTGTGGTATAAAGTATAAAGAATAAGACGTCATTTGTCGCGCGTTATCGTAATGAAACCACAAGGGCCCAGCCGTCCAAAAGCAACGTTAGTTTAACGAGCCCGTAAGTGGTCAAATTGTTAGCTGTTCTATCAAGTACAACATGTAATACAGTGTAGTTTTGCTGAACAAATCTGAGCAGCTTTTGCATGCTCGTTTTTTTTCAGCAAAATTATTAGCATATCACATTTTTAACGATACGTTAACTAACGACGTCGTTTGTTTTGAACAACTGGGCACTGATCTCCAGATAAACAGGAAGTAACGATAATGATTTTGGGATTTTTTCTTTTTTCTTCAAATCAACATGTTGAGAGCACTTGTCAGAATCGCCTTGCCCAACTGTAAGTCAATATCAGTTGGACGGCCCGGTGACGCAAGATACACGACATCTTTGCTTAACTCAACTCACCCCCACCACATGCGCATGTGAAAGAATTCTTTTATCACGTGTCTGTTAGCATATTCACTTATACATGTACATGACATAATTGAGCCAGCGCATGACGAAACCTACAATAAGACATGTGCGTCCAACGAAGACTCAGATCAGCCTGCGCATCCGCGCAGTCCGAACAGAGTCTTCGTTGTGCGCTCTAAGGATAGCTAAGGGGGCCCAGTGCTCCTTCATACAGCAAGAGAAGTCTCTGGTTAGACTATATGGTAACCCAGGCTGATCTGAGTCTTCGATGGGCGCACATGTCTTATAATAGGTTTTGTCGAGCGCTGGCTCATATATTTCACTTACCATCTACATCAACTTCTTTGATCATGGTCTTCAGTTCTTGTTCTGTAGGATTTTGTCCCAAGTTTCTCATTACCGTACCGAGCTCTTGTGTTGTTATCACGCCATTACCATCCCGGTCGAAAAGACCAAATGCTTCTCGAAATTCTAGAAATAAGAAATACGATCCATTATTATACCTCATGAATATTCATGAGCTGTTCGAGTATGCATAGACTTCATGCCCATCCCCACCACGGGGCCTGTAATATTTCTCTCTAACGTCACCGCTAACAATAAAAGTGTACTGGTAGTCCCGTCTCGGACAAAAAATATTTTTGTTGCCCTTAAGTTAGGAGAATATGACGATTTGTTCACCCGAGCAGGTAATATTGCCCGAGGGCCGGGCGAAGCAGGTAATATTGCCCAAGGATAATATTACCTGATCGGGTGGAGAAATCGACATATTCCCTTCCCACAAGGGTTACAAATGAAAAAATATGGACACCTCGTACAAGTACAATGTACGTGTTAAATGTAACCATGAATTTTAAATTTTTACCGAATATAATATACCGTCTTATGTACAGTGGAGGCCAATTTCGTGCTCGAATATGTGGTATAAATAACTATTAACTGAATTTGTTGTTAAATATATATATACTTATCCATTGAAAGTCGTGGTATTGCGGCGTCTAATCAGCGCCTGCACTATTTGCAAATGCCCCTTTTGGGGGTTTTCCGGGACACTGCAGACCCAGATCAGACGCCACAGAACGCGGCGTCTGATCATTGGCTTCACTGTTTGCCTGAAGTACAGGGGCTACAAAAAAGTAACTTGCTTCTGATTCTATGGGACTTTTACCCGACACTGAAATTAAATCGAAAACCCTGACAAACCAATAGGGCTTATACGTGTACACATAGACTGTCCGACTTGCCAGGCTTAGTCGGTTTCATCTCTGTGTGGAACCATTATGCAGATCAATCTATTTCGTCAAGCCTCGATGGGGGAGCCCTGAAAATCTGTGATATTTCTTGTATTGCTACTCGAGACCGGGCGCTCGTTAGAACCACCTTAATTGAGACGGTTATAACGAGTAACTTAAAGTAGTATTACTTTAATTATAGATGGCTGCATGATGCTTCCACGCAGAGCTGGAACAGACCGCACACGAGTACTGGTAAACCGCTTAGAGGATCTAAGCCTGCCCAGGAAAACTGGTGCGAGTCGGACCGTCCATGCTTGTTAACTCTATTTGTTTCATTATGCGACAGGGCTAGATATACCATTACTCAGTGTCGGGTAAAAGTCCCACAAAATTGGAAGCAACGTCTCCAAAATGACCTATACAGTGATGACGGGGACTTTAAACCTCAAATCAAACAATTACTTTAAATAAAGTTAATTTTTATATAATCATGTTTAAATTTAGCAAAATAAAGAGAAAAAAAGATAACTGAAATTTATATGTCTTAAATTTGCCCTATAGATCCGATCAAATCAATCGATTAACAATTATATTTAGATAAGTAGACTGGACTTGTTCACAGCTTGTCTAATTAGGAGACTCTGTCAAAATATACATGTACCATGGAATCCTTGCCTAGCTCTGATGATAATTAATATCCGTAGGGGTCGCCCTAGACTTATATAAGTCCTAGATGGCAGCTCCCGCCCATCGGGGCTTGAAGAAATATATGGGCTGCATGATGCTTCCACACAGAGCTGAAACCGACCCGCACACGAGTACTGGTAAACCGCTTAGAGGATTTAAGCCTGCCCAGGCAAAGCGGTGCGAGTCCATGCTAACAAACCCTAATGGTTTCATTGGGCGACAGGGCTTGAGATGCCATTTCATCTCAATGTCAGGTAAAAGTCCCACAAAACTGGAAGCAACGTCTCCAAAATGACCTTTACAGTGTTGACGGGGACGTTAAACCCCAAATCAAACAAACAAACAAAGTCCTAGATGTTAATAGTTGTGTTCATGCATTCCATTTTCGGTCGGTGAATTTATTCACAAGACCTTAGTCATCGTCCGATGACACTTTTCAGCTTCCTTCTATTCAAATGCTTTTGAAGTTATAGTGGTCGGCGGTTGTATACGACTTATTACTACTAATATCCCTCCGCCCACTGTGTAGTATTTGCAGTTTTATCTGAGATCGGAAAGCCTTGGCGTAGAATTGTTTGATTTGGGATACACCTATGATTTTATGTATATATTTACAAAACATTAACACAAACAGTTAAATATATTTACGATATTAAAATTTTCTGGCGGATGAATACAATCGGTCGGAGGTCAAGATTGTTGTGTTTCGGTACGGAAAAGTAAGAAAAAAAAATACAGTAACATTCTTTTCTATTTCGAATAATGTTTGCGGGTTTGATATTCGTACATGCTTTTAATACTGGATAATGTATATAAAATTAGTCGAGTCCAAGTTGTATGATTGCAGTAGGCATATCTATAAAATGAGTCAATGACTGCAGAAGTCAAACAAATCAAAGCTCTAGATAACAGGACAATGAGTAGAAATAATTTCGCATTTGATCTTTCTTTATTTATAATATAATATACTGCCACACCCTTTCATGAAGAACGAAGATTACGTGCAGTTGATCATTTGTCAGTTTTCTATACTATAGATCTAATTTTCCAAAAACATATTTGTTGTGGGTATTGGTTAGAATGGGCGTGGGGGTGGGGAGGGGGTGCAATTCTAACGATTATCAAATAAATAGACTGCATTAGTCCGTTTGTGTTCGTGGTAGTTACTGCATTTTGTCTTTGATGCAAGAAGACCCCTGTCGGGTTACACGTCAAGTGACATTCCTGGTCTATGAATGCCATTGTAACATTTCTGATTCGATTCCCAGCAAATAAAATTATGGCGTCCGAATATGCGCCACAGGGATGGTCGCCACTAAGTGCACCATTTACTGCAGCCCCCATGTGCAGGAGAACCACCCAGTTTAACGACCCCAATCCTAATTAGCTATACAGGATAATATGTATGCACCTGCAAGTAATGGTCAAATGTTACGGATATATATGCATTAAATATCCTTATTATCTGGAGCTTTATATTCGGTTCAGCTACACCAGCCTCTTGTTTTGTCTGCTGATAACAATAATAGGCGATAATTGAAGATCAAGTAACAGGTAAATGAAGTGATGGCTGCCTGCTCTCATTATCCCCAGTCCGTGTAAGAAGATAGATATTTTTTTAATGCCCCTGTCCTTTAAACTAGAGGCATATTAAATAATCCTCTGCATTCGCTGATTTAACCTTTAACCACAACCTTTGTCTTGGAGCAGAAATAAAAACAAATAATGTATACCCCAGTAAACCCCAGTTTTCCCTATATAAAGTATACGGTTTAGGGGGTGTTCCTTTAACGGACTTGTTCACATGATGAATGTAAAGAGCACCCCTGTCACCCCGCTTACTACAAAGAAAAATAGTGTCTACAGGGTATACATTATTACTACAAAGATTGTGGGTACTCGTTAGAACATTTTTATTGCGGCAGTTCTAACGAGCACCTTCAATCGATGTTTGAAGAGAGAAAAATAATATTAATAGAAAAAAAAAACCTCGGGTTAAGAGCTGTTAAAAGAATGCGCCTGCTATGTATGTTATTTGTAAGCGCTATAATATAACGTTTCCTTACAAAATCAAAGCACTGAGAGTACCGGTGGGTCGATCGTCTCTGAGTGTACGTTGGGAAAATAGTCCTAAACTGAGAATCGGAATGTTCGTTTACTTTTAAGCAAGCACAGTAGATCTTATCAGACATCGCGTTATGTGGCGTCTGATTATGTAGATTCTGCTTGCCAATGTTCAAGTGCATAAGCACAGTCCACCCGCCCCCGCCAAACGGGGATTGAATAAATAGATGGGCTGCATGATGCTTCCACGTAGAGCTGAAACCGACCACACACGAGTACTAGTAAACCGCTTAGAGCATCTAAACCTGCCCAGACAAAGCGGTGCGAGTCGGACCATCCATGCTCATAAACCCTATTGGTTTCAATTTGCGACAGGGCTTGAGATGTCATTTCATCTCAGTATCGGGTAAAAGTCCCATAAAATTGGAAATATCGTCGCCAAATGACATATACAGTGTTGACGGGGACGTTAAACCTCAAATCAAACAAACAAACGAGCACAGTCCATAATTTTTTTCTTTTGCTGCGGTCTGACGTCTTAGGAATGCCATTTCAGGATCAAGGGCAATCAGATGGTCAGTGATAGTCCCGCGGACAATAGCAAGCAACAGATTCTCTGTTTTATAACGTAGACTGTGGGCACCCGTTAAATCGCTTCATTATAAGAAAAGTATTTAGTCAATTTTTTGTCTGAAAAAAAAAAATATGGTAGCATTTCCGTCAAATTATTTACATGTACTTGTCATTTGTTAATGTGCTTAATTATTTCCCTTCTGTATATCGATTCATCTTTCTGAATTTCGAGTATTTCACTGCTAATGCTTAACCTCATATGCAACACAATCTGTGCTGAATATTTCATGTCGCAGCTGCAAACAGTGTAGATCCATCGATCAGCATCTACAATGTTTATCATAGTTTCTCCTCTCTCTTTTCTCCTCGCTCAGTCCCACCACTGCATCCCAGATCCTGAATAACAGTGATCTGTAATAGAGCCCCCTCAGCGATATGTTTAAACAACAACAAAAAATCATTTCACCGGTTAATGCAGGTCCGCACACAGTTGGGAAGGTGTAAACGCAGCGCCTCCCCGCTTTTGGAAATTATCTCAGATTCATGCAGTTTTTTATCTTCTGCAAAATACCGGAAATTTGCACCGTCAACCGCCCCTTTTCAGAGTTTGCGTACAGGCCTGAATCATGTTCAAAACTGTTGCTACATACATATATCGAACAGTGCCCACCCTGATAAGAAGCAATCTACTGTCTATCCGATCTAGGTCTACGCTGTATATCTAATAACGGTACCACATATAAAGTCTGAGCTACTGATGTTTGCTCTTAAACATTTCAGGGTTCTCAACAGAAGTGCAAAAAGTCTATGTTTACTCGACTTGGCATACTTTATGAATGAAATGTTCCGTAAGACTTCACGTGACAGCGTGTTACCTGAGCAACCTGGCATTCTTATACTATTTCGTTTTACCCTCAAATGCCACAGTGTAGTCCCTGTGCAACCTACTGAGCAGACGCCACATTCCGCGGCGTCTGCTCTGGGTATTCGGTGTTCACACGATTCCTGTCAAGACTCCATAGATAGCTCTGACCCATAGGAGGTTTTAGGAATTCCGTTTATGACGTCATTCTCGCGCATGCGCAAAGTACTGGCCGTCACTTGAAACGGCCATCGCTATTCAAATGTATTGGCGGAAATTAAAATGCTAACAATATTCAGACATTTTGAGAGAAAATATACCCGTTTTTATTGAAATAATGCTTCGAGAGGGAAAGAATGATATTTTACTTTCATTACCGAAATTCATTTATCCTAAATCCGTTTTTAATTGACGAAAATCTGTCTATCTATCTATCTATCTATCTATCTATCTATCTATCTATCTATCTATCTATCTATCTATCTATCTATCTATCTATCTATCTATCTATCTATCTATCTATCTATCTATCTATCTATCTCTATCTATCTATCTATCTGTCTATCTATCTATCTATCTATCTATCTATCTATCTATCTATCTTGAGAATCTTGAGAAATATGTCCAACGATCTGTCTACATGTGCAATTTAAATGTCCATACTGACAGTCGAAATAAACTAATGAGTGGATTGACGGAGGGGCGTTGAGTCAATGTTGGTTCGACGTCATGCCGTCGACACCCACTCAAACTCACTTCATTGTCAAATGACCGTTGACATGAGAGAGAGAGAGACAGAGAGAGGGGTTTGACTGACAAACTGACAGTAGACAGACAGACGACACCCAGACCGACTGACTGAATGACTGACTAACAGACGAACGGACGGACTGTTAGACAGACAAATATACATACTGACAGTCGGAAAAAACCCCAAAAAACAATGAGTGGACTTACAGACGGGCGTCGAGTCAACGTTGGCTCGACGTCATGCCGTCGACAACCACTCCAACTCACTTCAATGGCACGTGACCGCTGAGATGGTTTGACTTATCCCTGTATCCCTGTACCCATAACCCTTTTTGTACCAAATGGAATCTTCCTCCTTATATATAGCAGGAGTCATTATCAAAATTTAGGGGTGTCAGGTTGTGTTTACTTCAAAATTTATTTGGAAAATGGCCGAACAACTTTTTGCAAACTGTGTAGGCCCTGATCAGACGCCGCGTTCTGCGGCGTAGAACGCGGCGTCTGATCTGGGCGTGCACTGTTTGTCACTTACCCCTTTGGGGGTTTCCGGTACCAAATGGGCTAATGTAGACCTAAGCGCTGGGCAGGTTGAACCAATCTACAAATCTACCAGATTTTACTGTAAAATCTTGCATTTGCGAAGGAGTGTACAACATTCTTATGCTCTGAAAGGGTGTTCTACGTTTGTTTTGAATTTAATGTTCCAATCCCTGTCTACTGTCAGATTTAATGTTCCAATCCCACTGAGTCTTGATGGGTCCAAGCACTGGGCAAATGACATTTTATTAAGCAACACCGTATTATCGCCAACGAAACGTTGTGTCGTTTCATCGGCGTTGCATTCAATTCAATGCATCGCTTTAAAGTTGGTTTGATGTTGACACGACGTTGTTGACACGCCGTAGCGTCATTTAACGACAAACTGTAATTTACATTTGCCTGCGCTCACTAATTGTTGGTGCGCTAAGAGAGAGAGAGAGAGAGAGAGAGAGAGAGAGAGAGAGAGAGAGAGAGAGAGAGAGAGAGAGAGAGAGAGAGAGAGAGAGAGAGAGAGAGAGAGAGAGAGAGATCGTATGTACAACATATCATTTTCGTAATGCGAAATTTCATATCTGGCAGCATATCGATGTTTCTCCAATTATCTTACCTTAAAATTCCCACAAAGTTTAAAAAGAATTCCACTGTTTTACGCTGTAATTAACACTTTATCTGTCCCACTGCCTTTGAAGCAATACGACAGATGACGGCCAGGGTTTTCCCGTTCTATTTTTAGAACCGGAAGTACGTCACGAAAAAAGCTCCTATATGTTGCATCGATAAAAATAGCACAACGTTTCAAGTTCTATTAATATTGGTTTTCCCAAATCAGTGAAGGTCACGTGAACAACTGCATGAATTCCGTTTTGCCATTTAGTAAATTTGTGTCGATCGTACACGATCCGAAGCACGTTAATTTACGCCTGTATGGTACTGGTAAACAGTGTGAGTCCGGATCAAACATGTAAAGTGTTTCAAATGCAGCTTTTGAAATTCACCGACTTTGAGGCTTCTCAAGCCTTTGATTTATCTTTTGCCATCATGCAAGGCGAGATTTTATTTTTTCTCACTGTGAGGATAAAATAAAATCTGGCCTTGCATGATGGCATAAGATAACTAGATGTTCGAGCGACGATAAAATAAAATCTGGCCTTGCATGATGGCATAAGATAGCTAGATGTTCGATCGAGGATAAAATAAAATCTGGCCTTGCATGGTGGCATAAGATAACTAGATGTTCGAGCGAGGATAAAATAAAACCTGGCCTTGCATGATGGCATAAGATAAAAAATGGCTAGATGTTGGAGGGAGGATAAAATTAAATCTGGCCTTGCATGATGGCATAAGATAAAAATGGAATGCAAGATCACAACTATTAACATCTTAAACTTATATAAGTCTATATAGGGTCGCCCGTATTGGGCAAGCTGCTGAGGAAGATATTAATTACTTCCATTGTGGGCCTGTAAGAAAGCGAGATAAGAGAGTCTAAGGCATGATGGGAACAAAGTAATGAATGATGGGAAGATACAATGAAAGGAATGTTATGACTATTTGTAGAAAAGGGAGGCTAAACGAGAGGATTTGGTTTGAATGGGACAAACTAGGATAGTTGAATTAGAGAGTATGATTTCTTTGTGTTTGTTTGTTTGATTTGAGGTTTAACGTCCCCGTCAACACTGTAAAGGTAATTTTGCAGATGTTGCTTCCAGTTTTGTGGGACTTTTACCCGACATTGAGATGAAATGACATCTCAAGTCCTGCCGCCCGATGAAACCAATAGGGTTTATAAGCATGGACGGTCCGACTCGCACCGCTTTGCCTGGGCAGGCTTAGATCCTCTAAGCGGTTAACCAGTACTCTTGTGCGGGTCGGTTTCAGCTCTGCGTGGAAGCATCATGCAGCCCATCTATTTCTTCGAGCCCCAATGGGCGGGGCGGGAATTAGTGATTATGAAGGATAAGGACTATTTAATATAGATATTTGTAAATGAGAAGAAGCAATATTAAGGTGTCATATACTGTAACTAGGTGGGAAATGCTTGATGTATAAGAATAAGAAAGATGATAAAAAGAAGTAAAAACGGAAACGGACTTGAGTTGAGCTTATTCCCTAAAATTCATTGTTACGTCACGGATGTTGTAACTTTGAATCATCAAACTAGACTGGTCACATGTATTTACTAGGATCAGTCCTCTCATAAGGGAACCGCCTGTCAAAATAGAGCCGGAGAGCCAGAAGTTTGTTGGTTACAATTCATTAAGTCCAATGGCCTCTTCCATCTCACAGCTTGGAACAGATCATCTCTATTTTCCTCGGTATACATTGTGTCTAATTTATTCAGTTTTCAAATGATAGATCCTAGAAGCATTGAAAAAAGGCCAGTATTAACAAAAATAACAACAACAACAACAATAATAATAATAAATCCTGGTGTTCTGTCTAAACGCACCATCTGAGCTGGGTATACTATGGTTCACTATTGTTCCTTTGGATGCTAAGGTGTATTGGTTGCTGAGAGAGAGAGAGAGAGGGAGAGAGAGAGAGAGAGAGAGAGAGAGAGAGAGAGAGAGAGAGAGAGAGGGCTTTCACTTACCAGCAATCTGTTCTTCGGTGAGTTTGTCAGCCTGAAATGGACAAGGATAAATATTAAGGTTAGGAGGAAGCAACTCTTCCAATGACACATTTTGTCGCTCTATGAATAAGCCGGGTATACTCCAAACGGTAAACGCACACTTACACACTTTTGGGCCAAAGGTAAGTCAATCGACCCAAAGTTACTAAGCACAGAAGCTTTACGTTACTAATATCCGTGTGACTATCAATGATTGGTACCAACTCCAGATAACAGTTATTCAAAGCCGCGTTCACGTTGTTACGTCACCGCAGTGCATTGTAAACTAAGCTGACTCGGCATTTGCAAACAGTTTAATCTTTAGACCCAGATCGGGGCTTGAAGAAATAAATGGGCTGCATGATATCTCCACTCAGAGCTGAAACCGACGACACTCGAGCACTGGTAAACCGTTTAGAGGGTCAAAGCCCGCCAAGGCAAAGCGGTGCGAGTTGGACCGTCAGTGCTTATTAACCCTAAAGGTTTCATTGGGCGACAAGGCTTAAGATGTCATTTCATCTCAACGACGGGTAAAAGTCCCACAAAATTTGAAGCAACGTCTCAAAAATGACATTTATAGTGTTGACGGGACGTTAAACCTCAAATCAAACAAGCAAAGAACCAGCTCAGGAGCCAAAAAACGCGGCGTCTGATTAGGGTCTACATTGTACGCACAAAATAAAGGAATTTAGGGATAAAACGAAACAACCTTATTCTCCGTTAAGGATCATTTTCCATACTCAAGGAGTATGACATTAATCGGCTGAAAAGTATTTTCAGTGCTTTGTTTCCTCTTAGCTCCACTTTTTGTAGAGAAAACTCGGGTTTACAGGCGTTCATATATGCAGTATTTTCCTTGTTTCTGCTATATGACCTAGGTTGTGGGTCCTCGTTAAAACCGCCTCACCGAAGCCGTTTTAACGAAGAAAATATCACATATTTCATCAGAAAAAAATAACCGTTTTTTAGCTATGAAAGAACGCAGTTTAGCAAATGGGATCGCGTCTGAGAATATAATAACTCCATGTAATAAATAAGGTAGTACATTAATGGATTAAATATGCAAATCAATTAGATACGCCCCGTAACGTTACATGTACGACTTACTTAAAGCCATTTTTTATAAACAATTCAAGAATAAAAATGGGTATTAAATGTCATATGACAAATAAAATTTTGCATTCGTGTTCATGTACTATCAAATTTATTAAACTCGCCAAGGAAAATGGATAAAATGCTCGTCACAGCCTCGATAATAAATTCAATAATACATGAACACTAATGTTAGATCCTAAGGGGTTCTCGTACATGAAAGGAAACGGCAAGTCATCATTATCGTAAATAATGGTAGAATATTGGTGTGTACATTTCCCACAACCGCAGTATAGTATAGGTAGATAAATGTTTTCAGTTAATTAAGATTCTTAGCCAGAACAAAACAAAATGTATTCTCTACTAGTATATCAAACCGGCCCCGATAGCTCAGTTGGTAGAGTGTCCGCTCCGGAGAACGGGAGGTCTCGGGTTCGATCCCGGGCCGCGACATACCAAAGTCTTTAAAAATGGTACTAGCTGCTCCTCGTTTGGCACTCAGATTTACGGGGTAGAGCTAGGACTGGTCGATCCAGTGTCAGGATAATGTGACTGGGTGTGGTATCATGTTATGTGTCTGGGACATGATACTTCAGTGAGGCAGCACTATAAACGTGAGCATTGAGCTCCCTGTCGCAACCAGACACCGTCGTGATATGACTGAAAAATTGTTGAAAGCGACGTTAAACCCGAATTCACACACACACACACACACACACACACACACACCACACACACACACACACACACACACACACACACAAGTATATCAAAAGTTCCGGGACAGACTACATGTAGCAGCGTCCTTGCTGTTCGCATGGGCTAATCAATTCGGAAGCTTTGTTTGGACAATACAAATACTCAAGCCGATCATAAGGGGAATGGGAACACATGGCAGAATGTCCGCCATTTTTGAAAGGGAGACAACTTTCGGGACCGCCTGTTCGCTTTTCTGTAAGCTCTGTTCCACTAAAAATGGGATTAACTCGTAAAGGAAAGAATTTGCTCTCCGGTTAACTCTTAAAGGAAAGAATTTGCTGCTCCGGAAACTATTGACACGGGTGACAAAATTACTTTTGAAGGAGTTGCCTCCCAGGAAGGTATTCCCATTCCCCTTAAGGTGGATGGATAAGTTTTAGAAGTAATTGATCCAACTTGAGATTATTCAACTGTTTCTTCCACTATCAAAATGGAATCAATTTTCTCCTCACGAAAAAACAAAAACAAAAACATTTCCTTCAAGAGAGGGCCCTTTTTACGGAGGGTTTTGTTGTACAAAAAAGCTATCAGTATGTCACCAAATTTGTCTTCATAGGAAAAATGGCGGTAAAATTTGCCTGGAACATGTACATATCAATTCGCCTTAACTTGCGTAATCTGACTAAAGAATTGGCAGTTCTGTTGTGCTTTGACTATGGGTTAAATGAGTCAGATCCCATATTTGATAGCGTATTAAAAGTAGAACAGCAATATACCCAGCAGGCAAATGTTGTTTCAACGTTAGTTCAACGTTAAGTCAACGTTTTGTGCCTGCAGGGATATATACTTGTCATATTAATATAAGGCGCCCAAGTTGGATCCTGCTTTCCCTCATGGCAATAAAGATATAATTATCGGATTAAATTTTGTCGTGTCGTTTTGTTTTTCTGTTTCAAACATCGATTTTGTGTCGGGACCTCGGTTTAAAGACTCATCCGAAAGTCTGGAGAAGCCCGGAATCGATCCTGCGATCCCTGGTTTACAAGGCGAGTAGCGTAACCACTGCACCACGGAGGCTTCTTTGACCCCCTTGAACCCCACTTTTATAGTAAACTTGAACTGGGGTTTACAGGGGTGAATCGTATTTTTCTTATTTCTGCGCTAAAATATAGATTATGGGTACTCGTTAGAACCGCCTCGATGGGGCGGTTCTAACGAGTACGCACAATCTATATTTTGAGCAGAAATAAGAAAAATATTACAATTTTTCATCTTAAAATTTTCGTGTTTTTTTCGGCGGTAAAGTTTACAATGTATTTGTATAGGCTTGCTTTCGTAATGAGAAATATCTAAAAATATCACACATGATTAATCTACACATATGTAATACATATACAAAAAGATAACAGCAGACTCTGCCAGTAATAAGATAGAAATAAACAATACTCAGTGGAGATGTCGTTAATTACCAAAACAAATGGAGAAACATCGTAAAAATTCCACCAAAAATCGCACCTAAAATCCCATATAATATAGTACAAAAACCATTTACCATTTTAAAAACAGTTTTTTCTGCTTCAAATCCTTTTCAACTTTATCACGAATAATCTCTCATCATGAAGGTACACCTAAAATATATGAAAATCCTTGCTCGACTTGTTTCAGGGTGAACAGGAAAATATGAGTGAAAGGTATATTTTCACCCTAACTCGAAGAAAAAGACGCGTTAGTAGAAAATCTGCTTTACTATCTATTTTGATCCGCGAAATATACTTCTAGAATCCATGTAACTGGTTAAACAAAGAACACACTGCTCGGCTGAAGCCTCTCTGTGGCTAAGTCTGGAATCACGCAATCTTGTGTAATATACATATATATGTAATTAAGTCTGATTTAATCAGGCTACATGTGAGTAATACACGTTTCGTGTGCTTATACTAAGCAAAAGTGCCAAGTATTCCGAATGCAGATCGCCCTAGCACAGCTGCACTTGAGACACCTATATAATTTTGAACCCCCTCGAACCCACTTTTATATAGTAAAACTTTGGTTTACATGGGTAAACCTTATTTTTCTTATTCCTGCTCTAAAATATAGATCGTCGGTACTCGTAAGAACCGCCTAGATGAGGCGGTTCTAACGAGTACCAACACTCTATATTTTGAGCAGAAATAAGAAAAATAATAGAAAATTTCGGAGGTAAAGTTTTCTATGTATTTGTATAGGCGTGCTTTCGTAATGAAAACAATATGCGCTTGTCATCTTAATGATAATACATGTGATGCAAGCCATATTGTCATGTGAAACTCCAGGTTCTGCAACGGAAGGTCAGGTGATTTTTTTCTCCGGGTACACCGGTTTTTGCCCTCCTCTGATTAAATATCGGCTCGATATAAGTGAAATAATCTTGAAAGGGCCGTCAAACCGAAACAAAACAAGTCAAAATGTATACCATACTGACACAAACCCCACTTTAATATATCAATGTCATGAACAACCATATCGAACTAGGGTGACTCAAACACCTTTGGAATTACAAAAATTTACCCAACTTTACTTTAGCAAGTCCGTGAAATGAATATCCCTCTCAACCCCACTTTAATTTATTTTTCTCATTTCGCCTCCAAGCATAGGCTGAGGGTACTCATTGAGGCGGTTCTAACGAGCACCTACAACCTATGTTTGGAGTACAAATTTGACTGATTTGGGCACTATGTCACACGGATAAGTTATCGTAATGGACCGGTAGTTCGAGCAGCATCACCAGATCAGGAAGCATGCTGGGGATACCATTATTTTATTATTATGTTTTTCTTTCTTGGTTTTGGTTTTACGGCCCCTCCTAGATTAGTTCAATTATATCGAGCCGATCGTTAATCAGAGGCAGGCGAAAACCGGAGTACTCGGAGAAAAACTTGGCGTCTCACATGTGACCCAAGCCAGGCTCGAACCACCGCGGTGAGATACCTACATATTAAGTGTCTGCGCTCCACTAGGCCGCGGAGGCCCGATACCTTTTCGACAAAAAGATAACTATATATGCTCTATGTCGTGTGCTCATTGTACAAATGCCTGAGTGAGACAACTCTAATGAGTACACGCAACATACATTTTCAAAATAAAAATAATAAAATTCTCCGTAAATGATCCCACATATTGGTATCTGCAGATATTGGAAATTGTTTCCTTATGGTTCATAAATGCGAGTTCTAAGCACCCATGGTAAACGAGCCTTCAGAGTTCGGAATATCGATGCTGCTATGTAGATGGAAGTCACGGATTTGACAGACGCAAACGCCGTTGTCTTTATTTGTGCTACAAACATACATTATGGGCTCATGAGAGAAATGACATTTGTGGAACCCATATTACACTTTACATCCGTGAAATGAACACCTTTTAATGCCACATTATATAGAACAGTGGTGTTACAGGGGTAAACATAATTTTTCTTATTTATGTTTCAAGACATAGGTTTTGGGTACTCGTTAGAACCGCCTCATAGAGGCGGTTCTAACGAGCACCCACAACCTATGTTTGGGGTGACAATAAGAAAACTATCACATTGTTTCATTAGAGGGGAAAAGAACAGTTTTGGAGATATGAAAGAATGCCATATGTCGATCGGAAGTGTTATATATATATAGTAGGCTAATGAATAATATTTCTTGTGTCTCGATTCGCTATAGGCGTTCCCACCTCGACGGTTGCCCAGGACGATCGAAGCCAAGACTTACCATTATGACAACATATACGTGTAAAAATGGTGCATTCTTTCATACCTTTAAAACGGTCATTTTTCTGATGAAAACTTAATTATATACCATACAGAGGTTGTGGTTTGTTTGTTTGAAGTGAGGTTTAACGTACCCGTCCATGGTTTATTAAAATACATGGTTGCCAGTGGGTAGTGCCCCTCTGAGCTCTGGAGAGCATAGTGGCTTATGGGCCTCTTGTTTGTTTGTTTGTTTGAAATGGGGTTTTACGTCCCTGTCAACACTACTAGGTCATTTCGGAGACATTGCTTTCAACTTTGTGGGACTTTTACCAGGCATTGAGATAAAAAGACATCTCAAGTCCTGCCGCCCAATGACGGTCCAACTCGCACCACTCTTCCTGGGTAAGTTACGATTCCTCTAAACCGTGAACCAGTCGGTTTCAGCTCTGCGTAGAAGCATCATGCTGCCCAATCTATTTTTTCAAGCCCCGATGGGCCGGGGCCGACATAGGTTGTGGTCGCTTGTTTGTGGTTGCTTGTTAGAACCGCCTAATGTTTGTTTGTTTGTTTGATTTGAGGAGGCGGTTCTAACTAGTTCCCATAATCAATGTTTTTTTTTTGTTGTTGTTGTAAAAGTAAGGAAAATAACCCCGCAAACCCAACTTTTCTCTATATAAATGGGGTTTAGAGGGGTGAATGGCAGCACTAGTGGGTCAGTTGTCTCTGAGAGGCTGAGAAAAAGGTCCTGAACGGCGACTTACAGTAATTCGTGAACACTGTACTGCCGTTTAAGTTATATTTAACAGTGTAGAGCCTGATCAGAGTCTGCTTTCCGTGACGTCTGATATTGATCTACACAGTTCCCCTTACCCAACATATGAACCCAGTCCCGATTATACAGACAACCCTCTTAATAAAACACAATGACCTCACAACAATAAGAATTTCCCGGCTATAATAAAAATACATGGTGTGAAACGTAAAATGACGTTGTTTTGCCCACTGTGCGGACTCGACATATCGTATGCTGCGATATATATTATCGTCACATTATTGTCTATGCCGCTATCTAATGATGACTTTTGCTCCGGAAGCATTTAAGAAAAGGTCGCGACTTCCTGTTGACTGGTCATCATTGTTTTTGTCACAATTATTAAAACCCGGTAATTACCGGAACGCTGCCTTAAGTTTATCACATATGCATATATGAGAGCTCTCACGCTTGCAAAATAAACATATATTCGTGGATAAAATGCTGTTAACATTGCCCTCATAATACAGCAATCTATTTTTTTCTATTTTCACGTTTTTGTTAGAAAGCAAGCTGGAAGGATTTTTTTCGTAAGGTAAACATAGAATGCGAAATGAAAAGGTTAACCTAGAATGCGAAATGAAAGAAATCGTAAATGTAGGCATGTAGTACAAGTAGTTGTAACTGTCACATTGGAGTGAACAATTGGAAATCCTTATTTGTAATCTTTGACTGTTATACACGTACATGTACATATCAACTGACAAATTATTACAACATACACGTGATGAGTTTTGTCATTGTACTTTCCAAGCAAGGTACTACACACATTAATGTGTGCTGAGCGTAGACTCAAGCTTTTTGGAAAAGCATATACTTGTTATTTTAGCAACACAGCTAGACAGCCGGGAAACTTTCCGGCGTGCGTAATCTGTCCCCAGTTGCGTCATACTGACCAAAAATTTTGACCAATCAGTAGTTTTGTACAAGCGCGTCAACGATGATTGCCTACGGTCCGTTGCTATATTTGAATTCAACTGTCCAAATGCGAGCGACAACCACCTCCCTACCACGAACATAAGATGCTGTACGGGAAGGCTGAAAAAATCTGAGCCTGACCAAGAAGCAGTCATCGAACAGCCATGGAATTTTGTATTCATTAAATCCAAACCTTTATTACTTGATTTGACTCAAATGAGTTCAAGTTTACATGCAATAACGTAGAAATTCTATACTTTGAAAATTGATACTGGCACATTTTTGAGAAAATGGACAAAATCTGGCATCGTGGTGTCATCAAGTACCTCCATAAAAAGGGGTTAGCTCATAAGGACATTCATGCCGATATGGTTGCTACATTAGGGGATGATGCTCCTTCGTATGCAACCGTGAAAAGGTGGGCAGCAAACTTTAAGATGGGCAAAGACAGCCTTGAAGATGATGACCGTTGTGGACGATCCACAACGGCAATAACTGAGGAAACCATCAGCCACGTGCACAGGGCCGTGATGGATGACAGGCGTTTAACTGTGAATCAGTTAGCTAACGCTGTTAGCATATCCCGTGAACGAGTAAAGAACATTCACACAGTGAATTAGGAATGTCGAAGGTTTCCGCCCGATGGGTGCCACGGCTTTTGACGCCTGACCAAAAGTTGACCAGACTGAACCTGTCACAAGCCAACTTGGCTATTTATGAAGCAGATCAAGATGGTTTTCTTGACCGTTTTGTCACTCAGGATGAGTGTTGGGTTCATCACTTTGAGCCAGAGACCAAAAGACAATCCATGCAATGGAAGCACCCTGGCTCACCCCCTCCAAAGAAGGCAAAGGTCGTCTCCTCTGCAGGGAAGGTGATGGCATCTGTGTTCTGGGATGCCAAGGGTATCATATTCATAGATTGCCTTCAAAAGGGCAGAAAAATTAATGGGGAGTATTATGCAGATCTGCTAAAACAATTGCGAAAAGCAATTAAGGCTAAACGACCCGGAAAATTGACAAAAGGGCCCTTGTTCCATCAGGACAATGCGCCTCACTTTTTATATAGAAAACTGGGGTATACTGGGGTCCATGTATATTTTGCTGCATGTTATAGGTTGTGGGTTCTCGTTAGAACCGCCTCAATGAAGTGGTTCGAACGAGCACCCACAGCAACTCGATAGATCCGCCTCAATGAGGTGGTTCGAACGAGCACCCACAGCACTATTTGAGTAGAAAAAGTAAAATATCACACATTTGCATCAGAAACTGATCCGGTTTGAAGATCAGAAATAATGGAATGTGTGCGGATTGATATGTACTATTAATCACTTTGCACGAGTCCATTTGCAATACAAGGGGTGTGGATTTATTTTATTCGCTTTAAATTTATACTGTTTTCTATTATCTTTTTATGTTGGTTTTAAGGCCATTTCAAGATTATTTCACTCATATCGAGGCAATCGTTAATCGGAGGTGGGCGAAAACAGGAGTACCCGGAGAAAAACCACCTGACCATCCGTTGTAGAACTTAGCGCCTCACATATGACCCAGCCAGGCCCGAACACACAGCGGTGACAGAACCTATAATAGGAGTCAGCGCTCTTACATGTATCCACTTGGCTATGGAGGCCCGAACTCATTTCTTTTTGAAAAGCAAATCCTTTCCTTTTAAAAGAGGCTCTTTTTAAGGGGTATGGATACACCTTCAGGGGAGGTAACTTCTGAGAAAGTATTTTTGTCTCCCAGATTAAAAGGGGTCCACTCCTAAAGGAAAGCATTTGCTCCTGAGTGAGCAAATTCTTTCCTTTAAGAGTAGATCCATTTTTCAGTGGGACAGGGCTTATAGAAAAGCGACCAGGAAGTCCCGAAAGTTGCCTCCCTTTAAACAATTGCGGAAAACACTGCCAGGTGTTTCCATTACCCTTTAGAAAACTCAGGTTTCAGGAAAGGTTGTCTATAAAAAAAAACAAAGCACATCTCGGCGGCACCATAGCCTAGTGGTAGTGCGTCGGGCTGCACCATACCAAAGCGGGCTGCACCATACCAAAGGAGTAAAAAATGGTGCGTTGCAATAGGAGCACATTTTGTTAACGGCCGCATTATCAAGGGAATCTGTGTATTTTGTTTATTGCTTTAAAAGTTTCTGTAGGGCTGTTTTATGTATAGAGGATCTTACACGAGTGGTCATTACAATATTAAATTTCTGAAATGGGCCTTCGGTGGGCGAGTTTCATATTAAATGACCACGAGCCTGTAAAATTCTGTTTATCATATGAGCCCCGCCAAGCGAATTTGTGTCTTCGGGCATTCCGTCATGACAAATTTTAACTACGCATGCCCAGCCATTCAGAGGGGCCAGGGATATGGCTTTCTGTCTGAAGGTTGCTCTTGATTCACTGTTTGTATGAGCGAGCAGCGAAGGTTCTGGCGAGACTGCGCGGATGCGCAGGCTCGCCTGAACCTTCGCTGCTCGCATTGGCGATAAGTACCAAAATCGCTTGACGGGGCCCATATAACGATTTTAAATCGGAAGTTATCGCCGAAGAAGTTATTAATAAAAAGAAAACAGGGGTTGTAACAGGCGGCGTCATGACGTTACGTGAATTTGAAGAATGTGAATTGTTGAATTGAAATGCCTCTTTTCTCATGTGTGAACTGAAATTTCGTACATTTCGTAAACACGCCTATTCAAATATATTGAAAATTTTACCATAAAAATGTGAAAATTTCGTTACGATAACACATCTGTGCGAAATAGTCTATTTTTCACATCTCCAAAAGGGCTACATGTACTTTACTGATGAAAATCTGTGATATTTTTCCTAGTTATATTGCAAACACAGATTGTCGGTGCTCGTTAGAACCGCCTCAATAAAGCGGTTCTAACGAGTACCCACAACCTATGTATTGGAGCAAAAATAAGAAAAATAGTGTATATCCCCGTAAACCCCAATTTTCTCTATATCAAGTGGGGTAAAGGGGGTCTTCATTTCACGGACTTGTTAGATGTTAGATAAAAAAAATCTGATATGTTTTTTATTTCTGCACAAAACATAGATTGTGGGTACTTCTTGTGGTTCTAACGAGTACCCACAATCTACGCTTTTTGAGCACGAATAAGAAAACTAACGTATACTCCTGTAAACCACGGTTGTTTGCTATACAAAAGTGGGGTTTAAGTGGGGTCAGAATTATATATACAGTAGAACTTCGATGGCTCGAACACCGATGGGTCGTTTACCATGGATGTGTCGAACCCATTCTTGAGCCCCTAGCGAAATCCTCTACATAAAAACTAGTGGGGGATGATTAAGGAGATTTTAGTCTTTTATCTTGCAAATGTATGCCGTGTGTACTCATTAGAATCGCCTCGATGAGGCGATTCTAATTAGTATACACAGCATACATTTTCATTATAGAACACCGAAAAGATGTCTTAAAGTATCTCTTTATGGCTCCTGGCAGTCACCTCATTGGCTCGAGCTACCCCTGTCTCGAACAGATTTTCGAGGTCCCAAAAGTGTTCGAGCCATTGAAGTTCGACTGTGTTGTGTTTCCGTGATGACTCGCCATTGTAAGCTAAACCCCTGGAAAATCTATAAAATGTACCTTCTTACATGACGTATACAGTGTACCTCTATTACATTTGGGGGAAACAGTTTAAGTTTATTTCTGTATAAATTTATGTTAATATAATCTTATTTTCAAGTTTTAAAACTGACCTCGAATAACCCATACTTTTATTGTATTACACACTGTGTATTTGCATGGATAGGTTTGGGGAAAAAAAAACTAATTATACATTCGTCTCATTCAAGTCCAAATAATGCATACACTGTTTTAACATAATGTTTATTCCTTTACACAGTCATGCAGATATGAATAATATTGAACTTTAAAAGGAGGAATAGCATGCTATGAAGATGGTGAGTTTTACGGTGTCGGCGTGAAAAATGTTTATTGTATTGCTCTCATCACGTGAACAAGTCCGTGAAATGCACACCCTTAAACCCCACTTTAAATAGAGAAAACTGGGGTTTACGGGGGTATTCATTATTTTTCTTATTTCTGCTCCAAGACATAGATTGTGGGTACTCGTTAGAACCGCCTCAATGAAGCGGTTCTAACGAGCACCCACAACCTATGTTTGCAGTATTAATAAGAACAATATCATGGGTTTTCATTAGAAAAATAGTTATTTTGAAGATGTGAAAAATGCACTATGTCGCACGGGTGTGTTATCGTAATGTGTTGTGAATGCATAAAAATACGATATTATAGTATCTTTCGTGGCTTCGGGGTTGACATATCATGATACTTCGACACAAAATGTTAACAGGTCCGCTTAATGAAAACCTCAGTAACCCACAAATTATATAAAAAAATGGGGTTTACAAGTGGTGTTCTTATTATTTCTACTCCAGATCAGAGATTATTGGTATTGGTTAGAACCGCCTAAATGAGGGGGTTAAAACGAACACCTACAATTTAAGTTTGAAGCAGATTGCAAGTGTTCTTCAGTAAAAAAAAAAAAAAAAAAAAAATGAGTCTGGAGACATGAACGAATACGCAATGTGATACTGGTCTCTTTTCCTAATGTTTATGCGCCAAATACATGTACATGTATTTAAGTGTTTGGAGGGCAGAAAAATCTGTCTTTAACAAGCAGGTAAATGCCCCCGAAACGGTAGCTGAAGACTGATGCCTCCATGCTGTCTATTAAGCAAGTAACACTGTCTTAAGCAAGCCTTTATTTAGCACCCCCCCACCCAACCATCCCACCACACACACACGCACACACATAAGGAAAAAAAGGAAAGCAAAACAAAAGCATTGAAACTCACCTGTATTGCGAACGCGTCTGTGAGAGTGTCTTAAGCAAGCACGTTTTGATACCGCTGAAGGGATCTGAGAAACTCGGCCTCCAATACAGGAGCTGGCCTTTCAGACAAGTCTACTGTAGTAACTATGTCCTCGCAGAAGAAATGTCAATAATTAAACATGCATGCATAATGTCTATTGGAAGTGGATCTGAAATGGTTTTTCTCCTTCTTTCCTGTTTTAGGCAGAGCGGTTGACGGAAAAGGAAATTGACGGTAAGCATGTCTTGAGGAGAACTGGTACATCTTATTCAAGCATATTTTACGGTATCTCCATAATCAACAAGGATCTACCCTTAAAGGAAAGAATTTGCTCCTGTGGAGCAAATTCTTTCCCTTAAGAGTAGACTCCTTCTTATTAGCCCCTACTGGAAAGCAAACCGGAAGTTACAAATGTTGCCCTGCCGTGTTACCGAGGATAGGGCGACTCCTTCGACTCAAGATAATTTAGACAAAATCCTTATTTAGCACAATAAGATTTTAACCCTTTTATACCTAATGTAATTTTCCTTCTTACATATAGCAGGAATCCATTACTGAACGGAATGATTGAACTTTTAGCAAACAGTGGAGGCCCTGATCAGACGCCGCGTTCTGCGGCGTCTGATCTGGGCCTGCACTGTTTGCCAGGGTACCCGTTTTGGGGTTTCTGGTACTAAATGTGTTAAAGAAAGCAGGACCCACTCATCTCACGTGGCTTATAGTTAGTACCCACACTCGAGCCACGTCATGAGAAACAACATGTTTTGCCATTTGGGAACAACACATATCAGCCGTTTTACCCGTGCAGTCTGATCAGCAACTTTATGTTTACTGCTCGGAAAACTCAGTAACTTTAAGTTCTACATAGAGGATCTGACACGAGCCTGTTCATGTATTATTGAATTTATTAAACGACTTGAGGTAAAGGGATAAAATGCGAGGCTTTGCCTAGCATTTTATGCCTTTTCCTCAACGCGTTTAATAAATTCAGTAAATCATGGATACTCATGTAAGATTATATTTATCATATGATATTAAAAAATTAAAACGCATTTTACTCACGATTTGTTGACAAAAATGTCAATATTCCGCCATAAGTAAACGCGACGTTGTTTGTAACGTTAGGGAGCGTTTCTAACTAATTTGCATATTTAATCCACAAGTGGTTTACGGAATTTATCACATGGCGTATTTACACTCTCGGACGCGACCTCATATAATAAATGTATTTCTGCAATTTCAAGAACATTGCTAGTCTTTGCACATATGTAGCTGAGCAGGTCGGTTTGTATCTTATCTGGTCGCTAACTCCGAAGGCAGGTTTCCTCGTGACAAACTCATTATACATGTATGCACAGGCTTCAGCCGAGCCTTGTAATCTACACTGCAATCAGTGCACCCTGTTTGTTGCCAAAATTTGAACATATTAATAATAGCTACAATGCACAATGAACGATAATAGTATAACAAATGAACATTAACTTGATAATGGACCAGCCCAAAACTGTTAATCCATTGCATACGGGAAACCCCTAAGGGGGTACCTTGGCAAACAGTGCATGCCCAGATCAGACGCCGCAGAACGCGGTGTCTGATCAGAGCCTGCACTATATTTGCAAACAGAATTTTCCATCACAAAATTAATAAAAATGAAAAAAAAGGCCTGATACCCCTTATATGACAAATGGACTTGTCCAACATGTAGCAATGGAAGTGCCCACTAGCATGCAATGGGTTAAGCGGAATAATCTGTTTGTCAAATATGGGTAAATTGCATATTGTATTATGAATAAGGCATTGTGGTGTAAAAGGGTGACAATTAATCCAACTGAAATGCATCACTCAGTGCATTGCGAGAGTGCATTTTTCAATTCTCCAAAATTGCTACATTTATGAGGAAAATCACGGTGATATTTTTTTTATTTATACTGCAAACATAGGTTGTTGGTGCTTGTTAGAACCGCCTCATTCTTGTTGGAACCGCCTGAGGCGGTTCTAACAAAGGAAAATAATGCATACCCCGTAAACCCCAGTTTTTTTCTATATTAAGTGGTGTTTAGGGGGTGCTCATTTCACGGACTTGCTTAAGTGATGAATGCCCTTATAAACACAACTTTACACGGGGATAAGTAGGGTTTACATTGGTTTACATTATTTCTCTTTTATTTTTTATCAAAACATTGATTTTGGGTGCTGGATAGAACCGTCTTTGTAACGAGATCAGGAGGATTAGTACATGTAAGTAAAATACTGTGTCGCAAATTTTCATATCATGTCAACCCTTAAGATGCCAAGAAAGACTATTATCGTCGTCTGCTTATATCGTCTGCGGCAGCTTCCATCAAACTTTTAACATATTTTCGCATAGGCTGGTCCTAGAGCAGCCTGCCCTTGGTCCACACTGTTTAACCAATTTAGTACCAGAAACCCCCAAAACGGGTATCCTGACAAACAGTGCAGGCCCAGATCAGACGCCGCATAACGCGGCGTCTGATCAGGGCCTCCACTGTTTGCTTTAAGTTCAGTCATTTTCTAAATAAATTTTGATTAAAACACAACCTGACAGCCCTAGATTTTGAAATGAACTCCTGCTATATATAAGGAGGAAGATTCCACTTGGTACAAAAAGGGTTAAACCAATTCTAAAGTAACCAGTGGACGACACAACATACGAAAATTGTTGTGATTGACATCTAAAGGGTTAGCATGTCCGTGAAATGAACACCCAATAAACCCCTATTTATGTACAGAAAACTGGAGTTACAGGGGTATATACTTTGCTCCAAGGCATACGGTGTGGGTACACGTTAGAACCGCCTCAATAGGTGGTTCTAATGAGCACGCACAACCTAGGTTTTGAGAGAAATAAGAAAAATGTTCAATTTTTCAATTCGCCCTCACAATGATACAAGTATCAATTACGCGGCTACACTACACGAAAACACGCCTTTATAATTTTGATCCCCTTGAACCCCACTTTTATATAGTAAAACTGGGGTTTACAGGGGTAAACAGTATTTCCTTATACATGTATCTACTTAAAAGCATCGGGGCGGTTCTATCGAGCCCCCACAATCTATGTTTTGAGCAGTAATAAGAAAAACAAAATCACAATTTTTCATCTTAAAATTTCCATTTTTTGACTGAAAAATTGACAATGTATTTGTATAGGCGTATTTTCTTAATGATATACATGAATTGAAGATAGCCATTTCAAATCAGTGATAGTCATGTGGACTTCTACTACACTTAGTAACTATGGGTCGATTAATAAGCAATCGACCCAAAACACTGTGAATCAATACACTGTATGTCGGAGTGAAAATTCACGGACTCGAATACCGATGACTCGTTAACCATTGTTAATTTAAACAAATTTTAAGCCCCTATGGAATGATTCTTAAGCCTCGGATAATAATGTTAAGTTGTATAATTTTGCTATGTTTCTTAACATGAAAAAGTATGTTATCTGAACTCAACACAATCGCCTCATCAAGCAGACATAACAGGCTGTCCTTTTATTGACGTTTGGAATAATACCCTAACCTAACCCAGTCATGTTTTCTTATCTTTTTATATGATTAACCTCCATTTGCTCGAACTATCACTGTCACAAATAAATAACCATGATCCCAAGGGCTTTTGAGCCATTCGGGTTTGACTGTTTCTTAATAACTAAACCCATATATGCCTTGCGAACAGTTTAGGGCCAGATTACATGCCGCAGACAAAGCGCCTAACCTGGGTCTACACTAATTGCTTTCAGTACATACATTTTTGTAAAACTCATTCGAAAACACGCCTTTTCAAATTTATTGAAAAAATTTACCATCAAAAATGAAATTTTTCAGATAAAAAATTCTAATATGTTTCATTTTCAGCTCCACACATAGAGGCAGTTCGAACGAGTACCCACAATCAATTTTTTGGAACAGGAATAAAAAATAATGTATACTCCTGTTATCTGGAAATGGACCACAACAAACTTATGTGGTGGAAGAATTCCATTGTAATATACATGTAAATATGGATTAAAACTATTTTATTCAGAGTACAGATCCGCGTTCAAGATATTCGACAAGAATGGGGATGACAGAATATCAACAGCTGAGCTGGAGGCAGTATTAAGATCTCTGGGTCAAAATCCTTCAGAGAATGACATACACGAGATGATTGAACATTTTGATGCTGATGGTAATCCGCTACAACCTCTTTATAATACTGTTGTTAGGGTCCAAATAAAATATGTAAACTATACAGAAAAATATGGTCAATGGCATTTGTCTGTATAATCTGTACATTTTGGACCCCATCATTCAAATCTGTTATAGCCAGAATCGTATTTTGTTTTAGTAACATTATGAAAAAGTTGTACATACGCATGTATGTATCTAAATGTATAAATGACCAGAAATGAAAATTAATGATTATACAATCTTCAGATGCACCTATATATAGCATAAGTTGTTTTATAGGGCACTAGGGGTATCATTTAAGAGATACGTGTATGCTTAAGTTTTCTTATTTCTTAATATGCACAGAAATCTTTGAAAATGGATTATGTGTGTTAAAAACATGTTGCATGAAGTAAAAAGTTGTGAAAAATATATTCAAACCTAAATTGTGGGTGCTGGTAAGAACTACCTCATTTAGACCAGCTAATCTGACAATGTACACCGTGACCATCTATATATTTGGGTCTGGTATGAAACTGTTAATAAAGATTACACATTCCCTATAAATTCTGGACATATGGACTCGTACATCTTCCAGGAAATGGTACAATCGAATTCCATGAGTTTCTTAGTATAATGGTGAAGAGAATGGACGAAATACACAATGAAGAAGACATGATAGAAGCCTTCAAACTCTTTGACAAAGACAGAAATGGCTATATCACTTCATCTGAACTGAAACATGTGATGGAAACCTTAGGTGAAAATTTGACAGACAGCGAGCTTGAGGAAATGATTAGAGAAGCGGACACTGATTCTGATGGGAGAGTAAATTATGACGGTAAGTTACATTTAACAAATGAGCCAGCGCATGTCAAAACCTACAATAAGACATGTGCGACCAGCGAAGTCTCAGATCAGCCTGCGCACCTGCGCTGTCTGATCAGAGGCTTCGCTGTTCGCATGAGCCTTCTATAGCCTCTGGGCTATTCATAGGGCAACAAGAGAATGCTCCGACCAGGCTGATCTGACGGACCGGCTGAACTGAGTCTTCGACCATAGGCTCCATAGCACATGTTTTATTGTAGGTTTTGTCATGCGTTTTAACAAATATAATCGAACTTCGATGGCTCAAACAGCTTTGGGGACCATGTGAATCTGCTAGAGATAGGGGTAGTTTGAAACACTGAGGGTTACGAGTGTCAGACCAAGAGGAATGGAACATAACGAAAACACGCCTATTCGAATATACAGTATTAAAAATTTTATTGCCCAAAACAAAAAAAAACTTTTCAGATGAAAAATTATGATATATTTCTTATTTCTGCTCAAAAGATAGAGTGTGGGTACACGTTAGAACCGCCTCATCAAGGTGGTTCTAACGAGTACCAACAATCTATATTTAAGAGCAGAAATAAGAAAACTAAGGTTAACCCCGTAAACCCCAGTATTACTATATAAAATAGGGATCCAAGGGGATCATAGTTATATAGGCGTGATTTAGGTAGCTATAGAATGAAGGTATATTATGTGTACGCATTAGAATCAACTCATTGAGACCATTCTAAATTAGGCGATTCTAATGGGTACACATAACATAGATTATCAAGGTAAAAGGAAAAAAATCTTTAACTGTCTGGTCTAGAAAGAATTCCCTAGGACATCACGTGAACTAGTCCGTGAGATGAAGACCCACCTAAACCCCCCTTTATATAGAGAAAACTGGAGTTTAAGGGGGTATACATTATATTTCATATTTCTGTTCCAAGACATATATGGTGGGTACTCGTTAGAACCGCCTCAATGCGGCGGTTCTAACGAGCACCCACAACCTATATTTGCAGAATAAATAAGAAAAATATCAAGGATTTTCCTCAGAAAAGTAGCCATTTTGGAGGTGTGAAAAATGCACAATGTCTCATGGATGTGTTATCGTAATGAAGTAAAGAACGGATCTTTACTTTACTGTACCTGCTCTTAGAGAATCTAAGCCTGTCCAGGCAAAGCGGTGCGTTGGTTTCATAGGGCGACAGGGCTTGGGATCTCAATGTCATCTCAATGTCGGGTAAAAGTCCCACAAAATTGGAAGCAGCGTCTCCAAAATTACCTATACAGTGATGACGGCGACGTTAAACCACAAATCAAACAAACAAACTTTACATGGTAAACGAGACACCGGTGATGGAGTCATTGAATTTCACTGTTTGACACAATATTAGAATGTGACAAAAGTTCTTCACTAACTATCACCCTATTTAAACCGGTTTATGTGTACCCATTCAAGAAAAAAAAACTGATGGTGACCAGTAAGTTCCACAATCACAGCACAGATGAAAAAGAAGAAACAAAACACTACGTATAACGTATATTCCCTACGAAAGACACATCAACCAACGCGTTCTTCGTCGACAAGGTTATTACAGTCCTATAAAGGAAATAACAACAAACAGCATGGCCAACATTAAATAGACAACACAAGCACCGACGACTTTCAAACTTTTATAGACGTCATTCTGATTTAATTTCAAAATTCAATATTGGACTTAAATCTCTTCTGCAACAAGGTCTATCGGAACCCGAATTTTATGGTGACTTAGTATATATATAAATTCAGAAAAATATATAACCGCAATGACTTCAGCACCCAATTTCGTAAAATCATTCTTCGATATAAAAAGATTGGGTACAACATAAATGTTATACGACAGACTGCATGCATTGTAGTTAACCCAATCACGGTTGACAACTTTGCTTCACTCTTTAATTGCACGCCGGTGGGTCAGGCCTCAGATTCTATGACGGTTCCAACGTAAAGGCTTATTGAGAATTAGTGAGATCTAATTCAAGGTAATATTGGTTGGTGCCTGATGCTCTCTCTCTGGTCGGGCCCATCGGAGTCTAACTGTTGGTTTTCTTTTGCTCCAGTATTTCAGTGGTTTCTTGCTGTCGAGTCCTCACCGTTGTTTCATCTCTGTGGTTGTTTGATTATTTGTGTTCACGGAGATGTTGCACTGATGAGTTAGGAGGCCTGCACTGATGAGTTAGGAGGCCTGCATGCGGACTGAACAAATTATTTGTCTAAATCGCGACGAAAGTAAGAGCGAGGATATTGGCCACGTAAAATCGCTTTAAGCCCCCGCCCCCACCCCCAGTGGAATTCGTTTCCGCTGACCGTTCCAATGCGGTTCTTCTGTCGAGGTATATTTTTGTTGTAGTTTGTCTTTGGGTGTTTGTGTCGCTTGTGTTATTTTATTTTGGATAGCCTATTGGCCATTTTGTGGGAAAGTAACTGTCCTTTTGGCTTTCCGCTGTTGGTGTTTCCATTGGTGTCTGTTGTTTCATGTTTGTGTGTCTTTCCCTTTGTTGTCTCTGATGGGAGCTGTGGGTTGATTGTATCGATTCCTGATCATTGCCTCCACTTCTGTTTCGAATGGTCACGAAAGTGGGGGTATGAAATATAAATCAATTTCAGAAAACACTCCAACGCAACTTAATACATGTGCCATCTTTCCTGACTTTATTGGGTGGGATGGAAATGTGACATTTGCTTTATTTTGGACCAAAGCACAAATTGTGGGTGCCCGTTAAATTTAATTAATGGGGCATTTTTGCGACTGAGCGCCAACAATCTATGGTTTGACGCATAAATTAGAAAATATATATAATGCAAGCCCTTCTTTTCACCACGGGTTTACACATGTACACGTATACATAACAGGGACTTTGCAATGATGCAATGGGAAAGAAAATCAAAGCGCTGAGAGTACTGATGGGTCGGCTGTCTCTCAGTGTAGTCTGTATATTGAACCTGAATTGGTATGCTGTCTTTTTTAACCCTAAACTTTTGTACATACTAAAGGTAAACAGTGTACCGTTCTGTGGTGTCTGATCTTCCGATGCGGTTCCAACGAGCACCCACAATTTATGTGTTTGAGAAAAGTGGGGTTAAAGGGGGTCAAAATTATATAGGCATGTTTTTGTGATGATCAGTACGTGTAATGTGTGCTTTATTTCGTTGTACTATAATGTTAATGCAAAGCACCTATGTTTTATTTCATCTTTTTCAGAGTTTGTCAGGATGATGACGAAGAAATAATCAGACAGGAGTGTTGATAAAAAGTGTTATGAATTAAGTTTGTGAGACTGTGACGGTCATCTAGTCAATTCGTGGATTATTATAGACGTTCTTGGGTAATGAAATATGTAAATGTACATTGTATAGTGTTTAATATTGTGCGTTTGATGAATATCCTTATAGATCTCACCTATGTGTTTACAAGTCTATTTTTGTCAAAAACATCACGAAAACACACCTATATAATTTTGAACCCCTTGAACCCAAAGTAAAAACTGGGGTTTACAGGGGTAAACCGTATTTTTCTTATTTCTGCTCTAAAATATAGATTGTTGTACTCGTTAGAACCGCCTCGATGAGGCGGTTCTAACGAGTGCCCACAATTTATATTTTGAGTAGAAATAAGAAAAATATCACATTTTTTTCATCTTAAAATTTTCGTTTTTTCGGCGATAAAGGTGGCAATGTATTTGTATAGGCGTGTTTGCGTAATGTCTAGAGATAAGAAGGACACGATTGTGTTATTGCTATGTCAGATAAATTTACATGTACATGATGAAACTTTTGAAACGATCGTCCACAATGCACGTTTGTAGATAAATTAGAAAAATAACACAAAAATGTTCATCAAAGAATCTACAAAAGCCATGGTATAAAACTGTACAAAAACAGTATTTTTGATTTTGATTCATTTGTACATGCCCATGTACATCAAGTAGTTGCTCTATCATGGGGACCTCCATATAACTTTATCTATAAATAAGCTCCTTTGGAAGCAAGGAATACACCGCGAAACAGAACGTTGTGAAGTGTTCAAAAGTTTCTCTGCTGAAAGACTGTTGGAATGGCCCATTTTTTCTATATGCTGTCATACTTCCTCCACGGCATTCATACAAGGTTTATTGAGGCGGTGTTAATGAGGACCAAGAATCTCTCACAACTAGATATAAAACAAAATCTGAAAAATGGTAGTAGTAAACCCCTTTTTATCACATGGGTGTGTTATGATTTTATATGTGTCAGTGCATGCGAGAACGGCCCTTATGGCATTAAGCCAATACGAAAACACGCCTATACAAATACATTGTGAACTTTAGCGCCGAAAAAAAAAAACAAAACAAAACAAAACAAAAAAATTAAGATGAAACATTGTGATACTTTTCTTATTTCTGCTCAAATGTAGATTGTGGATATTCGTTAGAACCGCCTCGATGAGGCGGTTCTAACGAGTACCCACTATCTATATTTTAGAGTAGAAATAAGAAAAATAACGTTTTCGCCTGTAAACCCCAGTTTTACTATATATAAAAGTGGGGATCAAGGGGGTCATAATCATATACAAGTAGATGTGATTTCGTGATGGACGAGATCACCCTGATAACAAGTCCGTATAATAAATATCCCCGTAAACCCCACTTTGTACATAGAAACCTGTGGTTTACCGAGATATACATTATTTTCCTTATTTTCGCTCCAAGACATATGTTGTGGGTACATGTGAGAAACGCCTCACCGAGGCGGTTCTAACGTGCACTCACAACATATGTTTGCAGTATAAATAAGAAAACTGTCACAAATTATCATCGGAACAGTAGCCGTTTAGGAGAAATAAAAGAATGCAGTATGTCACACGGGTGTGTTATGGTAATGCAACGTTCAGTTGAGCCTGCACATGTAACTGGGGAGGCAAGATGTATGATTGTTTTGCACGAGGCTTCCTCAACGTCTCAGCTACATGTATGTTAGCAACAATGGCTCTCGCCCCCCCCCCCCCCCCCCCCCCCAGCTACATGTATGTTAGCAACAATGGCTCTGGCGAGACTGCGCGTTGTTCATAGAAATTGTGTCCTCCATGATTCAAGCAGTGTGTTTCATTTTGTTTTATAAATATAATGCATACATGGGCATTCAAAAGGACATAATAACTGGGCCAAACCACGAAAAATCGCGTCCCCGTGGCCCTTTGATCGGTGATGTGACATATAAGCCAATGCATTTGTCTGATAGGCGCCATTGCCCTAGGAATACCCTAGGGTGCATGTAATGCTCATGCGGACAACGAAGGTTTTGAACAGACTTCGCGCATGCGCAAAGAATGGATAAGCCTAAAAAAATTCAAGCAACAGTCAGACCATTGCTAAGCTGACACTTCGTCAAACTGGCGAAAGACATAATTTCTTAATTGACTATCCTGTATTGATACGAAGTCATAGGTAAATAATCATTAATCTTTTTAATTGTGTCATTTGATAAAATTGTTATTAATCCAGTAATTTCATACTGGTCCTCGGTCAGCTGTATAGGCCAATTTGCCATCGGGCTTCGGTCTCGGGCCAATACAGCAGACCTCGAACCTGTAACTGGCCCAATAAGAAAATTGCTTGATTGATAATATGATAGTTATAAATGGGCCCCGTCAGGCGATTTTGGTACTTATCGCCTATGCGAGCAGCGAAGGTTCAGGCGAGCCTGCGCATCCGGGCAGTCTCGCCAGAACCTTCGCTTCTCGCTCATACAAGCAATGAATCAAGAGGAACCTTCAGACAGAAAGCCATATCCCTGGCCCCTCTGAATGGCTGGGCATGCGCAGTTAAAATTTGTCATGACGGAATGCTCGAAGACACAAATTCGCTTGGCGGGGCTCAAATAACATCACTTCGTTATCTCCTAATCGTAACTATATTTGTACATGTATTTGATTTGTTAGATAACCTTCAATCAGTTTAAATGAGCCTACACAAACGTACATGTACTTATCGTTTAAGCGACCGACAAACACTCAGTCGAGCCAGCGTATCGGCGCTTCTGCTACTCCTTATAGGGAATATTTTGAATTAGCTTCAGTCAAGACGTTATGCGTCTAAACCAATTGTTTGAGCGCACACGAGCATGTAGATAATCGGATAGTTCCAGGGCACCTTTTCTGATTTGTTGGCTTACATACAGTTTTGAAGTTAGTAGGGAATACTCCAACATGGAGTTTCTTAAAACGTTATGGATATTTACTTATATTTTAACAATGGTATGCTTGTCCTATGGACGTCGAAATGTTCTCTTCCTTGTCGCTGATGACATGAGACCTGAACTAGGATCTTATTATGGAAAGGATTTTCCTTCACCGGTACACCCACCAATACACAGCCCAAATTTAGATAAACTGGCATCGAAGAGTTTGTTGCTGAAACGTGCTTATTGTCAACAAGCTCTGTGTTCACCGTCCAGAACATCGCTTCTTACCGGTAGACGCCCGGACACGACGCATGTTTACGATCTACAAACTTACTGGCGGCTGTCTGGTGGGAATTTCACTACGATTCCCGAATACTTCAAAAACAACGGTTATGTTTCCATTGGCATGGGTAAAATCTTTCATCCTGGTGCTATTGCGTCTGGCGGTGACGATCCAGTCTCTTGGTCTCTGCCTTATTTTCATGGCGACGCCAACTGGGAGACGAGAGAGTTAAGCTGGAGAGCCGTTCCCGACGAGCTGCTTAAAGATAAGCCTCTTGTTGACGCCCAAATAGCAGACCATGCTATAGAGACATTGCGTCAAGTGGCACCTGCGGCTAAAACTGGTGAAAAGCCGTTCTTTGTTGCAGTTGGATTCCATAAACCGCATCTCCCTTTCGTCTTTCCGGAATCTATGTTTGACTATTACCCAGAATCGAGTATTCGCATACCTGACAACCAGTATGCACCAGTGGATATGCCGTTTTTAGCGTGGTCAGCGTATGAAGAATTACGGCTATATGGTGACATTGCCAAATTGAATCTTACTGGAGTAATAAATACGACAGTTCCTGCTAAAGTGGTCATGGATCTCAGACGAGCGTATTACAGTGCGTTGACATGGACAGATTCCTTGATAGGACGTGTTATCGATGAGTTGGACAATTTAGGTCTCACAAACAACACCATTATATCGTTTTGGGGTGACCACGGGTGGCAGCTTGGTGAACACGGGGAATGGAGCAAGCACACCAACTTTGAAATCGCTACGCATGCGCCCATGATGATTCATATACCAGGACTGACAGACGCTGGTATTGTTACAGAGCAACTTACAGAATTTGTCGACCTTTTTCCAACGCTTGTCGAGGCGGCCGGGCTATCACAGCTTCCGTTGTGTCCCGAAGATTCCTCAATGATAAATCTTTGCCGAGAGGGCATTAGTTTGATGCCTTTGATCACAAATAGTAGTATCAGCTTGAAGTTTTCTGTATTTTCACAGTACCCAAGGTTCGTGGCAGGAAACAGGCTAATGGGTTACACAATTAGAAACGATAATTTTCGATTCACAGAGTGGCTTGTGTTTCAGTCTGCCCCCATCTATAAACCAGTATTGTCACCACTGCTAGCTGGAGAGTTGTATGACCATTCAAAGGATCCCGAGGAAAATCGAAATGTGTTCAGTGACCCAGCATACGCCAAAATCAGGAAACAATTGAGTGATGAACTTCACGCTGGCTGGAGAAAGGCATTGCAGCCTTAGACTGAAAATAAAAGAGGAAAATATTAAACTATACACATTGTAATACGAAAAGTAGCTTCCGCGTACATGTAATTTCGTCGGATAGGCCCATATCAAGTTTACGGCTGACTCGGTAGTTTCATTTGGTTTGAGTTTACCGCCCCCCAACCCGTATGCTTAGCCAACAGTGTAGACACAGATGACTACACTATTTGTCAGTGTCACTTTGAAGGACACTAGGCAATTATTGGTCAATACTTTTTATGTAGCGTGTAACATTAAATTAGGTTTCTAGCGTTCGAATTAGTATAATATACATGTAGCAATGTTTACGATTTCTATAAGAATAACTACGGGTATAACTTCAAAGTGACACTGGCAAATAGTGTAGTCATCTGTGTAGTCATCTCGTATTTCCAAAAGGTTGCCGAAAGCTACAGAAACTAAATCAGTTGAGAATAAATCATTTCTTTCACAGAGATTTTGGGAAACGAATATCACCCTGAGAGCAGTTCCTTCTGTTAGGGTCATTTCTTACTTCCAACTTCATACATCTAACTTCTTCTAACTCCTATTGTCTAACTTCTATCTTCCATGTTGTATGTTGGTTTTCTTTTGATTTTACGGCCCTTTCAAGCGTTTTGCAATCATATCGAGCCGATCGTTAATCAAGGTAAGCGAAAGCCGATGTACCCGAAAAAAAAGCCATTTGGACTTCCGTTGCAGAACTTGGTGTCTCACATTGGTGTGCGTGTGTGGGGTGTGTGGGGCATGGGGTGGTTTGGGTGGTGGTGTTTGTGGTGCTGGTGGTGTGTGTTGTGTGTGTGGGCGGGGACATTTCTACACCTAACTTCTAACTTCTTACTTCTAACTTCCAACTTCTTACTTCTAACTTCTAATTTCTAACTTCTACCTTCCATATTGTATGTTTTGTTTGGGGGAGGGGGATTTTAAGGCCCTTTCAAGATTTTTACACTCATATCGAGCGAGCCGATCGTTAATCAGGGGTAAGCGAAAGCCGAATTACCCGGAGAAAAGCCATCTGGACTTCCGTTGCAAAACTTGGCGTCTCACATTGGCGTGCGTGCGTGTGTGTGTGTGTGTGTGTGTGTGTGGTGTTTGTTGGATGGGGGGGGGGGGGGTGGTCGGGGGTGTGTGGGCGGGGGGGGGGCATTTCTTATTTCTAACTTCTAACTTCTTACATCTAACTTCTTATTTCTAACTTCTAACTTCTTACTTCTAACTTCTTACTTCTAACTTCTAATTTCTAACTTCTAACTTGCATGTTGTATGTTTGTTTGTTTTTCTTTTTTTTTTTTTTTTGATTTTATGGCCCTTCCAAGATTTTTACAATCATATCGAGCCGATCGTTAATCAAGGTAAGCGAAGTGCCCGGAGATAAGCCATCTGGACTTTCTTTGCAAAACTTGGCGTCTCACATTGGTGTTGTATGTTTTTTTTTTGTTTTTTTTTTTCATTTCTTTCGTGTGTGTGTGTGTGTGTGTGTGTGTGTGCGTGTGTGTGTGTGTGTGTGTGAGGGGGGGGGGGGGGTTACAGCCCTTCCAAGATTTTACACTCACAAGGGCCGTAAAATAATAATAATAATAATAATAAAACATACAACATGGCAGTTAGAAGTTAGAAATTAGAAGTAAGAAGTTAGAATGTAGATATAAGAAGTTAAAAGTTAGAAGTAAGAATTGCCCCCCCCCCCCACACACCCAACCAATCAACCCCCTTCCCCCACACACACCCACACACGCACGCAAATATGAGACGCTTACCTCTGATTAACGATCGGCTGGATACGAGTGTGAAAATCTTATAAGGGTAGTAAAATCACCCTCCACCGAAAAAAAACACCCCCCCCCCCCAAAAAAAAAAAAAAAAAAAAAACAAAAACAAAAATACAAAATGGAAGTTAGAAGTAAGGAGTTAGTAAGAAGTTAAAAGTAAGAAGTTAGAAGTTAAAAATAAGGAATGTCCCCAGCACACATACACACACATACGTACACACATACACAGATACGTCAATGTGAGTCGCCAAGTTCTGCAGCGGACGTCCAGATGGCTTTTTTCCGGGTACTTCGGCTTTCGCTTACCTTGATTAAGAATCGGTGCGATATGATGGTAAAAATATTGAAATGGCCGTAATATATAAAAAAAATAATAATCATAAAAAAAGAAAGAAAAACAAACATACAACATGGAAGTGAGATGTTAGAAATTAGAAGTTAGAAGTTAGAAGTAAGAAGTTTGTTTTGTTTGTTTGAATTGAGGTTTAACGTCCCCGTCAACACTGTAAAGGTCATTTTGGAGACGTTGCTTCCAATTTTGTGGGACTTTTACCCGACATTGAGATGAAATGACATCTCAAGCCCTGTCGCCCAATGAAACCAATGGGGTTTATAAGCATGGACGGTCCGCCTCGCACCAGGGTTCCTGGACAGGCTTAGATCCTCTAAGTGGTTTACCAGTACTAGTGTGCGGGCCGGATTCAGCTCTGCGTGAAAGCATCATGCAGCCCATATATTTCTTCAAGCCCCTATGGGCGGGGGCGAAGAAGTTAGAAGTTAGAAGTAAGAAGTTAGAAGTTATAAATAAGAAATGGTCATACCCCTGCAGGCACAAAACGTTGACTCAACGTTGAACTAACGTTGAAACGTTTTAAACGTTGTTTCAACGTTAGTTTAACGGTGAGTGCCTGCTGGGACCCGGCTTTCGTAGGTTTTCTGCAACGTTTGGTATACTCTTCTAGATTAAAATCGATAGCGGCAGTAAAAGAATTTATTAAATAAGAAATATGGAAACCTAAGCTTCGGGCACCATCAAGGTTTATGGACTGCCCGAGGGCCAGGGCCTGGCCCGCGGGTTTGTTATTGCCTGAGCCGCAGGCAAGGGCCTTTTCAACCCGGCGATCCAGGCTCTGGTCCGAGGGCAGTGCATTAAACAAATACTGCAAAACAATACACCACAAATATACGACAATTGAAAGGTGAAGCCGTGTTGTTTGTAGGCTTTTTTCCTGCAATTAAATGGAGCGACAACAGAAATTAATCGGGGTTGTCGGTAAAAAATTCCGATTTTCGCCGTACATATAGCGGGCACTATAAGACTGGACTTGGCCCATTCCGATTCGAAGGTTAAAGTGCTGGTGTGCATCTATCACGACTTGCACGTGATGCATTTCTAGTCAGTGAAAAACGTGATGCACATGGAGGTTATTTGATTTTTCCGGTGTAAGATCGAATTTTATTTCATCTTATGAACACCAAAACCAGTATTTTCACGAGTGGCGTAGCCACGAGTTAAAATACCAGTTTTGGTGTTCATGAGGGAAATAAAATTTGATCTAATACTAAAAATCAAATTTTCTGTTTTTTTTTTTTTTTTTTTTTTTTTTGTTTGTTGTTTTGTTTTTACATGCTTCAAAATGGCAATATTCAGCTTCCCTAATCGCGCCACTCACCCTCAGAGAAGACTAACTTTGTTCTTGGTCGTTTCGCGTCAATTTAATGGTGTCCAAATTATTTACTTGGTAACTATTGGGTGTAAACTAAAAGTTTTGAGGTTTAGCGTCCTCTTCAACACTGTATAGGTCAATTTAGAGACGTTGCTTTCAATTTCTGGGACTTTTACCCGACATTGAGATGAAATGACATCTCAAGCCCTGTCGCCTAATCAAACCAATAGCGTTTATAAGCATGGACGGTCCGACTCGCACCGCTTTGCCTGGGCAGGCTTAGATCCTCTAAGCAGTTAACCAGTACTCGTGTGCAGTCGGTTTCAGCCCTGCGTGGAAGCATTATGCAGTCCATCTATTTCTTCAAGCCCCGGATAGGCGGGGGCTGTCCAAAAGTAAGTGAACTGGACACTCCAATTTCCACGGTTACCTGAGAATTGGACAAATGTCCCTCCATAGGATACTTTGATCAAACGTATACTCAATGCCATCTATCGAGAGTACAAATACAATGTATTGCATTGCGACCGTTTTCTGCTTATTCCAAGCCTGTCACCTTGAAAACTAGGCAAAGGTAATCCGAATGAATTCAATTTCCTCTGTCCCAATTGATGTAAACATGTCGAATTTGGATAAGCTTCATCCATTACTTCGTGAGATATAATGCCGTGAACGGGGACGCCGACACCGACAACGTCAGGGGCCTAGTTGTTTAAAGCACCGTTAGCTTAACGAGCTTGTTAGTGGTCATATTGTTAACTGTTCTGGCAAATACATGTACAATATAAATCATTTTGGTATTTTTGCTGAAAAAAAAATGTGAGCAGCTTTTACATTTTTTTCTGCAAAAATATTTGTATATTTGCCACATTTATTGACCAAAGTTTTAACTCTTATCATGTTGTTCACGACAACCCCTATCTTTGGAAACAGTGTAGATCAACATCAGATGGCTTCTGAAGAAGCCATCTGATCAGGATCTACACTGTTTAACATTCAATTTATGAATTTGTAGGAATAAATAACATCTAGTAATCTGATTGGTTCAAAGTCAGAAATGTGTGTGGCTAATCTGAATATTCAGCAAGACAAGGGTTAAAGATATGTTACGTAACGATATCGTTAGTTTAAACAATTGCCAAGGATCTGCACAAAAACAAACATCACCTCCCATTCGCTTGGCGGATCATACTCGTATTATTCCTAAATTGATAGCAGTGTATGGAAATGTTAACCAAGACAAGTTATTCTTACATGCTTTTAAAGAAATAGAGAGATTTCTCAGTGAAGTCGAAAACGATGGCCCCGCCCATCGGGGCTTGAAGAAATATATGAGCTGCATGATGCTTCCACGCAGAGCTGTAACCGACCCACACACGAGTACTGGTTAACCGCTTAGAGGATCTAAGCCTGCCAAGGCAAAGCGGTGCGAGTCGGCCCGTCCATGCTTATAAACCCTATTGGTCTCAATGGGCTCAGGGCTTGAGATGTCATTTCATCTCAATGTCTTGTAAAAGTCCCAAACATTGGAAGCAACGTCTCCAAAATGACCTATACAGTGTTGAAGAGGACGCTAAACCTCAAAACGAAATAAACATTACGATGGTGCAGTCTTTCATATCTCCAACACGGTTATATTCCTGACAATTTGTGACATTTTCTTTATTTCGACCCCAAACTTAGGCTGCTGGTGCTCCTTAGAACCGCCTCAACAAAGCGATTCTAGCGAGTACCAACAACCTATGTCTGTAAAGCAGAAATAAGGACATAATTTTAAAACTCGTTAGAACTCCCACGTTTCTCTATATTAAGTGGGCTTACGGGGTGTTCATTTCACAGAGTTGTTAACGTACTGTTATACTACAGTATTTGTTCTATCTATGGATCGATTGGTAAATCTAGGTCATCATTTTAACAAGTCCATGTAATGAACACCCGTCTACACCCCATTTTATATAGAGTTGAAAATTGGGGCTTATGGGGGTATACATTATTAGGGCCCCGCACTGAAAGTGTGGGTGCCCTATAGTAATCACTCTGTCCGTCCGTCTGTCTGTCTGTCTGTCTGTCTGTCTGTCTGTCTGTCCGTCTGTCCGTCCACAAATTTTTTTATCCTCCATAACTTTATTATTCCTGGATAGATTTAAATATTACTTGTCAGAAATGTTAACCATAATGTGATGGAGTGTTGCGCGCAAGACTCAGGTCCGTACCTCAAAGGTCAAGGTCATACTTAGAGGTTAAAGGTCTGTCTGTCCGTCTGTCCGTCCACAAATTTTTTTATCCTCCATAACTTTCTTGTTCCTGGATGGATTTAAATATTACTTGTCAGAAATGTTAACCATAATGTGATGGAGTGTTGCGCGCAAGACTCAGGTCCGTACCTCAAAGGTCAAGGTCATACTTAGAGGTTAAAGGTCAAAAAAGGGTCTTTCCTGTGTCCAATTAATAACTTTGTTATTATTATTCCTGGATGGCAGAAGTGTTAACCATAATATGATGGAGTGTTGCGCGCAAGACTCAGGTCCGTACCTCAAAGGTCAAGGTCATACTTAGAGGTTAAAGGTCAAAAAAGGGTCTTTCCTGTGTCCAATTAATAACTTTGTTATTATTCCTGGATGGATTTGAATATTACATGGCAGAAATGTTAACCATAATGTGGCCCCGCACTGAAAGTGTGGGTGCCCTATAGTAATCACTCTGTCCGTCTGTCCGTCCACAATTTTTTTTATCCTCCATAACTTTCTTATTCCTGGATGGATTTAAATATTACTTGGCAGAAATGTTAACCATAATGTGATGGAGTGTTGCGCGCAAGACTCAGGTCCGTACCTCAAAGGTCAAGGTCATACTTAGAGGTTAAAGGTAAAAAAAGGGTCTTTCCTGTGTCCAATTAATAACTTTGTTATTATTAGGGCCCCACACTGAAAGTGTGGGTGCCCTATAGTTATCACTCTGTCCGTCCGTCTGTCTGTCTGTCCGTCCACAAATTTTCCTACTCCTCTGATAGCGCTGCCGGGGCCCTAGTCAGTTTCACTGACAGCTCTAGTTTTTCTTATTTCTGCTCTAAGATATAGGTTGTGGGTACTCGTTAAAACCGCCTCAATGAGGCGGTTCTATCGAGCACCCACAACCTATATTCACAGTATAAATATGAAAAAATATCAAGAAATTTTCATCATCATTTTGGAGATGTGAAAAATGCACAATGTCGTACCGGAGTGTTGTCGTATTGACAGGGAAACTTCAATGGTTTGAACTCTGATTGCTCGTTTACGATGGTAAATTCGAGCTCCTCCTTGGGTCCCTAGACACTTCACACTGTACCTCCAGTTGTCCATATATTAAGGAGTTTTGTCTTCTTGAGGCGATTCCAATGAGTACTCACAGTTTGACTTTATTTCACAGACGACAGAATACATGTAGTCATCCCCAATAAGCCTCTTTGGGCCGGTGGTTCAAAGCATCGTTAGCTTACCGAGCTCATTATTGGTCAAATTGTTACTCTTCTAGCAAGTACAATATCTTATATACATGTGGCGTTATTTTTGCTGAAAACATGGGAGCAGCTAAAGCCGTTTACATTTGTTTCAGCAAAATATTAGCATATTTGCCACATTAAATGATCAAAGTTTGAACGATATGTTACACTTGTGGACACAAAAGCGTTCAAACTCCGATGAAGTACCTTTCAATGAATCTCTTTGCATCAAGTTAGTTTGACAAGCAAATGCCATTCACCAAAGTAGTCTAAAACTGGATCAAGAAATATACATTGATTGGTCTTATAGTGGCAAGTACTTTTTTTCAATTTTAGATGTGACTGACATTCCAGTTGTATTCTGATTGGACAATGCAAGGTCTACAATGAAATGTACAACACTTTGTGTTTTGGATTTATTTCTGCATTGCAGTTGACTGACAGGATGTAAGGAAATATTGAATGAAACATCAGATCAAAATGCAATGACGCTCATCAAAGTTTGAACGGATTTGTGTCCACAGGTGTAACTAACGACGTCGTTAGTGTTGAACAGCTGACCACCTGATCTGGAACTATAATTAACACTCAATAGCTCGAACATCCTATATCTCGAACAAATGTTCATGGTCCCAAAGGAACACGGGTGTGGTGTCGTAATGTACATGGAGCATAATGCAGCCTACGTTTGGTGTTGAAATAATGAAAATATCACTCGCTAGAACCGCTTTGTTGAGCGGTTGAAGATCGACTGTGCAAAGCAACATTTGGATGGTCTCCATTAAAAATAGGATTTAGGTTTATCTGAGGACAAAACATGCCATGATTTGTGATACACGTACGTAGCTAGTCCAAATTGGGGACAAAACACGCCTTGATTACATTACGCAACACGCCTATACAAATACATTGCCACCTTAATCGCCGAAAAAATGAAAATTTTATGATGAAAAATTTTGATATTTTTGTTATTTCTGCTCAAAATGCAGATTGTGGGCACTCGTTAGGATCATATCGACAACAGATTCGTGCATCACCCGAACAAGTCCGTGCAATGAACACACCCACTTAACCCCACTTTATAGGGGGGATGCATTATCTTTTTGTTATTTCTGCTCTGACCTGGGTTTCGAAGGGGTCAGAACTATATAGGCGTGTTTTCGTGATGGTGCAGGTGCGGACAGTGATGCGACATTCTGCTGCATGTACATTACGACAACACACGGGTCCGTGTAAGATAGAGAATTCTTTCATGGCTCCAAACAACACATTTTTTTTTCTGATGAAACTTGTGGTACTTTTCTTCTTTCTGCAAACATATATTGTCGACGCATTAGAGCTGCCTCAACAATCTTTACTAGACTAGCTACTGGTCGGATATCATTTTTATGTTTACCGGCCCCGATAGCTCAGTTGGTAGAGTGTCCGCTCCGGGGAACGGGAGGTCTCGGGTTCGATCCCGGGCCGCGACATACCAAAGTCGTTAAAAATGGTACTAGCTGCTCCTCGCTTGGCACTCAGATTTACGGGGTAGAGCTAGGACTGGTCGATCCAGTGTCAGGATAATGTGACTGGGTGTGGTATCATGTAATGTGTCTGGGACATGATACTTCAGTGAGGCAGCACTATAAACGTGAGCATTGAGCTCCCTGTCGCAACCAGACACCGTCGTGATATGACTGAAAAATTGTTGAAAGCGACGTTAAACCCGAATTCACACACACACACACACATTTTTATGTTAACATATACAATGTTTTGTATATTAGTTTAAAATTTTTTTCTTCTTCTTTTTTTTCTCTCTGATGGCAAAAATAAACATTTCATCTCGGGGAGATATCTTGATACCCAAGACAGGAAATTTAAAGAGTTTATTTTGTTTGTTTGATTTAAGGTTTAACGTCCCCGTCAACACTATATATGCCATTTTGGAGACGTTGCTTCCGATTTTGTGGGACTTTTACCCGACATTGTGATGAAATAACATCTCAAGCCCTACCGCCTAATGAAACCAGTAGGGTATACATGCATGGGCCACTTTGCCCGGGCATACTTTGATCTTCTAAGCGGTTTACCAGTACTCATGTGCAGTCGGTTTCAGCTCTGCGTGGAAGCAAATCTATTTCTTCAAGCCGCGATGGGCGGGGCCGCAAAAAGAGTTGACATCAAGGTCTAGGAGCTAGTCTAAGTCTGTGACTAGGAGCAAAGGCAACGCTAATAATGTTTACCTTTCTAAATCGCATTTTCCTCAGTATAAAGTGGGGTATGTAAGCGTATTCCTAAATACATTTCGCAAACACCCCCGTGCGACATAGTGCATTTTCTCACATCTCCAAAATGGCTTCTTTTCTAATGAAAATCCGTGATATTTTTCGTATTTATACTGCAGATATAGATTGTGGGTGCTGGTTAGAACCGCCTCATTGAGGCGGTTCTAACGAGTACTCGCAACCTAGGTCAGAGCAGAAATAACAAAAAGATAATGCATTCCCCCTATAAAGTGGGGTTAAGTGGGTGTGTTCATTGCAAGGACTTGTTCGGGTGATGCACGAATCTGTTGTCGATATGATCCTAACATCATGTGAGCCCCGCCAAGCGAATTTGTGTCTTCGAGCATTCGTTCATGACAAATTTTAACTACGCATGCCCAGCCATTCAGAGGGGCCAGAGATATGGCTTTCTGTCTGAAGGTTCCTCTTGATTCACTGCTTGTATGAGCGAGCAGCGAAGGTTCTGGCGAGACTGCGCGGGTGCGCAGGCTCGCCTGAAACTTCGCTGCTCGCAAAGGCGATAAGTCCTAAAATCACTTGACGGGGCCCATGTTGTGTCTGGCCTCAAATGAACCATTTCATCAGATATCCACCCAGGTGTAACAAAATATACCATTTGTGAAAAACAGCTTGATCATGAAGCGAATAGGGCTAAACAAATCCCAAAGTAAAGAAAGTGAAACAACTCGACATCAAGGAAATATACACAAATAATGGTAAGACCTTTCTAGGTTAAGGGGAATGGACCTGAAGACAAACAACACGGCTTCACCTTTCAAATGTCGTATATTTGTTGTGTATTGTTTTGCAGTATTTGTTTAATGCACTGCCCTCGGACCAGAGCCTGGACCGCCGGGTTGAAATGGTCCTTGTCTGCGGCTCAGGCAATATCAAACCCGCGGTTCAGGCCCTGGCCCCCGGGCAGTCCATAAACCTTGATGGTGCCCGAAGCTTAGGTTACCATATTTCTTATTTAATAAATTCTTTTACTGCCGCTATCGATTTTAATCTAGAAGGGTATACCAAACGTTGCAGAAAACCTACGAAAGCCGGGTCCCAGCAGGCACTCGACGTTGAACTAACGTTGAACCAACGTTTTCAACGTTAGTTCAACGTTGAGTCAACGTTTTGTGCCCGAGGGGTCAGCAAATCTGTGGAAACACCCCTTTACACGATGAATCATAGATAACTGTGACATGGAAAGTTCGTTTTGTTTGTTTGTTTGTTTGATTTTAGGTCTAACGTCCCCGTTAACACTATATATGCCATTTTGTAGACCGTTGCTTTCAATTTTGCCGGAGTTTTACCCGCCACTGAGATGAAATGACATTTCAAACCCTGTCGCCAGCTGAACCCAATAGGGTTTACAAGCATGAACGGTCCGACTCGCACCTCTTAGCCTTGGCAGGCTCAGATCCTGTAAGCGGTTTACCAGTATTCGAGTGCGGTCGGTTTCAGATCTGCGTGAAAGCATCATGCAGTCCATCGATTTATTCACCCCCGATGGGCGGGGACAATGAATAGTTCGTTTAACATGGCTAATTGGAATTCGTTGTGGAGCCTAGAGAGTTTTCCTTAAGACACCAGATATTCATATAAACATGCATCTTATGGAGGTTTCATGACATGAACATGTCCGTGTAATGAACACCCCTCCCCTTTAAACCCCACTGTATATACAGAAAACCTGGGAATACGGGGTGCATATTATTTTTCTTATTTCTGCTCTCAGACATAGGTTGTGGGTACTCGTTAGAACCGTCTCAGTAAGGCGATTCTAACGAACACCCACAGCCTATGTTGGTAGTATAAATAAGAAACATATCTCGTATATTCATCAGAAAATTAGCCATGAAAAAAAATGCATTGTTATGGTTTGTCTTTGGGTGTTTGTGTCGCTTATATTATTTTATTTTGGATAGCCAATTGGCCATTTTGTTGAAAAGTATCTGTCCTTTTGGCTTTCCGCTATTGATGTTTCCATTTTTCCCTTTGGTGTCTCTGATGGGAGCTGTGAGTTAATTGTATCGATTCCTGATCATTGCCTCCACTTCTATTTTGAAAACGTACATGTACACATAATTTCATGTAAAATGTTTCATCTGAGTTCGGACGACGAATTTCACATCATAGAGCCGTATAAACATTTGTATATGATTCACAACAGAAATTTTGTTGTATAGAGGACCCTCCTTATAACGACAGTACTGTATATGTTACCTATTATTGTGCGTTATAAAGAACCACTGAGCTACCGAGGCCGGCGTGATATGAGTAATAGGTACTATGTCTATGAATCTTAAGTGAAATGTCTGTAGCTTCGTCCGGAGTCCTCCTTGTGGCACCAATACACGTATGTCAGTGTCGTTTTTTCGTTTAAATATGAATATATTATTAGTTCATTATATGCGGGAAACTCCTAAAGGGGTACCTTGGCAAACAGTGCAGGCCGAGATCTGATGCTGCAGAACGCTATTTGCCAACAGAATGTTCCGTCAAAAATAGAATAAAAAAGAAAATAAAGGCCTGCCACCCCTTTTATGACAAATGGACAAATGGTCTTGCCCAACATATAGCAATGGAAGAGTCCACTAGTATACAATGGGTTAGTATACCCTTGGTACCAATGACACCATCGGCTACAATTGTTGTCGACCATTGGCTGATTATTCATCAGACAGCCAACTAACAACACAGGAAAATAGCATAAAACATCATTTGAACATTTACTTGTAACTGCGCATTCCAAGCCATTCAGAGGGGCCAGGGATATGGCTTTCTGTCTGAAAGTTCCTCTTGATTCACTGCTTGTATGAGCGAGCAGCGAAGGTTCTGGCGAGACTGCGCGGATGCGCATGCTCGCCTGAACCTTCGCTGCTCGCATAGGCGATAAGTACCAAAATCGCTTGACGGGGCCCATTTGACGACGGAACTCAGCCAACCTCTCCGATTACACTTTATGTATAGTAGTCGCAGGTAAGATTGACTAGGCGGAGGTACCGAATGTACCTGCCTTTGGAACGTCCTATTAGCAAAAAGGGTAAATCAAGTTTCCCGATTGTGTCTATTCAGCTGTAACGCGAACACAGCTTACCGTATATATGGTCATTTGACCGCTTGCAGAACGCACGTGAAAGGCACACTACCAAATCTTCTGGTGGAGTCAGCGAATTTGACATATATTGACAACACCCGAATAGCTCCGCCCAGTCAATCTCATCTGCGACTACTACACCAATAGAAAGTATTGAAACGTTGCTGGGGGTTAATCAGCATGCAATTTGAATCACAGAGAAATTATTTTTCATGAAAAGAGTGCTTGCAAGTCTAAAAACGGGGTTTTCCATAGCACACGGTGTTGTTGGTAACCTACGAAAGCAAACCAACACGGGACAAACTTTCCAATGGTGCCATTGACAAAATCGCCTACTACACTTTACACCTGCAATAGAATGTTTAAAAATACAAGTGGATGCAATTATCAGGAATCGATACAATCAACCCACAGCTCCCATCAGAGACACCAAAGACACATACATGAAACAACCGTGAGACCCTAATGGAAATATCAATAGTGGAAAGCCAAAAGGACAGTTTCTTTTCCATCACATGACCAATAGGCTATCAAAAATAAAATAATATAAGCGACACAAACACCCAAAGACAAACCATAACAAAAATAAACCGCGACAGAAGAACCGTCTTGGAACGGTCAGCGGAAACGAATTCCAACGGGTGTGTGTGTGTGTGGGGGGGGGGGGGGGGGGGGCTGCTTATATCGATTTTACGTGGCCACGATCCTCGACCTTACTTCCGTCGCGATTTAGACAAATAATTTGTTCAGTCCACATGAAGGCCTCCTTACTCATCAGTGCAACATCTCCGTGAACACAAATAATCAAACAACCACAACAGAGATGAAACAACGGTGAGGACTCGGCAGCAAGAAACCACTGAAATGCTGGAGCAAAAGAAAACTAACAGTAAGACTCCGATGGGCCCGACCAGAGACAGAGCATCAGGCACCAGCCAACATTGCCTTGAATTTGATCTATCTAATTCTCAATAAGCCTTTACGCTGGAACCGTCACCGTTTTGAAAAATCTTTGCGTAGTTTATGGTACCGATAACGCTGGTTAAGAAGTTTAGCCGTTAACATTTTATTACGAGTGTTGAAGTCAGTTACATGACTTCACACTCTGGCAAATCGAATTAATTGCGAAATATAAACGCCAAGGGATGGCGCACGAGGAACATCACCAAACAAAAAAGGAAAATTTAGAATATCAAAATCAAAATCATCGCGTATATCATAAATTTTGTACGAAACAAACCCACCTACAACAGATCGATGTAAATCCAAAAACGGGGCCTCGGTATCAGAAGAATTTGCTTTATTTAACTGAAGCTTTGAGGGGTAAATCTGACTGATCAAATCATCGAAATAGGTATTATCAATATTTAATAAATCATCCAAATATCTAGATGTGGAGCTAAAATCTTCAATGATTTCAGACTGGTTTTCAGCAGAAAGGGACATCATGAAGTCTCTCTAATAACAAAACAAAAACAGATCAGCCACAAGTGGTGCGCTATTAGTACCCATCGGAATACCCACAACTTGTCTAAATAACTTAGTACCAAATCTTATGTAAATAATGTCAAGTAGAAAGGTGAGAGCTTCACACACTTTCTGACATGACCATGAAGTATAATTTTTATGCTCTTCAGAAGTGAAAAATGCATTTCTTACATAACATGCAATATAGAGGGAGTCTTCCCTATGAACTGTCCATTCAATTAAATCATTAACTTTTTCTTTTATAAGGTTATGAGGAAGTGTAGTGTAATCGGTGAAAAATAATAAGTAGACAGACTTGAAGCACGAAAACGCATGGATTTCAATTTATTTATAACTTCATGCGAATTTTTTATAGACAAAAACAGATTTCTACCTGATCTTTCGAAGACTTTGTCGCAATATTTTATTACATGTTTTTTGATGGCAGTTAAACATGAAGTTAATAATTTGGAGAGTTCAGTGGTGGTACAAGATTTTGAATTTGCAATAAACCGTTCTTTGTCTAGTCTTATATGAAGTTTAGGTAACCAATATAACGTAGGAAGCCTTCTTGGCCTTCTGAACACAGACAGCAAACCTGGTTGCTGAATGACAAATGTGGTCATCAACTTAAGCCCTCTCTACAGCTAAAGGCTGAAGTTCATAGGCCTTAGTACCACCGAGTTCTTGCTGAAGAGTGCTAACATAGTGAAACCGTCAAACAACGACCACATTGTTAGCGGCCTTATCAGATGGAGCCAAAACAAACTCCCTATGAAATTCTTGAATACCTAGTTTAAGGTGACGTAAAGACGTTTTAGGTTTAGGGGGTAATAAGTTCGTATTTTGCGAATAGAAGGAAATGCGTTTGTTCACTAATTTCAGAATGCTAAGTTTCCATTCCTAAAGAGCGTTATGCTCAACATACTCTCGTTTACACCATCGATTACCAAATTCATTCAAGGCAGCAGCGATTTCATCTCCACATTTATTGAAATCAATTTTAGAAGGAAATCGATATTTTGGTCCGTTAGATAATATATTACCTATCCTAGAATCAGGAATAATTTTTAAATTGCCAGTAATAATATGACCAGCAGCAGGATAGCAATACACTGAATTTTTACAATCACATGTATCGGGAGTGTTAGTGTCAATATCAGGATCCGAAACAAGTTTATTGAAATTAAAAATGATAGACCTAACAGGTTTATTGTATTTATAGCAAATTATGGGTGTTTCAGTATTTTGACAATAAGCAGGAATGGATGAAATAATCGAACTGTCCCGGAAGATACTAGGTAAATCTATGACCTATCTATAACCAGCTTTTTTCTGATTTACAGGCCCGGGAGATTAAAGGTGAACAGATCGCAGGTAAAATTTAATCCCAGTGTCTGCCATTAAATCTGAATAAAGAATAGTGCAATGGCCACGTTCATTAGAATAGCATACACACAAGAATAGAGCATTTTTATATAACGCACACATTACTCTGAGTACAGTTTTCAAAACCAGTTTAATTATTTTTTTCTTGTTTCTGCGGCCAACGTAGATATGAGTGTTTGTTAGAAGCGCCTCACTGCGGCATAATCACCCACAACATATGTTTCCAACAGAAAAAATGGGAATTATAGAATATTCTGTAAAACCCGATTTTGCTCTATCTAAAAAGGTTATTTCATTGCACGGACTTAATTGTTAATTCAAATACAGTTTGTTACTGCTGAAACCATACATTGCATCACTTAAAAAACAACAACAAAAAACGACAATAACAAAAAACAAAAAACAAAAACAACGACAAGAGCAACAATAACAACAACACCAACAAACAAACGACGACGACGACAACAACAACAGCAAATGTTTACCTGTAGCTGGTTGCTACTCAAGACTCCGTGTTTCAAGAGGCAATAAAATGGTATTAGTGTGTGTGTGTGTGTGTGTGTTACTATTGAATATTGGTAAGCACGTTACATTTAGTAGTAGCCATTGTAAATAGTGCTCAATTACTTTACATCATGTTAACAAGACCGTGTAGTCAATACCCCTCTAAACCCCAATTTGTTTAGAGGGAAGTGGGGTTTACGGGGGTATTCGTTATTTTCCTTATTTTTGCTCAAAAACAGATTATTTTGTTGTTTTTTTTTGAACTAAGAAAAAGTTACAATATTTCGCCCGACAACAGCTACATGTATTTCTTCCGCCGCAAAATAAAAAAAAAGATAGGGATGAAAACCATGAAATTGGTTGATATGATTTATTCAGTTCCGTGCATAACCTATGTATTCCAGCGTCTGATATAGTTGTGTTTATGCTCAGCACATTTTTCAAATACCATGGCAACTGTTACCTAGATTTACGTGGTAGATATCCCCTCTTTTTTCATCCAAACAACTGCAATATACTGTATCACTTCATTTTCATCCCTCCTCTTCAGAATACAAACTGGCGTTTAGTATCTTTGACAGAGAAGGCGATGGTGTAATAACAACCGAGGAACTTGGATTAGTGATGAGGTCAATGGGACAAAGACCAACAGAGGCCGAATTGCAAGATATGATCAACGAGGTGGATGCAGATGGTAATATTCCCAAATGGTAGTTTGACAATCTGGACCCATACCCCCACACAACAAACAACAAAAGTAGTGATATATCAAAATGTGCGTCAGTCTCCTTTGTATATGAAACTGCCTGCATACATTGACATAAATGATGACGAGCTGGTAAATTCAAGATGGCAGCTATAGCAGTAAATTCCGGGTTTACACAAAATATGAATAAGAAACAACAAGAATCATTTTACAGATTATTTTAATTTGTTTTTATATTGGAGAAAGCAGATTCGTGCTACAATATAGCCTGTTAACCGACGTAAAAAGGATATTTTATCCTTTTTGTGTCGAGTACATAAAGGCAAATCTGATGTTTCAGAATTGGTTGGTATGTACCTGATGCTCTGTCTCTGGTTGGGCCGATAGGAGTCTAACTGTTGGTTTTCTTTTGCTCCAGCATTTTAGTGGTTTCTTGCTGTCGAGTCCTCACCGTTGTTTCATCTCTGTGGTTGTTTGATTTTTGTGTCACGGAGACGTTGCACTGATGAGTTAGGAGGCCTTCATGCGGACGGAACAAATTATTTGTCTTGGTCGTGACAAAAGTAAGGGCGAGGATTGTGGCCACGTAAAATCGATTTAACCCCCCCCCCCACACCAAGTGGAATTCGTTTCCGCTGACCGTTCCAATGCGGTTCTTCTATCGCGGTTTATTTTTGTTATGGTTTGTCTTTGGGTGTTTGTGTCGCTTGCATTATTGTATTTCGGATAGCCTATGTGCCATTTTATCGGCAAGTAACTGTCCTTTTGGCTTTCCGCTGTTGGTGTTTCCGTTAGGGTCTGTTGTTTCATATTTGTGTTTCTTTCCCTTTGGTGTATCTGATGGGAGATGTGGGTTAATTGTACCGATTCCTGATCATTACCTCCACTTCTATTTTTAATCTGTTTCTACATATCTATGTTTTACTTCAACTAAGACACTATTCGAAAATTCATTTGTGGTTGCTTATGACTTTTTTTACCATCAATTTAGCCCCAGGATTACCACCTACCACTCCGTTTACCCGTAAAAGTTCTTCACATAAATGCTCACACATGAGGGATTTGCAGCAATTGTGTTTTATTAAGTAGAGGGGACAATAATTTTTAGTTCTATTTTCATGCTATATATTATATCTTCAGCCATTTGGAAACACCACCTCTTTATCAAACTTTTTTAGGGATCTATGCAAGCAGTGCTACATATATATCCAATAAAAATGTAAAATGGTGTATACAAAAAGGCCTTTTAACTGGATAGTTTTTTTTCTGTTTTGAACACTATTATATCCAAAACTGTGTTATAAAGACATACGTTAAAAAGACATTGTGCTGTGCCAACAGGTGATTTAAAAAAACAGTACATGTATGTAAACTTGTCATATCCCCATTCAATAGTCCTCGGTATAAACATGAGCTAGCATTGTAAACAAGTTCTTACAAATTTATTACTAATCCACATCACGTGAACAAGTCTGTGAAAATGAACACCCCCTTACACCCCACTTTCTATAGAGAAAACTGGGGTTCACGGGGGTAAACATTATTTTTCTTATTTTTACTCCAAGACATAGGTTGTGGGTACTCGTTAGAAATGACGCGGTTCTAACGAACACCCAAACCTATGATTGGAGTAAAAATAAGAAAAGTATCGCAAATTTTCATCAGAAAAATGTCCGTTTTACGGATGCAAAAATTACACTATTTCGTTAGGGTGCATTATCGTAATGAAGTACGCTTTGAGTACATGTCTGTTCGTTCTATTCGTTCTGTGCACATGCAAAAATGATGCTCATTTAACATACAGTATCGTGTTTATTGATGGTATTCTATGACATCGGGACCATGGTAGGCCACTTATTTTTAAATATCTATGATATCCCAAAATTTGAAAACATGCCGTCCAGTGGTTACTGAGAACTCGACAGGACGTAATTTGGGCGGAGATAATAATAATAATAATAATAATAATAATAAAAATAATAATAAGAAGAAGAAGAAGAAGAAGGTCCCCAGCCAAACAATTAGCCTTCCTACTTCGTTTGGGAGACTTCTTATTATATGGCCAACTAAAAGTCACTTTAAAACATGTTACACTTACAGTTTTTCTTTATGGTTTCCGCACCCCGTGTATTGGACTAGTATGTGACCACCTTTGGAACTGTTCAAAAGTGTTTTTAAGAGCACTTTTGAACAGTCCGGAATGTGGTCTTAATTCAGGAATTTACTGTATTTTCGGTTCATTCAATCGGATTGTTGCAGGTGACGGAGCTGTTGGTTTTGCTGATTTTCTCGATTTGATGGGGAAAACCTCTTCTGAAGAAGACGAAGGGAACGATCTGAAAAATGCTTTTAAAATGTTTGATAAAGATAATAACGGTTTTATAAGTCCTGTGGAATTACGACGTTTCATGACAAACCTCGGGGAGAACCTGACAACTGAGGAGATAGAGGAGATGATTAAGGAAGGAGATATTGATGGAGACGGACTAGTGAATTATGAAGGTACTACATGTCATATGACATTGACAAAACGTTTTCATGAACTACCTTTAGACAAATGTAATAAATAAATCATACGAGCCTGTTCAAAAATTAATGTTAAAAGGATTTTATATCACACCAGGCGCGTAATTTATGCTCAAAACTATCTCGTGTCGATAGAGTGACTAGAGAGTGACATACATGTAGATAAAATCTTGCCCAGAAGCCCAGACTGTACAGTGTACATTTTCCTTTTAGCGTATTCGTTACACTTTACACAAAATGCTGGAAAAGTAACAACCTGCTTGAAAGTAGGACCTCTATAGCAGGTAGGTCCCTAATTTAATATAGAACCTGAAGATATCCACCGTAAGGTACATGTATGTGATATCTTTGTCTTACTGGGTGTCTAAACTTTGATTCGGGCAGCGTCTACTTAAAAGATGCTTCTCACATAAGTCGCCCTGCAACATCAAAAACAACGACAACAACAGCAATAATAATAATTAGATGACATGGCATTGAAAAACAGTATCCTGCGAAAAATTGCCCGATTGACAGTGAGGCAATTAGCCCGTTGACAAACTTGTCGTTAGCTTTTAACCCTTGCCCTGCTGAATATTTAAATATGTCACACCCACTACTGATTATCAGCCAATCAGATTACTTGATGCAAATTAGTGTAACAAATTCATAACCTGGATGGCAAACAATGAAGATCCTGATCAGATGGCTTCTTCAGAAGCCATCTGATCTGGATCTACATTGTTTCAAAGAAAGGGCATGTCCGGGCTCAGCAGGACAAGGGTTAAAGAAGCATTTACAACTTAAGTTGGATACCCTTTGTTGACATATTAAAAATAGAAACCCGTACGGTCATTGCAGTAAAAGCGCTGCAAGCACTGCATCATGCCCCGCCAAAGCACTTACATCAAGCAAGTGCTATAATACTGTTATAATGGAATGCAAAGTGAAGATTCATTTGTCTTTTACTAAACAAAGTTGACATGAATACATGATTGGAATGATTATTTTCAATGTTCAAAGGGACATACCTCCAAAAGAAAGTTAGCCAGAATTACAGTTCTTATTTTCTGCAGAACGTCTCACGGTGCTTCGCCTTTTTGTGGCGTTAGCGGAAAAGATTTCAAAACAGTTTTCTGTTTACAGAGTAGATACAAATGTACATGTATCGCAGATTGGAAACAGTTATTTGCAATGTTTATTGAGCCATAACGTAAAACTTAGTTTAGTCAGACTTATGGTCCTTGTGTTCTTCATGCCATTTTACATTTTTGCATGGTTTCATGAAAATCTCTGAAACAATTTTTCTAGTTATAGAAAGGGAAAAAGTGTATGGATATAGGTTAAAAATTCACAGTGTTCAAAGGGAGGTGACTCTAAAAGCAGGTAACTCAGAGTTATGGTTCTTGGGTTCTGCATAACATACCATGGTGATTTAAATTTGCATTAATCTTCAAGAAAATGTCTGTCTTAAAGTAAAAGAGCAGACACAAATATATTTCAAAAAATCACTTTTTCCAATGTCCAAAAGGCCGTTACTCCAGAAGTAAATTTGCCCCAGTGTTCTTGTGTTTTGTATCTCAACACATAATACTTTACATTTGTGTGAAGTTTCATCAAAATATCTGAAACGGTATCCAACACAAGTAACATTTTGGTAGAAATGTCTATTTTCAATATTTTCTATGTTCAAGGATTTTTCAGCGCTGAAGGCTATCACTGATTTGTTGGTTTCGCAGTAAGGTCAGCGTGTTGTGTAATAGGGTTAGCTGTATAATCTGGACTTGAACCATGCATGGGTTGGGCTTGAGTATACATGTAGGTTCAGATTAGACGCCACAGAACGCGGCGTCTGATGAGGGTCTATACTATTTGCTTAGATCACAATAATGCAGAATATACTTCAAACTGCATATACATCAGATGCATTCAATAAGTACGACTTAACAGAGTATTCTTACTTATTTCTTTCCAAATTCCACACCATTCAAGATACCGCCCATTATAACTTGTTAGAAAACATGTTATACTTTATTCTATTTTTGACGGAAATTCTTTAAACAAATAGTGCAGGCCCTGATCTGGGTCTGCACAGTTTGCCAAGGTACCCCTTTAGGGGTTGCCCGCTTACAAAGGGTCGATCCAAATGCGTTTCAATATTTTTATTTCAGAATTTGTAAAGCTGATGACGGCGACGTAAAAATAAGTGAGAAGAACTTATCTATGGAAGAATTCTGAAGAAAAATGACAATGAAGAATCCAGGCCAAACGAATATAACTTTAATGACATGTATACAGGACTCAAATCTAAAGTTAAATGGATTGGAGGATTAAGTCATAGTTTTACCATCGATCAGGGTGTAAGGCAGGGTTGCATATTATCACCATTTCTCTACAAAACCTACATCAATCCATGTCTGGCAGAACTGAAGCAGCACCAGTTGGGGCTTTGTATAGGAAATATCTATTGTGAGTGCCCAACCTGCGCCGATGATTTGGCCATGCTTTCCAATTGTGAAAAAGAGCTACAGTTAATGCTGAATGTGGTCAAGCGACACTCAAAAAAGGGTAGAGTTACTATATATCCAGATAAATCAACAGCAGTTATGCTGAAATCACATAAATCAGTTGTAAAAAAATCTTTCTCTTTGGAAATAGACGATAAGTCAATATCATTATCCTCAACCACGACCCATCTTGGTATCTTGTGGTCAGAATCACAGGAAAATTCAATAAACATCAAAGAACGGTTAAGTTTAGCTCGTAGAGCAATGTATGCCCTAATGAATACTGGACTTTACGGATCAAATGGGCTAAATCCTATGGTATCTTTCAAGATTTACCAGTGTTATGTAATACCAAGACTTTTTAAGCCCCCGTCATTCGAAGAATGGTGGAAGGGCACATAGCCTTGCCCCTGTCCGTCCGTCCGTTCGTTCAGCCGTTCGTCCGTCCGTCCGTCCGAAACTTAAACGCAGACAATAACTTTCTTATTTCTGGGTGGATTTTTAAATTACTTTGTAGAAATGTTAAACATCATGAGAGGATGTGTCACTTGCAAAACCCAGGTCTGTACCTCCAAGGTAAAGGTCATACTTATAGGTCAAATGTCAAAAAAGGGTCCGAAATTTAAACACAGTCAAACGCTTTCTTATTTCTAGATGGAGTTTGAAATTACTTTGTAGAAATGTTAATCATCATGAGACGATGTGTCAAGTGCAAAACCCAGGTCCGTACCTCCAAGGTCAAGGTCATACTAAGAGGTCAAAGGTAAAAAAAGGTCCGAAACTTAAACGCAGTCAATAAATTTCTTATTTCTGGATGGATTTTGAAATTACTTTGTAGAAATGTTAACCATTATGAGACGATGTGTAACGTGCAAAACCCAGTCCATACCTCCAAGGTCAAGGTCATACTTAGAGGTCAAAGATAAAAAAAGGGTCCAAAACTTAAACACAGTCAATAACTTTCTTATTTCAGGATGGATTTTGAAATTACTTGGCAGAAATGTTGGCCATCATTAGACAATCTGCCTCATACAAAACCAAGGTCAAGGTCATGCTTAGGGTTCAAATGTGAAAAAGGGTCCAAAACTTAAACACCGGCAATACGTTCTATGGATTAATGGATACATAGACATATTTTCGGACGGGGGCATTCGTGTCCTATGGACGCATTTCTAGTTTATATATGGCCTAGAGGTCTTACCTATAAATACAAAACACATAAGTATGTTTTCAAAATTTCACTTGGGTAACCTTAAGAGATTACAGTCCTTACCAACAAGAGTTGCATCATGTGCTGCTTATTTACTACTTGGTGCTTTTCCATTGGAAGCAGAATTACACAAACGCCAGTTGAGCCTTTTATACAATCTACTCACATCTGCAAATGAAACTATATCGCAGTTAAACGAACGACAGATAGCTATTAATCTGGATAATAGTCAGAGTTTTTATGCAAGAGTACAAGAGATTTTGTGTCAGTATCAGTTACCTTCTCTGAAAGTCTAAAAAACAAGAACTTACAACTAAAGATAATTGGAAATCCAGTGTTAAAACAGCCATAAATATATTCTGGACCAATAGGCTAAAAGATGAGGCAAAGGAGAAATCAACATTAGCAAATTTGAATCTTGACTCCTTGTGTATTGATAAGACAGATCCTGTTTGGTCTTCACTGGAATCAACGGTTTCTGATGTACACAAAGGGATAACCAAATGTAGAATGTTGACTGGTACCTATCTACTCCAAGTAAATAAGCAGAAATTTAGTCGCTCGATAGTCAGTGTTTTATGTAGATGAAGACATCACACACATGCTGTTAAAATGTCCACCATTGTTAATACAGAGGAGACAGTTATATTTTGAAGTCAAATCAACAGTAATATCTCCTATACGAGAAAACTAGTGGAAGTGTCTTTTTAAAAATACACTAAATATCGTCAAATTGATCATGGATTGTACTTGGTACGAAAACCTGATTCAGAAGGAGTATATTGATTCAATTTCGAAAGTAACAACAGAGCTATGCTATAGTCTTCACACAGAAAGAATGCTTTAATGTGATGGATGCATATAGATTCAGTGTCCACCCACTGTAAAAAGTCTCTTCAAGGAGGCCAAACGATCTACAGTTTTAAGCGCCCATCGCGTGTTTATATTAAAGTTAAGAAATGAGTGCTCAAAGAGATCTACAAGAATTATATACATTCTTGGTGTTCCATGACTGGAAGCTAATACGGAAGAAAGAAGAAGCTTCATCGTGGTATAATGAACACCATTGAAAACTCTACTTTTCACCAAGAAAAGTGGGGTTTACGGGGGGGGGGGGGCATTATTTTTCTTATTTATCACGTTAACAAAATAGAAGTGAAGGCAATGATCTGAAATCGATACAATTAACCCACAGCTCCCACCAGAGACACCAAAGGGAGAGAAACATGAAATAACTAGAACCTAATGAAAACATCAACAACGGAAAGCCAAAAGGACAGGGTCGTTTTATGTATACCTTTGTAATGCCCACTATATAACGTGGTGTTTACAAAGGTAGACAATGTTTTCTTGTTATTGCTCGAAACATGGATCGGTGGTACTCGTTAGAACCGCCTCAGTGAGGGGTTTCTAATGAACACCCAAACCTATGTTTGCCGCAGGGAGTTACATGTAGTTTTCTGAGAAATCAGGAACGAAAATCTATACTTTACCCATGTCAAACTAAAATTTAATTTGTGGTCAATATAAGGACAGCAATAATTTCATGTCTTGTATAGCAGAAAATATCAGTTATTTACAAGGTACATGTACATGTAACAGCCTATTTTAATCAATGCGCTGTGAGTACGCGTGGGCCGATTGTCACTGAGTGTGTGCTGGGAATGTGGACCTTGACTGAGACTTAAAACTATAACTGTTTCCTTTAACCATTAACTAAAAAATTGTAAAGCAAAAAGTGTAGACCCCAATCAATTGCCACAGAACGCTGCATCTGATCTGCACTGGTGGCAAAGCCCAACCCGTGGTCTTTTTTTTTCTACTTATACTGCGTTCGGTTCCATTTGACCATTACTCGCAGGTGTGCAGGGTTGAAAGCCTACACAGTAATCATGTATATTACGGTAGGGGTCTTTAACTTGCACAGGAGATGACTCTTCCTGCATAGGGGGCCTCCAGTTAACGTCCCGATCCGAAGGACGGTGCACTTTTTGGCATTCATCCCTGCAAATGATGCCAATGGAGCGTGTTCGGACACCGAAATATTCACCGCCTCTGGGGATAGAACCGGGGCCTCAAGCATCAGAGGCAAGTGCATCTACCACTGAGCTATCACGCTCCTTTCTCATCCGCATCGATAAGAATACCGCGTCAATTTTCTATAAATAACCGTTACCAGTGTTGGTTACGTGGAATTATGCAGTGAAGACTTCTATGCGGTGTAACTTTGGATCGATTGATAAACAATCGACACTAAAACAGGGATAACATGTAATATTGATAAGGACCATTGTCTGTGGTGCTCGCTAGCGATACACACCGGAAGCTAGCCAGCTCTGATTCAGCTCCATTTCTACCATAAAATGTGATCATTTGCAAAAGGTTACTTTGTTCTTTTAGTTACAAAAAAAAAGAACTGTTAATCTTATTATGACTCCATAGCGGCTTACTTTTGTTTTTTTCCCTGCTCGAAACCCATTTCCTAGCAATACGGCAGCATTCTGTGTCAGTCCATTCATTTTAAATGAAATGACTAAATGTCAACTATAATATTATGTGGAAATAAATACTTAAATATGCAAATGTTTGCATCTTTACATTTAAAGTCCATGTTACATATAACGCTTATCAAAATATACTTTTTGCTCATCAATGCAGAATGTGTATATGTGCAAGTTTACTTACGCATTCAAATTGGCGCATGTGTAGGGGGTTTAATGATTAACATAGTATCAATAAAATGATTGTTATTTTATTTTCCGTTTCTTAACCCCACTTAGAACCCTAACACAGAATAACAATTGCACCCAAGGAGGAATCGTCCCGGTTTTGTGATGGTCTCCAGGATTAAAACGTCGAAACCCTCACCCGCAACGTCATCGATATTTTTGATTGGTTTCGCCCAGTTTATCTTTAAATTTACTGAGGCTGCTGTTCTAAACACTATACCGTAAACTTTTAACCCATTCTGTACTGAAGGGAATCTTCCACCTTATATATCAGGTCTGAGAGTTTAACTATTTTTAAAGACTGTCCATAAAAATATAGACAGTCTTTAAATTTATGGACTCACGTGTCTCTAGAAAGCAATGCAAATCGTAAGAATTTTCAAAAATTCAAAAATCGCAGAATGTGTATTATATTAACTAGTAGTATGGGCGTTACTTTAGCCCCACGAACTGCGCATGCGCAGCATTTGTATAACTTCCGGTGAAACGTAAGCGAAACGATTAGATGACGAAACTACCCTAAATATCGGACGAGTGTTCGAATGACGTAACTCGCGGTAATTACGCCGTAAGTATCCTAAATTTTGAGGCGAAAGATGTTCCCGCGGATTGGCGAAGTTCGCCGTCCCCGATCAGGTGGGGGGTGATCGGGGTCTACCCCGTTCGGTCGAGCGCTCCTATCCCAATATTTAGGGAGATACTACCCGGTATAGTATCGATGGGGCGCAAATTAAGGTTCTCACCCGCAAAACGATTATCGCCTCGAAAACCGGGAAAACAATGGAAGGTGTTGGAAGAGCGCGATTTGATGAACTTCGATTACGAAGATTGGCCCGCGTCCCGGAAAAAAGTTTGGTTTGTTCGATTTGAGGTTTAACGCCCCCGTCAACATAATTTAGGTCATTTTGGGGACGTTGCTTCCAGTCGCGCGAGACCTTTACCGGACAAATCTACAACATTTGTATCTCGGAGAATCTTTCTCGGCTACGGAATTTATACGGATATCGCGGGGGCGTTGCCAGAGCAAAAAAAATATTGATCAATACAGAGCGAGTTTGGTCATGTCTAAATCATCTCATCTGATTGGTTGGAGCAATGAGTTAAACCTTTCTGCGTGCTGGTCAAGACCTCAGTTTCAAAATGAATTCGTGTTGTAAAGTGTCAACCCACGCGATAGAAAAACATCTTTACTCCGAGAGTTTTTTTTTTGGTTTTGGGTTTTACGGCCCTTTCAAGATTATTTCACTCATATCGAGCCGATCGTTAATCAGAGGTGGGCGAAAACCGGAGTACCCGGAGAAAAACCACCTGACCTTCCGTTGCAGAACTTGGCGTCTCACACGTGGCCCGAGCGAGGCTCGAACCTACGGCGGTGAGAGACCTAATGACTAAGAGTCAGCGCTCTTATCCACTAGGCCACGGAGGCCCGTTTTACTCCGAGAGTATGGAAGCTTCTGTCTTTTCAAATAGACGCGTCATGTTTGATAGTATCAAGAAGTGTTTGGATAAACCTGACAAAAAGAACGTGCGCGGTAAAAGGCTCGAACTCATAAAAACCTTTACTTTTGACATAGGAATTTTGGGATACAGCAGACGAACAAGCAACACCATTAAAGTCGTGTGTACTCAAACCAGTAGAAAAACGCTTGTCATAACCGCTTATCCGATAGTGACATTCCTCGAACGTGTCTAGACACGTTTTATCCAATCAGCGACAGCCGTGAAAGATTCAATCGGATTGCACCGCATAAGTATATATACCTCGTTCGCGCGGTACGGTGCCATTCAATAAGAAAACATGGCAAACTACAGATGTCGGTTCAGTCTCGGGAATGATCGTTACGTGGAAGTGCACGAATGGAAGGGCGAGTTACGGGTCGATATCAGGGAGTGGAAAGACGATAAACCGACTAAGAAAGGAATCAGTCTAAACTTGATGCGATGGAAGAATTGGCTCGATCAGTTGGAATACGTGGATAAGGCATTAGAAAAGAAACAGGTCTATAGATGTCATCTCGGAGGAAACGTCTTCTGTAAGATCGGCGAAAATAGTGTCTGCGTAGATATAAGACAATTCTGGAAACCGCAGGACGAAGTTGTACCAACGAAAACGGGAATATGCTTGAGGCCGCCGGAATTCAATCGTTTGAAAGACTCGTTGTTAAAAATAGGAAATACATTACCCGAACTCAACCCAGTGGTCCCTTGCTTTCTGCAAAGTGACCATTTGAATCAGTTTGGAGCTTTACAGTGCTCAGAGTGCAATCCGAACGATTACCAAAACTGGTGAAGACAGTGACACGAACGGAAGTAAATTGTCATACACACGAAACAGACGTATACAACGCGTCATAAATATGGAGCACGCTTGCGAATACATGACAGAATATAGAGTGATAGACCCCAAATGACAAATATAAAAATGTTTGGTATGACAATGATGACTTTGGCGTTGTTGGATGAACTGTTGTTATGGCTGAGGTGTTTTCAATTACGACGGGAAGCCAGGGAGGCTGCGGAACGCTTTATAGAAGCGTTTGAGAGACACGATGACGATGTATCGCACTTATATAGCGTTATATTGTAAATTGTATGCATTGTATCATACTTTTTGAATATTTTTTTCAAACTTTATATACCCATTGTTTTCTCGTGACACGGTATACACACTCGTTTTGCATCGTTTAGTGTCCTGTATGTTTAGCATCGTTTTATTGTTTTGTAAGAATATTCGTTTGCCATAGTCTTCGTTAAAATAAAGATGACTGACTGGAAGCAATATTTATCTTCCTTGTATTTTAATCCCAAATCCCCAGGCAGTTACCTAGGGCCGGAGAAACTGTACCAGATCGTCAAAACTCGAGGCCAAATTAAAATTGGCAGGTATCGCATACGCAAATGGCTGCAAGACCAGGATTCGTATTCCCTGACTAGAGGCGCCAGACGCAAATATACCCGGTCTAGGGTGATTGTGGCTGGCATTGACAGTCAGTGGGATATGGATCTGATGGATATGGTTGACATTTCCAAACAGAATGACGGCTATCGATACGTACTGGTCTCCATAGACATTTTCTCTCGTTTTGCTCATTGCCGGCCCGTAAAAAGTAAAAAAGGGGTCGATATTGTCACAGCCCTACGAGTCATACTTAAAGGACCGAGAAAACCTAACACTATTAGGACTGACCGAGGTATGGAATTCCGTAGTAAAGAGGTCCATACATATTTAAAAAACAAAAACATCCATCATTTTTACGCCCTGAATACGGAGACCAAAGCAAATTACAGCGAACGGTTAATCAAGACTTTAAAACATAAGTTGTTTAGGTATATGATGAAAAATAGAACGCAGCGGTATGTCGACATTCTTCAAGATGTAGTTCACAGCTATAATCAAACCGTACATAGAAGTCTGGGTCAACCCCCGGCTTCCATTTCAAAGGAAAACGAAGGCGAAAGTAGGCTGCAGCAGTATTTATTGAGACAGGCCGGGGACAAGCCGAAAATAAGAAGCAAACGGAAAACCAAAAAGCAGTACAAATTTAAACTTGGTCAAACGGTACGCATATTGCACGTGAGAACTTTATTCGATAGAGAATACTCGCAAAAATGGACTGGCGAAATATTTAAAGTCAGCTCGCGTTTTAGAAGAGATGGTATCCCGGTTTATAGGCTCGAATCCTGGGATGACGAAAAAGTGGAAGGTACCTTTTATGAACAGGAACTTCAGAAGATTCGCGTGGACGATTCTACCGAATATTACATCCAAGAGATATTAAAAAGATGCGTCCGAAACAAGCGAAAAGAAGTTCTCGTTCGCTGGTTGCACTGGCCCAAGAAATATGACAGCTGGATTCCGGAAGAAGACGTGAAAGACTACTCGTAGTCAGAAATCACGTGAATTTATGTCGGACAAAATAGACATACACACCAATTCGTATTCATTGTTTGACAAGACGCCAAGATGAAAATTACTAACGTGGTATATAGCGCCCAATTAAATTGTCCGATCGACCTGATAGAATTATGTCAACGTATATGGAACGCTCGATATGACCCGAGATCTTTTCCCGGTCTTATATGGCAGCATAGAACTATCGGTGGCAACTGTCTCGTGTTTTCCAGCGGCGCTATCAACTGCAATGGAAGAGCCTCAGACGTAGAAGAGGGACGGAAACGTTTACGCAGATATGCCAGACAGCTTCAAACACTAGGTTATCCCGCCAGTCTAGGAACGGTTAGGATGTTGACAGCGTCTGCCAGTCACTCTCTTAGCGCTGAATTGGACTTAAAGGTTGTTGGCTGAGGAAAGAAGTGTAGTGTACGAGCCAGAGTTGTTTCCGGCTCTAAATTTCAAAATAGATGGCGTAAATTTTTGCTGCTTTCATACCGGTAAAGTGGTAATCACGGGTATCAAATGTATGAATCAAATGGATAACGCGGTTTTGCCAACACTGATCGAGCTGGAGCTCTATACTCGTAAGAAGCGGTGACAAGAAACGCCGACTAAAATCATGGAACATTCCAAAGTTTTCCGTTCCATTCGCTATTTAGCGACCTTGAGAGATGCCTTACCTGTGGATCGTAGAACCCTGTTACGAAATATTACTCGATTGCAAATGTCATCCATTAGAGAGGTAGCCAAAAGACTGACCAACGGAAGATCAATCCTCTAAGAAGGGATGCAAGACTCTTCGAAAGGAGAAGGCTCGCGCTAAGAACGTTAGGGTCAAATAGAGTTAGTTTCCAGAGAAAGAAAGCATTAGTAAACAGACATTCGTCGTTCCTTCCGTCTATGCTGAGAAGCGTTTACCTGATACAAACCATCGTGGACGAGATCCGAACCACCGCAGAAACATGACAGATTTTTACGCTTATCTCAGTAGCAAAGACTCTTTGGATTTACGTAAGAACAACAACCCTTCCGACTTTTGGATCCAATTTCATAAAACCTATACTCTGGACGGTCACTGGGTGTGCGCTCTCAAACAGATATCTTTGACGTTAAACTTTACGCCTAGATCGAGAAGAATATATCTCTGTTGCGATATCGTGGAGGAATCCTACGTAAGAAACAGAACTATACCGGTGTTAAGAAATATCGAGATCGACAACCGATATAAAAAGCTCAAATCTGACAGGTTTGAAGACGCCATTTATCTTCCCGTAAACGTGTCAAACGTGACCGCCCTCAGATTGTATCTACTAGACGAGGATTTACAACCCGTCACTTTCGATTCGAACGATCTACATTGCGTGTTACATTTTAAACGAAATGGGCTCAATCGAAGTGTACGCTATTAAATCGCAAAAATGGGTCCCCTATATACCAGACTATGACAAATGGTATCAGCACTTTAAAGACCTGAGCGACGGGTACGTTAGGCCCGATCACCTCGGTCGTTACGTGGTGGGCGTAGGTGAAAGAAACAGAAAATTGAAAGAAAGTCAGATACCCGTGGTAAAATTGGTCAGTCCTGTTGCTCAAGCGGTAGAGATGGCCAAATCCGACATAGAACGTAAGAAAGAAGGTGGTAAGAAGCGTAAGAAGGAAACGGTTGCCAGAGAAGCATTACCCAAAGGATTAAAACGATACGCTTACAACCCGGAAGATCAAGTTTAAAGAACAAAATGGACAATTGTCATCAGGAAAATTTATCGTTATTTTCATTACCACCATCAGATACAGCTTTTCAGTCTAGAGAATGGATCGAATATCGACCTTCAAATCAAGTCACTTCCACCTCAATGATAGATTTTAACATTCCCCCTCAGTCATCCGCTTACGTCGATCTCAAGCACAGCGTGTTAAACGTGAAACTGCGCTTGACAGATGCTCAAGGTGTTCCGGTAAAAGAGGACCGATCTCTCGGACTGATAAACCTTCCATTGCACACGATATTTAGACAGGTAGACGTCACATTTCAGCAGACATCGCTGTCTCATATCGGAACTAATTACGCTTACAAAAGCTACATAGATACCATTCTTAAAACCAATCAAGCCACGCAGGAAAATATACTGTCCAGTCAGCTATTTTATAAAGATACGAGATATAACCAATACTCGTCAGACGCAAAGCTTGGCGGTAACGCGGGACTTTTCGAAAGATACCTCGCAACGAAAGACGGAAAAATTGTGGATCTGGAAGGCCCATTATTCCTAGATCTGTTTCAACAGCCAAGACTGTTGGTGAATGGCGTCAGTATTGGGATAAAATTGTGGCCGAGTCAGGACGCTTTCAGACTGATGTCCGACAGTCCAGATCCCGACGAAAAAGTTCAGATCTTGGATGTTAGATTTAAACTATGCGTACAGCGTTTAAATGGAGGAGTTTTAGTAGCTCACGAAAAACTCTTTCAAGGTCAACCCGCCCTCCACCCGTATCTAAGGTCAGAGATAAAGACTGCCTCCATAGCTCCAGGACAGTACGGATTCAGTGCTGACGACATTTTTCAAGGCCTTGTTCCGAGCAAACTCGTGGTAGGACTGGTGTCTAGCGCGGCGTACACCGGCGATTACAAGAAAAACCCGCTAAACTTTCAACCGTTTGACTGCAGTTCAGTCGGGTTGTACGTCGATGGACAGTCATACCCCGCTCAGCCTTTGCAACCCAATTACAGCGCCGATCAGTTTGTGGACTGTTACAGAACTTTGACGCTCTTCAGAAAAGATATTAACGTGAGTAGAGGGGATTACAAACACGGATACTGTCTCTATGTACTAGACGTAGATCCTTACTATACGTTCAACACTAAAAGAAAAGGTCATTGTCGGCTGGAACTCAAGTTCGCGACACCCTTGCTGGAAAGTGTCACCCTTATCATGTACGCTACATTTCCGGAAATTCTCCACATAAACCAAGCCAGATCCGTGTACTTAAAATGAATAACCTTCAACTACAAAGTATTCTAAGAGGGTACCCCGTCAGAATTTGTTCAGCCGATAATGTTAAAAAGGAGAGATTCGTGATCGCCAATACGGATAAAAGCGGTGGACCGGGCAAGCATTGGGTTGCATTTTACTTTAATGAAGGGGGACACGACGAATTTTTTGATTCTCTCGGTAAGACTTCGGAGTACTATAGTTTTGGACACGTATTACGGAAACCGTATTTAAGGAACAGCAATCGCTTACAAGACTATGGTTCTGATACGTGTGGACAGTACTGCGTATACTATGTCGTGTGTCGATATGTCGGAATGTCATTGAAAGATATCGTGAACACGTTTAGCGTGAGAGATTTAGAGATGAATGATAGATTTGTGAGAACATTTGTAAATACAACGCAACTATAATGTAGTTTTACATCGCCTTATTTCAATAAAACTTTTATAACAAAAATATTGTCTTTGTTTTAAAATGATATCCAGTCCACGAATGTGTCAGTCTTTGCTTTTTCTGCCTTTTTCTCCCGTTTCCCTGGGGGTGGAGACGCGAACACGGTTTGGCTCTTTGGCTCGGTCTTCTTTCTCTTCACCATAGCGGGGGATGGTTTAGTTTCCACCTTTTGCGAGTGAGAAGATGGCGTTTGCCTTTCTACGGAAGGCACTCCTTTAACATTCAACATCCTTCGGTATTTATCGTAGGGAACAAGTACTAGCTTTTCCATCTCTATTTGAGTACTGCTTCTAAGTAAGGTATGACTATTTTCAGCAGAGTGAAAATAAAACGTTGTTTATCCGAAACGGCCTTTTTCTTGTGATGATAACCAACGGTTCTATCTCCCAACAGGTGTAAAAGGCGTCTCTCGCGTTTAAGCGCCTTTTTCTGCGCCGTAGTTAACTTTATCTTGCATTTCAAGACGTTATGCGCTATCTGACTTATCGCTCTCAGTTGCTGTCTGGTAATCGTTCGCAGCAGCACCTTGCGTTGACCCGGTGTAGTCTGGGCAAATAAAAGCAAAAAGTGACGTTCTTGTACGAGTAGCTGAACCATGGTTCCTCTTGTAGGTGTGTTTCTTGTTCTTACGTCAGTCGATAAACAACGGGGTCTTCATCCGGGAATATGCGCGTTCTTAGACGATATCTGTTGTCAGCATGAGGACTCATATCTACCACAAAATATCCGTATTTTTCGGTGCTGAGATCATCTTTGTACGCTCGTAAGAATCCTTTCGATTTCCCGGGATACAACTGACGTCCCAGAATTGACACTTGCGAGGCATCTCGTAGATTTTTCAGAAGCACCATATACCACGTGTTTAAAGCTATGGTTCTGGCGTGTTTACCACCCGGATACAAGTTTTGAGTTATCACTATCACGCTGACGCATCTATGATGGGTCCCTTGCGTAATTAATAATTCCATGTCCTTGTTGCTCATAACTTGGTGCATTAGATCATCGATGATGATGAGCTTATGACGCTTGTCTTTGGTAAACTCGTCAATTTCTTCGGTAGAGGGTAGACCCCGTTTACTGTAAAAATTGGGTAACGTCCGTTCCATGTCGTCGAAGAGATCTTGGTGTATGCGGTAGCAGTATAATACGTGTGTAGGCGGTTCTCTGGTATACATGTATTGCAAATTATTCAGGAACTTGTACACCCACCTCGTTTTACCGCTACCCGTTTGACCACTAATACACATGCTAGAGCAAGGTTCGAAAGGCAGGGTACAGCTCATTTTTTAAGTTTTGGACATGGTAAGGCGTAACCTATGCAACGACTCAGGAGACTTATCCAAAGCTCGGTAGATCCGTTTTGTAAAGACAAATTAACTATAGAGGTGATGATGATGACGTATACAATGATCATCTGACAAAAGTAGACTATTTCCGCTTTCGGTATACGGGCCCCTAGCAAATGCCACCTCTCCGCGTTTGAACGGTTCTCATCGTCTGATCGCGGTTCATAAATAAATGCTTCCCTTTCGGGTTGATGGGGTTCGTTTGTTTCCATATTCTTACGAGGGGAGTGAAATGAAAATGAAGATTGTCTGTTCTTACTAACATTTATTTGTTAGCAGTTAACTAGTGACGTATATAACATGGATAGAAATAAAGCATCGGATTTATACATTTTTCATAAATACATAGTAAATAAAAAAGTCATATGTTAACAATTGTTATATAACTTACTCATGTTTTCGTGTATCAAAGATGTAACTGAGTAACAACGAGATATCCATACCATATACGGTAAATATGTTCTATACAAAGGTTATCCTTTGAAAGCAAGGACTACACCACAGAACTGAAAAAAACATGGATTGCACATAACTTCTGCGCCAGACTAGCTAGTTTCGGCCAATTTGGCCTCATCAATCCTGTTTTAGTGACCACCTCTATTAAGCAAGCAAGCGTTTGTTTTCCAAATGGGGTAAACGCAATAAATTTCACCCGTATTAAGCAATCGCCTGTCTAAAGCAACCGCATTTTCGGTAATCTCTTAAGTGCTTGCTTAATACGGGTTGGACTGTACTCTATACAATGCAAACAACCACATCAACGAAAAACGAAACGGGTTCATGCAAGAAATTGAGTAGACCTTGACAATTGAAAAAAGGCGAAATGATCAGGAAAAAAAAAACATAAAACAGTTTGTTCAAAAATCGAAAAGTGCCCTAACACAGTAACATAACACACTGTAAATATAGCATTCTGAATGCAACAATACCGAAGTGATATCGACGAAAAATGAGAAGCTTAATTCAAGATATTGAAACGACAGTAAAATTAAAACTTCTATTGAATCGATTGTAAATAATGATGTACAAACATAAAACATTCTGAATGCAACAATACCGAAATGATATCGACGAAAAATGAGAAGCTTAATACAAGATATTGAAACGGCAGTAAAAAAAAAAACTTCTATTGTATCGATTGTAAATAATGATGTACAAAAATGAAAACGTGTTCTACGGTAAAATAGGTGTAAACGTGCAAAAATAACAACGTCTATGACAAAAATATAAACATTGATTACAAAAATCTAAACAGCTCCCACACATTTCCAGCACACCTAACGCAAAAATCAAAACGACCCTTTCTTTTAAAAGCCAAAAGGTACGGTGTCATAGTTTTCCAAACGTCTTCGTGTGGTATAAACCATTTGATAAGTTTTTTCTTCTTTTCGATTTATCAATATTCTTTTTCGTTTTTCCCTGCAAATTTTGTTTGGATTAGACACCGTGATATTCGGACAACTTTGAGGACTGGTTACTATTCGTTTGACACTGTCAAAATTTATTAATTTTGAATTAGCGTAATTAAAAGTGAATCCTCTGATTTTACAAATTTCTTTATTAGTGTTAGTTTTGTAGGCGTAATTTTTTGGCCCCCCAGACACAAACTCTACAATGTGCTCCCCAGTTTGCAATTCATCCGTGAGTTCGCCTAGGTAGTCTCCCAGGGGAGGGTCATACTGACCGGGACGGCTCACGTAAATAACGCTGTCCGTATCGTAATACAGGACCCGTCTGTCTAACTGTTCTAGTACACTGTAAAGTTTGAGTCTGGCCCAGCACGTCGTGAATGTAGCCAAATAGATGTTTGTCTTGTTGTCTTCTGGCTGACAATCGTTCTTATATATCCATTCGATTTGTACGGTGTCATTGGTCAATATGTGAAAATTAAGAGGTTGTTTCATTGGATCGGTGAATAGCTGGAAGAATAAATTTGCTTCCGTTTCGTGGAAAAACTCTGACTGGCGCATATTTAGCCGCTGTCCAAACTTTCCCCAAAAACTGTTGAGGCATAATTTGGCCAGTTGCCTCAGTCCGGGGTTCTTTACGATGTTTTCCCGATTCAAAGAAACGCCCTCTTTTTCGAAATACTGCGAAATGTAACGGTCCATGTCGTTTTCGTTTTGGATCCAGTCAGGGGGACCGCTGGCTTCTTGTTTAAACTTGAGGAACGTGTTAATATACTGAGCGAACAGTCCCCCTTCTCTGGTTTCTGGGTCGTATTGGGTCGTTTTCTCCCAGTGGTAAACTTCGTAAATTTTGGACAGAGTGTACCCTAGTCTAATAGCCGTTTCAATCTCCGGAGTACACCACGTGCCAGTCAACTCTCTTTCCTGATCCGAACAAGCGCAATGATTTTGATTTTCGGTATCCGCGCAGGTCCTACATAAAGGAAATTTCAGCTTGCCATTGGACCTATAAGGTAGCACAGGGTGGTACAACCCTCTAGGAGGAAGTATCTTGACCTTGGCAATGCCGAAATAGTCCTTTATGTCCCCAAAGTCTTTCGTGATGATAGCGGGGTGACCTACGGGATAGCGACTGTACTTATTCACCCAAGGGTACAGACTGGTGAAATCGACATATTTAACGCGTTCGTTTTCGGACGTTTTGTAGTAGAGTCGATTCGCATTGGTGCGACCCCCGAGGAAACTATCTCTAGGATCCAGTCTGTCCGTTAAATCTAGTTGATTAATGAAATTTTGGAGGTCAGCGTTTTGTTTTTTCATATTTTGAAATTCGTGCTCCCAAATGCAAACGTATCTCATTCCTAACCGTTCTATATATGCCTTCTTTTTCATGGTCAATGCAAACAATTCTTTAACAGATTGGTTGGTGAGTGGATGGTACGTGTCGTCCCTGTTTTCCGAGAAGCATTCGACACAACCATGAAACAGACACCCTTGATATTCGTAGGCGGTGTTTGTTTCAGCGCAATATCCGTCCAACTTGTATCGGGTGCCTGGTAAGGTTTTTTCGCCAGTATTCAAAGCGTGTCGAATGCGGACATTGTCGATACGCGACATCCACTCCAACCACTGTATGGACGTTTTACTATATTGATCGTTGTATCCACCGGGAGGGATTTTCGCGATAGGCGTGCTTACGAACTCTTTCGCACCCACTCTCTCCCCTTTCAGTTCGGATTCGTGGACCCATTTGTTGCTTCGTAAAATGAATAGTTTCCAGTCAGACATTTTGGCGGGAATCCATTCATTTTGCCCTTCTAATTTCGCCTTCCACTCCTCTTCAATAAACTTTGTTCTGAACACGTTCATACATACCGATGCAATTGTAATTGAGTCAAATGGGTCCACGGCCCCGTCCCATTTCTTTTCTAATTTATCTCTATCATTCATGACTTCTTTTTCCTCACCCGTAGCATTCATCAACAACTCTCTAAATTTCAAACACGCCTTTCTCAAGATATCTACATCGCTACGACAATACTCTAACATTTCTTTTCTAAAATCAAATACGTCATCCTTTCTATCGTCCAACCACTCTAACAATTCCTTTCTCTCTTTCTCACCCATGAAATTGTGTCCGTAATATTTGGCATCCGGGTATGGTCCCACATAATTTTGATTCTCTAAAGTATTAAAATGATGTGGGAACCATCCCTTCTTCAGCTCTGTCAGTCCAAACGCACAGGGTAATGACGACAATTTCATGGGCAAGAAATTGAGACTGTCAATCACCTTGATATGTAAATCTCGCTCCACCGTCATATACATTATTTTCGAACCGCTATAAATGATTTTATCGGGTCGCATGGATTGGTCTATGAGGTACTCTAACAAAAAGTAACCATCATAGCCTTTCATGTTGTGGGCAATGACTTTGAAGTATTTATGATGGTCGGAAAACAACCATTCACAAAACTTTTCTGCGGTATCCGCTCCTCGAAAAGTGACCTCCCGAAAACCGCATTTACCGGGACAAGGACCATCGTCTTCGTTGTCATCACATTCCGGGCAACGGATACCGCATTTTTCGCAAACAGACTTCGGAGTCAAAGTATCATTTATACAATGAGGGCACACGGAATGAGCCACGACAAAGTTTGGCCGATGTGTGGCTTTTCCGCACCACGAGGCGTTACAATGGCGACATTTGGAGCAAGATTTACATAACTGTTCCGATTGACAGTCTTTACAATCATTCTTTTTCAATGGTTCATAACTTCTCTCACACTCCGCTCTCTCATCCTGGCTACATTCGAAATCGGCGAAAATATATTTAGGAATAAACTCTTCCTTTACCGACGTAGATCTTAAATAACATAGATGATCATCCATCACATACTTGTGACAAGAGGAACACAGATGTTCACCGCATTGGTGTTCCTCTGTCTTCCTCTTGTCTTTTCGAATAACTTTATAACACGAGGGACACTTCAAGTATTTATCGCACTGGGAAGGCCCGCGCGGTTGCCCCTTAGATTTACCTTTTTTATAAACCGGTACTTGTTTATGCTGCTCGTAACATGCGTCAGATCGACATTGCATGTTACAGTCAGGACAAGTGACCGGTTTATCGGTTTTGGGGCAATCGTCGGTTTTACATACTCTACAAAATATATCACAATGGTGCTTTTCCCTATGGTCAAAATGCTTCAAACAGATCTGACAAAAGTAACTAGAACAAAAGAAACCGGTAATCGAGGTGATTGAATGAAAGTGGTCATCGTCTTCTTGGTAAACGTATACGCAAGGCCGGTCATCGGTGCTGGGACTGGTAATAAACTTATTACCGAGCCTTGCGCTGACCACCATCACCCTCACTCCGAGTACCGATTCAAAAGCCGCTAAATCGTTCAAGCTAGCAGGTCTGTCAAGAGGTACTTCGGCCAGCTGGCTAATGGCTACTGCCAAATCCGTCTGCTCGTACCTGTCTTTGGCACGAAGTTTTTGTAGAAGCTTTCGGGCACTTTCCTATAATGCAAAATGAGTTCGCGATTGCTTTTCTTCCCTCTGGTTTTAGAAATTTCTGCCCACTCTTCGGGCGTGCATTGGTTTAATTTAGCCCAGCTGACCGAAATGGCTCTTGCCAGACACAACTGATCATTATTTACAATCGATACAATAGAGGTTTTGATTTTACATGCATTTTTCTCGCCTTTAAGATTTGTGATCTTTTTTCGGGCACCTCCCTTGGGTAGATCGACGGAACCGATTAAGATGTCGAAACTGTCATCAACGGATAAGTTTTTATTACTGTTCAGGACATTTTCGATGGTTCCCATGACCATGTTCGCGTTGATGTCGTCCCAGGGCTGTAGGGGAACTACGATAGGGTCGTGCAATCCCTCGTGTTGAATGATCACGCGACCTAAATCGTTTCCCGCTAACGCGCACCGGGCTTCATTCAACACTTGGTCGAACATCTCATGCAAACCATCTCTGATGTCCTCCAGTCTTTCTCCGTGATGCTGTTCGTCAATCTTAACCTGGTATCCGCGATCTACCGCTGCATTTTTTGCGAATGTCCTTCTCGATTTCTCTCTGATTTCGTACTTCAGTCCATTGGCTTGTGGTGGGGTGTCGGGTTTGTGAGATGGTCCCGGCTGAGGCTCATCCCCTCTTCCTACCTGTAATAATAAAAATAATAATCGTAATAGTAATAATAATAGTTATAATAATAATAATTAAAGCGATAATAATAAAGATAATAATAACAATGACAAAACAACAACAACAACAACGTCTCCTACTTCTTCTCCTACTTCTACAGCTACAATTACCACTCCTGCAACTACTACTACTACTACTACTACTCCTACTCCAACTACTACTACTACTACTGCTCATTCTAATATTTCGACTACTGTTAATAAAAATAATAACAATAACAAAATATTAAGAATAATAATGGTTATAATAATAATAATAATAATAATAACAATGATGATAATAAAAGAACAACAACGTTAACTACTACTATTTCTAGTGCTACTACTACTACTACTACAAATACTACTATTTCGACTACTGTAAATAAAAATAATGATAACAATAACAAAATATTAAGAATTCTAATGGTTATAAATAATAATTATAATAACAATGATGATAAAAACAACAACAACGTCTACTACTATTATTTCTAGTGATGCTACTACTACTACTCCAACTCCTACTTCTACAGCTACAACTACCACTCCTGCAACTACTTCTACTACTACTACTACTACTACTACTACTACTACAAATACTATTATCTCGACTACTGTAAATAAAAATAATGATAACAACAACAAAATATTAAGAATAATACTGGTTATAAATAATAATGATAATAACAATGATGATAATAAAACAACAACAACGTCTACTACTACTATTTCTAGTGCTACTACTACTACTACTACTATTACAACTACTACTGTTACTACTACTGTTAATACATATAATGAAAATATATTGATTAAATGATGATTACAACTTATAATGATAATAAAATAATGAGTATTTACCTGCACTACGGAGTTTCCATGTGAATCTTCTTGCTCCCCGCTTATTTCTTTTTGTTCCTCAAACTGAAATGATAATAATGATTGTAATGAACTGATATAACGCATGGCTGAAAATGGATAAAATTATCAGTTTTACGATGGATGCAAGAAAGACATTTTTGAAAACTATGTCTAAACATAAGTGCACATGATTATCGTTAATTAAGATAAAATCGTTGTTTTAACACAATTTTGCTCAGACTTCTTTTAGCAGAAATATGTATGACAGTGGTTAATTTATAGAATTGAATATATTTACCTGTGCCATTTGGCTCAATTCACCATCTTCTATAACCAACTCCGTAATGTCCCATTCTTCCATCTGAAAAAAATATAAATAACATTTTTACAACAATAACAAAAACAACGACAATTGCTCATCTTAAATATAGCCCGCTATAAAGAAACAGTTTGTGCATGCAGCGATTAGATTTTTTTTTTTAAACGAAAAGTAAAGAAAAGACCTGATACAATATACCATCTAATATTTTTTATCAGGACGAATGTTTGAAAAAAAAAAAAAAAAAAAAAAAAAGTAAAGCGATTTATTAAATAAACAGAAATCGATTGAACCGCCTCGTCGAAGCGGTTCTATCGAGTCCCCACAATCTATGTTTTGAGCAGAAATAAGAAAACTAGTACAATTTTTCATCTTAAAAAAAAAACACACACACAAAAAAAACAAAAAAAAACATATAAGCAGAAATAATGACAATGTATTTGATAGGCGTGTTTTTGTAATAGATTAGATTTTAAAGACAGTAAGGTCAGGACACCATCTAATATATATATATATATATATATATATATATATATATATATATATATATATATATATATATATATATATATATATATATATATATATATATATATATTAAAAAAACTGAAAAAGTAATTAATCAAAAGAACAGAAATTTACCCGTATATCCTGACTTAAATCTCCATCCTCAATCACGAGCACTGTCTCATCCCTTTCTTCCATCTGTAATATTAATAATAAAAACAATAATAACAATAAAAATAATAATGATAATTATAATAAAGATAAAAATAAAAATATTGTGAGGGCTTGGCAGGACCGTCTCGATGATGCGGTTCTTTCGAGTACCCACAATAAGAACAATAATGTATACCCCTACCACCCCTAGTTTTACTAAACAAAAGCGGGGTTTTCAAGGGTCGAAATTTTCAGGCGTGTTTTCGTGAAACAGAGAAAAGTTAATTAAAATTCTTACCTGTCCCCGACCAAGTCTAAGAGACGCGTTTTTAAATGCATATTAAATAGAGTTGAAAGCCATATAGTTTTAACCCGGGAATTTTAACACAATACATTACGAAAACACGCCTATACAATTACATCGCGAATTATAACGCCGAATAAAAAAGAAGTAAATTTTAAGATGAAAAAAAAAAATGAAAATTTGTTTATTTTTGCTAAAACACAGATCGTGGGGGCTTGGTAGGACCGTTTGGATGAGGCGGTCCTATCGAGTACCCACGATCTATGCTTAAAATCCGAAATAAGAAAAATAATGTATACCCCTGCAAACCCCAGTTTTAGTAAATAAAAGAGGGTTTCTAGGGACCGAAATCATTTTGGGCGTGTTTTCGTGATGGAACGTATATGAAACAGCGAAAAGATAATTAAAATTCTTACCTGCCCCGACCATTCGCCATCTTCAACACAGGACTGCGCCAGTGCGTCCATTTCGTCATCAAAACTTAAAGCATTTGATGCTCCGTCCATTTCTATTTGTGTTCTTACGAAATCCAGCGCGAGTTCGAAATCTACAACACTTTCCATCTTTATCACTCAACTGCTAAAACGATATTAAAACGTTAGGCCGGACGTGCGCGTTGTAACGAGAAAGCTGAAATCAGAACGAGGCTGTCGTCTCCCATTGGCCGATGCTCGACACATTCGGAATGTTGTTTGGCAACTAGTTTTTGGTTATTGATAAACGCCGCCAATATAATGGTCAAGGCGTTGTTATTATGATGTAACGCGGGAACTAATTAAGATGACTTTCTCTGCGTCTGCATCTGACAGTAGTAATATCCTAAATGTTGGGATGGAAGACTGCTGCTACCGTGCAACGTTACAACAACGTCGTTTCGCTTAACACGCGCAACAATTTGCGTTAACGACGGACTGACTGACCGCCCCCGCCCATCGGGGCTTGAAGAAATAGATGGGCTGCGTAATGCTTCCACGCAGAGCTGAGTCCGACCCCACACGAGTACTGGTAAACCGCTTAGAGGATCTAAGCCTGCCCAGGCAAAGCGGTGCTAGTCGGACGGTCCATGCTTATAAACCCTATTGGTTTCATTGGACGACAGGGCTTGAGATGTCATTTCATCTCAATGTCGTGTAAAAGTCCCACAAATTTGGAAGCAACGTCTCCAAAATGACCTATACAGTGTTGACGGGGACGTTAAACCTCAAATCAAACAAACAAACAAACAAACGGACTGACCGCCCCTGACCAAACGGAGCTAACCCTGATCGAGCGCGTCTATCGCTCCGCCTCCGCTATGCCCTTAGTCAACCCTCTTTATACCGACATTCGTTATAACGACAAACTCGTTATAATGATAATTAAAACGGTACGAATCTTTTGCTCAAAACTAAGCATCGATCTGATCAGCTTGATAGGAAATGAGTGTATAAATTCCATAGCCAACAAAAATTCTCCGAGATACAAATGTTATAGATATACGTTAGAATCGCCTCGATGAGGCGGTTCTAACGAGTACCCACAACCTATGTCTTAATAAGGAAAATAAGGTTTACCCCTGCAAAGCCAAATTTTACTGTATAAAAGTTGGGTTTAAATATGTTAGAATCGCCTCGATGAGGCGGTTCTAACGAGTACCCACAACCTATGTATTGGATCAGTAATAAGGAAAATAAGGTTTACCCCACTGCATACCCAAAGTTTATCTGGCTACGCCCCCGCGATATCCGTATAAATTCCGTAGCCGAGAAAGATTCTCCGAGATTCAAATGTTGTAGATATGTCCGGTAAAGGTCTCGCGCGACTGGGAGCAACGCCCCCCAAAATGACCTATACGGCGTTGACGGGGACGTTAAACCTAAAATCGAACAAACCAAACTTTTTTTTTCCGGGACGCGGTCCATTCCTAGTTTCTCGCATCAAATCGAGCTCTTCCAACACCTTCCATTGTTTTCCCGGTTTTCGAGGCGATAATTGGTTTGCGGGTGAGAGAATTAATTTGCGCCCCATCGATACTATACCGGGTAGTATCTCCCTAAATATTGGGATAGGAGCGCTCGAGCGAACGGGGTAGACCCCGATCACCCCGACCAGATCGGGGACGGCGAACTGCGCCAATCCGCGGGAACATCTTTCGCCTCAAAATTTAGGATACTTACGGCGTAATTACCGCGAGTTACGTCATTCGAACACTCGTCCGATATTTAGGGTAGTTTCGTCATCTAATCGTTTCGCTTACGTTTCACCGGAAGTTATACAAATGCTGCGCATGCGCAGTTCGTAGGGCTAAAGTAACGCCCTTACTACTTAAACTTATCCGTTACATGATGAATTGCATACACAGAAAGTTTTTTTCTCGAACTATTGTCTACTTTTCGAGTATTTATATAAAACGTCTACGGAAGATATTCTTGTTTAGGTTTTCTCCCTTCATGTACTTACAACAAGTGTGCCACGCATCAGGTGACATATTTCATTGTTTATAGTGTAAGGGAGAAAACCTGAACTACACCGAATCAATTATTTAAGTTCTTGAATTATTAATCAACAAGACAACGGATCATACTCAGTTTTCAGCTACGCGCAGATTATCATGTATTAAAGAAGGTTGCGTAACACATGTTCTGCGATTTTCGAATTTTTGAAAATTCTTACGATTTGCATTGCTTTCTAGAGACACGTGAGTCCATAAATTTAAAGACTGTCTTTATTTTTATGGACAGTCTTTAAAAATAGTTAAACTCTCAGACCTGTTTAATAGTTGTAAGTCGGAGAGTTGATCAATGCCATTTCAAAGATTTTTGATAGTTGAATCTATCCTACAGTTATTTGGAGGCGATTCCTTTGCCACCAATTCACGCGGTTGTTTGTAAGCTGTACGCTAATTTCAAGAGTTTAGAAATGCATGGAATGCATGTCGATATTTTGTTGTTTAACATTCCCGTCAACACTGTATAGGTCATTTTGGAGACGTTGCTTCCATTTTTGGGGATTTTTTACCCGACATTGAGATGAAATGATATCTCTAGCCCTGTCATCCTATGAAACCAATAGGTTAATAAGTATGGGCGACCCGACTCGCTTCGCTTTGCCTGGTCAGGCTTAGATCATCTAAGCGGTTTACCAGTACTCGCGTGCAGTCGGTTTCAGCTCTGCGTGGAAGCATCATGCAAACCATCTATTTCTTCTGGCCCCGTTGGTTGGGTGCCGATGCATGTCGTTATATATGTGACAATGTAAACCTAACTTAACCGGGCCCTCCCCATGAATAAATGATGCATTACCCAGTGATACCTGAAGTGTGTTTGTGCATATGAGGTTATTTCCCTTGAAACAGAGTTCGAGACTGGTGAATTCTACACCCGACTGAATGAATATATTTATCTTAAAAGGTCGATGTTATTATTCAATACATAGAGGACAGTAAATAGGTCGCCATTCACTAGATGCCGAAAATTCACGAGAAGTTTACGAAAACCGACCTATTAGGCGACAACACTGACTTATTTATTCTTTGCATAAAGGTCAGTCTCATGTCAAACTGCACCGGCTATATAAAAGGGTTATCCTGTGGAAGCAAATAATACACATCGAAACCTAAAAAGTATCACATGTACAATTTTCTGGGCCAGACTAGATAGTTTCGACCGATAAGGCCTCATCAGTAACCCTCGAATATTTTCAAGGTTCCAAAATGGAATCAATGATCCCAAAGGACAAGAAAATATAAACTAAGCCTGTCCAGGCATAGCAGTGCGAGTCGGACCGTACATGTATATTAACAATTTTGCTTTCATTGAACAGCAGGGTTTGAGATGTCATTTCATCTCAATGTCGGGGTGGGGGAAAGTCCCATAAGATAGGAAGTAACGTTTCCAAAATACGTTAATAGTGTTGACGGGAACATGAAACCTCATTCAAACAAACAGATACCGATGCACAGTACCATCACCAATTTAATGGGTGTCTGATTCATCTTATTTAATGTCAATTTAACAAAATACCCTGAAGCGCCTGATCATAGTCGTCATTGCTTATGGGACGCTAGGCATATGTAAAGTAAGTGGAGATAAAGGACTCGTTATCATCATCACGAAAACACGCCTTAATAATTCTGCCCCCACCCCCCCCCCCCCCCCTCGAACCCCACTTTTATAAAGTAAATCTGAAGGTTTTCTTATTTCTGCTCAAATGAGGCGGTTCTAACGTGTACCCACAATCTATATTTTGAGTAGAAATAAGAAAATATATCTCAAGTTTTCATCTTAAATTTTTCACTTTTGCCCGGTAAAATTTACAATGTATATGTATAGGCGTGTTTTCGTAGTGTTGAAATGAGACAGTTCATGAGAAAAATGCCATTATCGCGTACACGACAAGCAAAGTAGAGGTAAAACAAAGATCAGGAATCGATACAATTAACTTTCTCCACCCATCAAAGACACCAAAGGGAAAGAAACACAAACATTAAGCGACCAGACCATAATGGAAACCTAAACAAAGGAAGGCCATAAGGACAGTTACTTTCCCACAAAATGGCCATATGGCCATCCAAAATAAAAAGACACAAGTGATACACACAGTAAGTAACAAACAACACCATAAATAAACCGCCACAGAAGAACCGCCCTGGAACGGCCAGTGGAATGATTTCCACTGGGGGGCTTAAATCGATTTTACGTGGCCACAATCCTCGCCCCCACCTCCGCCGCGACCCAGACAAACAACCTGCCCAGTCCGCATGAAGGCCTCCCAACCCACCAGTGCAACACCCCCGTGAACACAAAAAACCAAAGAACCACAGAGGCGAGACAACGGTGAGGACTCGACAGCAAGAAACCACCGAAATGCTGGAGCAAAAGAAAACCAACAGCCAGACCCCGATGGGCCCGACCAGAGACAGAGCACCATGCACCAACCAACATTACCTTGAACTAGATCTCCTCGCAGACAGGTGGTTACAGACCTTTAGGGAGCTTCCTGTAAGAATTCCTGCATCTAGACATGTTACTTGCCTGCGTTGTAGGCTCGGCTGAACCTTGTCTGGTCGCTGTCTGTGATGTGTTATTTTCCAATGTAAGGCTCAAACCATGGGCCGGTTGTTCAAAGCCGATGTTAGCAGTTGCTCACATTTTTTTCAGCCAAAATATTAGCATATTTGACATATTAATAATCGAAGTTTTAATGATACGTTACCTAACGACGTCGTTGGTTTTGAAACATATTGAACCCCAGGTCTACTCAGTTAGCACCACTGTGTACAGGAGACAGCGGGGTCTAGAAGAGTTTGCTTCTGTTCTTATTAACTCAGATTGATGTAATTGTTAAAACCGCCCCGAAATAAGGCTCTTACGAGCACCAGTAATAAACGTTCTAAACAGGATTAAGAAAAATGTCACGTACTATTGGGACCGACCTCATTACGAAAACACGCCTATACAAATACATTGCCACCTTTATCGCCGAAAAAGTGAAAATTTTATGATGAAAAATTGTGATATTTTTCTTATTTTTGCTAAAAATATAGATTGTGGGCACTCGTTAGAACCGCCTCATCGAGGCGGTACTAACGAGTACCCACAATCTATATTTTAGCAAAAATTAGAAAAATAAGGTTAACCCCTGTAAACCCCAGTTCTACTATATAAAAGTGGGGTTCAAGGGGGTCAAAATTATACAGGCGTGTTTTCGTGATGTTCAACTCGGAACTAAATGTTTTGTTTGTTTGATTTGAGATTTAACGTTCCCTGTCAACACTGTATAGATCATTTGGAAACGTTGCTTCCAATTTCGTGGGACTTTTACCCGACACCAAAATGAAGCCCTGTCGCCCAATGAAACCAGTAGGGTTTATAAGCATGAACGGTCCGACACGTAATGCTTTGCTTGGGGCAGGCTTAGATCCTCTAAGCTGTTTACCAGTACACTAGTGCGGTCGGTTTCAGCTCATACATTCTTCAAGCCCCGATGGGCGGGGCCACGGAACTACATGTCAACAGTTTCGTTCAGTGTCCCGAAAGCCTTTTCGTTTTCTGTGATGCACTATTTTATTGTACACTACAAATAATATAGGTGTAGGCGATGGGGAGGGGTGGGTTGCGGATACATATAACTCCCATTGTGTCAGCTTTAGTCTTTACATATACAGTTTCGAGAGACGTATGTTATAAACGCCGCTTTGCACATCGGGTTTTAAAAAACATTGTGTCCGCCCACGTGGCTATATAATATCACACATTCATAAAGGGCATGTTTTGTTTGTATCGCATGCTTTGTTCCAATGCGACATTCTTCGCGTCTTACCCACTCTATGCACGAAACGCAGTATGCGCCCAGATCGGATGTTTGTTTGTTTGTTTAAATTGAGCTTACAATTTTGTGGGACTTTTACATGAAACTGAGATGAAATTGACATCGCACAAACACACTGATAACGTATATATGCAGGAAGGGTCCGACTCGTACCACTTTGCTGGGACAGGCTTAGACATTCTGAGAAGTTTACCAGTACTCGTGTGCGGTCGGTTTCAGCTCTGGGTGGAAGCCCAATCTATTTCTCAAATCCACGATCCCAGAACGGATGAACCGCTATGTGGGGTAGTGTTTGTATATATATGTACATGTTTTGTTTGTTTGATTTGAGGTTTAACGTCCCCGTAAACACTGTATAGGTCATTTTGGAGACGTTGCTTCCAATTTTGTGGGACTTTTACCCGACATTGAGATGAAATGACATCTCAAGCCCTGCCGCTCAATAAACCAATAGGGTTTATAAGCATGGACGGGCTGACTCGCACCGTTTTGCCTGGGCAAGCTTAGATCCTCTAAGCGGTATACCAGTACTCGTGTGCGGGTCATTTTCAGCTCTGCGTGGAAGCATCATGCAGCCCATCTATTTCTTCAAGCACCGATGTGCGGAGGCGGAAGTATATACATATATGTCAATTGGCTGGATCGACAGGACCATTACAGTGTTAGCTAGTCCGTAAAACCCCAAAACAAGTGAACGAATAATATGCATATCCTAGCTCTTAAAAGACGACAAAAGCATTACATGTTGTGTTAATACGGCACAACAGATCTACTGAAAACCTAGGCCGCTTCTGTTAGTAGCTAATATTGTTCGCTAGTACGTTTTATCACTTTACATCATGTTATAATGTGAACACTCATGGTAGAGGTCCACTAGATTAACCCTTGTCCTGCTGAATATTTAAATATGTCACACCCACCACTGATTATCAACCAATCAGATTACTTGATGCAAATTATTGCAACAAATTTATAAACTGGATGGCAAACAATGAAGGTCCTGATCAGATGGCTTCTTCAGAAGCCATCTGATCTGGATCTACATTGTTTCAAAGATAAGGCATATCCGGGCTCAGCAAGACAAGGGTTAAGCTTCATACCAAATATCAAATGTTTCAGACAAGAATATTTTTAAAGGTTTTCATATTTCCCTTATTCGTTGCCATGGCAACCAGAGTTCTGCATGGAATGGAATTCTTTGGAACAACTTTAAGAGAGGGCCAACCAAAGAACATTTCTGCTAAGTTTGGTCAAATCTGTTCAGTGGTTTCGGAGGTGTCGTTTAAAGGAATCGTTGACGGACAAACATGCATACGGACGGACGACGACGACGACGACAGACTATGATCGATAACAACAGCTCCCCCGGAGCCTTCGGCTCAGGTGAGCTAATAAAATATAAACAACTCTGAGCATCAGAATGTAACTTTAGTTTTATTGTTTTATGTAATTTAAATTACAACAAGCATGATCTGAAGTAAAACGTATTAAATGATGAACCATGGCAGTTTATTTATGTTATAAGGAATGATGGTTTTACATATGTTTATGAAAACAAGAATAGAAATACTGAAAAAAGTGAGGCATTTTTGTGTAATGATGGCTGTTCATTATGAGCGAGTTTTTGTAGACCTTGAAGATGCTTTTATTCCTACATTTTGCTTCCACATACAGTAAAATTCCAATATTAAGACCACCTTTGGGACTGTTCAAAAGTGGTCTTTAAGACCACTTTTGAACAGTCCCAAAGGTGGTTCCTGACCAGAGGACATTGTGGGCAGAACACACAAAGAAAGAATAACTGCATCCTTCTAAATAATCTTTTTCAAGCAGAATTGGTCTAAATTTCAGGTGGTCTTAATAGCGGAACTTTACTGTACCTGTTTCTGATGAATACCGAAATGTATTTATGACCTTTAAAGTGTTGACGGGGACGTTAAACCTCAAATCAAACAAACAAACAAAACCAAAATGTATTATCCTATGATTTTGGAAAATATATCATAATGGCCCTTTTCAAACATCTGTAAGTCTGTAGACTGTTTTTTTACGATTGCAAATCAATGTTAGGGTCAAAGATTGAAGGTACTCGTAAGATTGTAGGTACATGTACTCGTTAGAATCGCCTCCATGAGACGGTTCTAACGAGCACCTACAGCTTAGTTTGATCAGCGTTATTTAAGAAATAATCTCCACGTACCGTGTGTTATCGTGATTAACACACGGTGTTGGAGGGCAGATTGCGAAATATTAATTCACGACGGCGAAGCCGGAGTGAATTAATATTCGCATCTGCCCGACAACACCGTGTGTTAATCACGATAACACACCGGGTGCGTGGAAATTATTTCGATTCTAACATGATGCTAAACTGAAATACAGTAGTAACAAAGCGTTATCTTGGGGACTATTTTGCAGCGGATGTCGACAGAAGGAAATGTTTACATGCAACGTCACGATGACGCCAAATTGCACGCACCACGTTGACGACGTGAATTATCGCTTATTTGCAAACGCTGACGTTTCCACTGGGTTCAATGGGAAAAACGTTAACGTCATGTTAGAATATACGTTTAAGAAAGTAAGGTAGTATCGGCCAGCCAATAGCTAAATATGGATTCACTTGAATCGTTGTGTGATGTATCCTAGGTATGAAATAACTTTGAAACTTTAAGACAGAACAGCCCATTGTAGATGTGTAGACAATGATCGGTGTTTTAACTCAGCCTCTGAGATAATGTAATGAGAAACTGATGTCCAATGAAAGGTGATCATTTCGAAGTCATCATAGTCACGAACTCTGAAAGAAAAATAAAATATAATGTTAACCATTATCCCGCTGCATATTAATTTAGCCACGCCCATTTCTGATTTTGAGGCAATCGGATTACTTGGTGTAATTAAATAATGCCAATTCATAAACTGAATATAAAACAGTGTAGATCCTGATCAGATTTAAACAGTGTCGATCCTGATCAGATGGCTTCTCGGAATCTACACTGTTTGCAAAGGTAGGGGTTGTCGTGAACAGTATCATTAGAGTCAACCATCATATTTATCATATCTCTCTCTCTCTCTCTCTCTCTCTCTCTCTCTCTCTCTCTCTCTCTCTCTCTCTCTCTCTCTCTCTCTCTCTATTCACAGAAAGATATGGTTTTATATTGATGCCACTATTCATTCATACTTCCAATACCCTGTATACAATATCTGAACACAGGAAAAATGATTTTTATATAAGCTCTATGCTTGCCGTCAGATCCTGTCTCATTTTGCATAATCATGTATGAATCCATGTATTCCTTTGCATTTTTTGTTTAAAGCAAACAGTGGGGCAATGATGGTCCTATATTGCTTACCTGAGCTAAGGTCCCAGTGCGGACCAATTTTTGGCCCTAGGTCAACGTAACGATGCTTAATATAAAACATCAACGGCCTGGGCCTTCTGGTTTCAGACAAGAAGAATTTTATTTTCCTTTCTATCTAAGTCTATGTAAAAGCAGTTGGCCTCGGGGCGGGACCATGTTTCCCCCCTTTTCCCCTCCCCTCTCCCCCCCCCCCCCCCCCACACACACACACCCACGGCTATAATGTGAGCAATCATGGTAGAGGTCCACTAAATGAAAATAAATTCATACCAAATGTCAAAGCAATGGGCCTTCTGGTTTCAGGCAAGAGGATATTAAAGTGTTTCCCTATGTAAGTCTATGTAAAACCAGTGGGCTCTGGGGCGGGGCCATTTTGACCCCATGGCCACAAATTGATCAGAGGTCCACGTGATGAAACTTCATACCAAATATATCAAAGGCCTGAGCCTCATGTTTTCAGACAAGAATATTTTCAAAGGTTTATCAAATGAAAGTCTATGTAAAACCACTGGGTCCAGAGGCTGGGCCATTTTTGGCCCAAAGGCAATGATTTGAAAGATCTTGGTAGAGGTCCATGAGACGAAGATTCATACCAAATACCGAATACCTTGGCCTTCTGGTTATAGACCAGAAGATTTTCGAAGATATACCCTATGATGTTTACGTACAACCACCGGTGGGCCCCAAGGCGGTACCATTTTGGGGCCCAGGGCTATAATTTGAACAATCATGGTAGGGGTCCAAAAGGTTTTCCCTATATAATTCCAAGTTAATCCAGAGGGCCCCAGAGGACATATTTGGCCCCAGGGTTACAATTTGAACAATCTTGGTAGAGGTCCATTAGATGAAGCTTCATACCAAATATCAAAGACCTGGGCCTTCTGGTTTCAGACAAGAAGATTCACAAATGTTTTCCTTATATAAGCCTATGTAGAACCAGCGGGTCCCGGGGCGGAACCATTTTTGGCCCAAGGTGTATACAATGTAATTTGAACAATCTTGGTTCACTAGATGAAGCTTCATATCAAATATCAAAGACATGGGCCATCTACTTTAACCCATTTTGTACCGGAAACTCCAAAACGGGTAGCTGGCAAACAATGCAGGTCCAGATCAGGCGCCGCAGAGTGCGGCGTCTGATCAGGGCCTCCACTATTTGCTAAAAGTCCAGTCATTTTCCAAATAAATTTTGATGAAAACACAACCTGACACCTCCAAATTTTGAAATGAACTCCTGCTATATATAATGAGGAAGATTCCATTTGGTACAAAAAGGGTTAAGACGAGAAGATTTTTAAATGTTTTTGTTAATTTTTCCCTATGTGTTGCCATGGCAGCCAGAGTTCTGCATGGAATAGAATTCTCTGAAGAACTGTCAGAGAGGACCACCCAAACATCATTTCTGCCATGTTTAGTCAGAATATGTTGAGTGGTTTAGGAAAAAGGTGTACCATAACAGGTGGTAATGTGCACCTGGCAGACAGAAATGCGTAACCTACCAGGCAGGCCAATGCAAGTTAACAGCCATGAAAGCAGTGCAACCTAGCAGACAAGAAGGCGAGACCTAAAACCTAGCAGGCAGGAAAGTGCAACCTAGTAGGCTGGAAAGTACAAGCTGACACTCAGGAAAGTACAACCCAACATGCAATAAAGTGCAACTTAGCAGAAAGAAAGTGCAAGGAAGCAGGTAGTATGGCGCCACCCAGCAGACAAGAACACACACAACCAAGTAGGCAGGGCAGCGCAAACTAGTAGACAGGAAACAAATGACCTAGCAGTACGGCAAGTTCAACCTGTCAGTCAGTAAAGTACAATCCAGCAGGCATGAAACCGCAGCCTAACAGGCAGGAAAGTCCAGCCTACCTAGTAGAAAGGTAAGTACGACCGGGGTGTACAACCCAGAAGATATTCGCCTGAATCGAGCAGCGAAACCCCAGTGATTATGACCGTAACATGAAATTCTTACCTTCATAGTTCACTTGACCATCCCCATCTATATCAGCTTCTCTGATCATTTCATCTACTTCTTCATCTGTTAATTTCTCTCCTAAATTTGTCATAACATGTCTGAGTTCAGCTGCACTTATGAAACCATTACCATCTTTATCAAAGACACGGAATGCTTCTCGAATTTCTTCCTCACTGTCTGTATCTTTCATTTTTCTAGCCATCATTGTGAGGAATTCTGGGAAATCTATTGTACCATTACCTATTGCAAAAACAAATAGTTCACAACTTAAATGATCTTAAAGGACAGTTCAGCATAAAAACAAGGGGTCGCAGTCTTGATCCCGGGCTTCTCAAGACTTTCGGACGAGTCATGAAACCGAGGTACCGTCTCCGTATAGCCTTAGCTGTTGGTGAGACGTTAAACTCAAACACTCACTCGCTCAGTTCTACATAAACAGGTCACTTGAAAGGTATAGTTTTATTCTGGATACACGGGCAGTAACGATGGTTATCAGATACTTTTGTTTCCAGCGAGGCTCTGTCGAGCACCTGACTAGACAATTTTGAAAAAAGCATCTGCTATTACATTCGTGGCGGATTTTTTTTATCTACAATATGAAAATAATATATTTTTCTTAAACCTACTCGAAGAACAGATTGTTGGTGCCCGTTGCATCAGTGATGCGGTCTTTTTATTTGCCTTCACTGCAGCTGGTGTTGTGCCGTGTGGCGGCCGTAAAACGTCTCCCCGTACATCAAGCATAGTGCAGTTTATATTTTACTTTTGGTCCTTTGAGATCAGCGTGAATATTCTGAGTAATCAGAAATAAATTATTGGTTTAGACTCGTATTCTAGACAGGTTTTTAATAATTTGGACCCCATTTTGATTTATATCAGTCTTTGAATCGACTGCCAATTCGAAATTCGCAAAATTGCAGTATGTTTCCTCTGGCTTTCTTTGCCGGATCATTACAGGGTCACTAATGAGGCTTTATTAGCCGAAACTACGTAGTTTGACCCATCTTCTTTCTTATGAATGTTTTCATTGCTCTTAAAGGAACTCATTTTTGATTTTTATTTGCCTTCACTGCAGCTGGTGTTGTGCCGGGTGGCGGCCGTAAAACGTCTCCCCGTACATCAACCATAGTGCAGTTTATATTTTACTTGTGGTCCTTTGAGATCAGCGTGAATATTCTGAGTAATCAGAAATAAATTATTGGTTTAGACTCATATTCTAGACAGGTTTTTAATAATTTGGACCCCATTTTGATTTATATCAGTCTTTGAATCGACTGCCAATTCGAAATTCGCAAAATTGCAGTATGTTTCCTCTGGCTTTCTTTGCCTGATCATTACAGGGTCACTGATGAGGCTTTATTAGCCGAAACTACGTAGTATGACCCATCTTCTTTCTTATGAATGTTTTCATTGCTCTCAAAGGAACTCATTTTTGATTTTTATTTTCCGTGTACCCGCAAAATGAGAAAAAAATGTATATCCTTGTAAACCCATCACGAAAACGCGCCTATATAATTTTGACCCCCTTGAACCCCACTTTCGTACCGTAAAACCAGGGTTTACAGGGGTGTACCTTATTTTTCTTATTTCTGCTCTAAATTATAGATTGTGGATACTCGTTAGAACCGCTTCGATGAGCCGGTTCCAACGAGTACACAAAATCTATATTTTGAGCAGAAATAAGAAAAATATCACAAATTTTCATCTTAAAATGCTCGTATTTTCAGAGGTCAAATTGATAATATATTTGTATAGGCGTGGTTTCGTAATGCCAACAGTTTTCTCCATGTGAAGCGGGTTTGCAAAGATACACATTTATATAGAATGTGCTAATTATTTCCTTTGAGAGGAGACAGTTGTCGTTAGCAGGAGGTAGCACGAACCACAGAGCAACAAAGAAGCTGTTACCGCCATCTAATATATAACATAGCCTATTTTACGCATATCTCTTTGAACTTTAATTTAGAGAGTGGCCATTTTGGAAGGGAGTTATGGAACAGATATTTTAGCCTCGGGTATTTCTGATATTGTTCCGATTGAACGCCCAGTAAACGAATTGGTACAGTCTCAATGCCCTTACGACAGTTTTTGTTTCGTTTTAAGATACTCATGGACATGACGTTATCTGTCGATATAATATAGCGACTTTGACGATTAATTTCGGTCCTTTTAATCTAACATTCTTATGAATGCTTTGCTTACCATCAGCATCCACTTCATTGATCATGTCTTGTAATTCGGCTTCTGTCGGATTTTGTCCCAATGATCTCATCACTGTTCCAAGCTCCTTGGTTGTTATCGTACCGTCGCCATCTTTATCAAACAGACTGAAAGCTTCCTTGAATTCTGAAATAAATGACAATGTGACGTTAAGGACCCGTATACATAAACCTTGATAAGCGATCTGGCGTCCGCTTAGAAGGTCTAAGCCTGCCTAGGATATTGGATTGAATCTTCACGCCTCAGTCTGAATGAAACAAGGAAGTGGCAAAGTGTTCTTTGTCGATGTTTTTATCTTTCTCTTTCTTTCTTCCAATTTCGCCTTTACCCACAGGAATGGGCACAGATGATGTACATGTATATTACATACACTACAGTTTTTCAAGATGAAAGCCTACACAGTAATCGTGTAATGACGGTAGGATTCTTTAACATGCACAAGGGATTGCTCTCCCTGCACAGGGGGCCTCCAGTTAACGTCCCGATCCGAAGGACGGCGCACTTTATGACATTCATCCCTGCAAATGATGCCAATGGAGCGTTTTCGAACACCGAAATTATCACCGCCGCCGGGGATCGAACCGGGGGCCTCTAGCATCAGAGGCAAGTGCACCAACCACTTACAATGTAGCTATCACGCTCCATCATGCGACATCATGCCGTATGATATGCGGGTGAGGTTAATACATAACATTTTCTGCTCAGTCTCCTCGATGCTTTTTTCACAAAAGGGTTTGATCCTTTGAAATTATTAGGGAAATGGGCTGTGGCTGGTCAGTGTTGGCGTGTCTTCGCTAGGTACATGTACAATGTACATATACAACAAAGTGCAGTTTCTCGCTTCCTTACTAACTATAACTAGTAAACGTGTCCGATGCGCCATAACATAACAAAATTACAAATGACAAAGTCAGAGTGCCAGAAAACCTGTCTTCGGGGTTTTCGACCAAGTTAGACATATCGAAAATACCAGGTTCATGTCTTTTGATATAAAGCTTATCAGACAAGGCTTCGAGAATGCGCATAGAATCGCCAGGCATGCAGGGCGATTCTACATGCGTTCTCGAAGCCGAGCCTGATAAACTGATATCAAATGACACGAATCTGGTATTCTATTTATCAGTTAATCCCCAGTTTTGCCAATATTTCAAGACGTCCAGTTCAAAGAAGTGCAATGTCACGTTGACCTGATAAAGCTCACCTGTCCTGAGATAGCATATCTTTATCAGGTCAAGGTGTTACAAAGCAATTAATATAGGGGGTAACTAATAAACAAGAGGCCCATGGGCCACTACGCTCACCAGAGGTCATGTGGTTTATACCCTATACAAGCATGATGGCCATCTTGGTCATGTGACAACAAAAGGCTACCATGCAATCAGTAAAATCCACTGATATGCCTTTTTTCCATACAATTGTCTATGTGACGAAATTTGACAGTGACGTAAAAACAGGTCAAGGATAGCCAAAGGTCATCATTTGAACAAAATTGGAAGGGTCCGAGCCCCCGCTGCTGCATACTAAGTTTCAAGGTCATCGGTCATTTGGTTCCTGAGAAGAAGATTTTTTAAGGTTTTTACCATATATGGGCATGGCAGCCATATTGGTCATGTGACCCAGTCCTTACGAACAAACTTTCATTTCCCCTTCCCATAGAAGCTCCACATGTAATTTGGTTTCAATCAACCTAGCAGTCTGAGTAGAGAAGAGGATTAAAATACTGAATCTGAGCCATCCAGGACAAAGGTCAGCAAATGACCTTGACCTTTGGAGTTGAAAAACTTCCATTCAGCTGATTGCAAATATCATTTCTGATGCCACAGGTTACCATGCAATCAGAAAAATCCACTGTTTTGCCCTTTTTCCATACATATGTATAAGTGACCATATTCGACCTTGATGTAAAACAGGTAAAGGTCAATCAAAGGTCATCATTTGTATAAACTTGGTAGGGCCTGTGTCCCTGATGCTGCATACCAAGTTTCAAGAACATTGGCCATTCGGTTCTTAAGAAGAAGATTTTTAAAGGTTTTTACCATATATGGGCATGGCGGCCACATTGGTCATGTGACACAGTCCTCACGAACAAACGTTCGTCCCCCTTTCCCACAGAGGCTCCACATGTAATTTGGTTTCAATTGGCCTAGTAGTTTTAGAGGAGTTGTTTGAAAATGTTGACGACGACGACGGACGACGGACCAATGCCTATACTATAAACTCCCCCGGAGCCTTCGGCTCTGTTGAGCTAGAAATATGCTGTTTTGACTTTTTCCCACACAATAGTTTATGTGAGCAATTTTGACCTTGGCATAAAATGGGTCAAGGACATCCTAGAGTCATCATTTTAGCAAACTATAATAGGCCCGAGTCCCCAATGCTACATACCAAGTTTCATCACAAGTAGACCACTGGTTCAGGAGAAGATTTTTGAAGGGTTGCTACCTTATATTGGCATGGAGGCCAGCAGGGTCATGTGACCTGGACCCTGAGAGCAAACTTTCGTTCCCCCATCCCATGAATGCTGCACATGAAATTTTACTTCAATTGGCCCGGCAGTTTTTTGAGGAGAAGTCATTTGAAAATGTTGACGCGGACGTGGACGGCGGATCACTGCCTATACTATACGCTTCCCCGAAGCCTTCCGCTCTGGTGAGCTAAAAATATATGCTATTTTGACTTTTCCATATAAAAGTCTCTGTGGCCAAATTTTGACCTTGCCGTAAATTGGGTCAAGGTCGTCCGAGGGTCATCATTTTAGCAAAGTATGATGGGCCCGAGTCCCCAATGCCACATACAAAGTTTCATCACAATCGACCCACTGGTTCAGGAGCAGAAGATTTTTTAAGGGTTTTAACCTTATATTGGCATAGCGGCCATCTTGGTCATGTGACCAAACTCAAATTAATTTCAATTTCATTTCCTTGTTCTAAAAAGCTTTCAGACAAAATTTGGTTGCAAATGGCCTAGTGATTTCAGTGAAAAACAGTTTTTTTTTAATTTTCATATCTGAATGACCTTGGGCTAAGGTCAGGGAATAACATTGACCTTGAAACCTAGTGCAGTTTCACTAGCACATTTTGCCCACTGCATTTACTAATTTTCAGATCACAGGCTGCAATAGTTTTAAAAAAAATATGCTATTTTGACTATTTCCCATACAAAGTCTATGTAACCAAATTTGGCCTTGGCGTAAATTGGGTCAAGGTCAACCAAGGGTCGTCATTTTAGCAAACTATGATGGGCCCGAGTCCCCAATGCAACATACCAAGTTTCATCACAATCGGCCCACTGGTTCAGGAGAAGAAGATTTTTAAGGGTTTTTACCTTATATGGGCATAGCGGCCATCTTAGTCATGTGACCCGGACCCTGCGAGCAAACTTTTGTTACCCCATCCCATGGATGCTTCAAATGAAATTTGACTTCAATCGGCCCAGCGGTTTTGGAGGAGAAGTCATTTGAAAATGTTGACGCGGTCGCGGACGACAGACGACGGACGGCGGATCACTGTCTATACTATAAGCTCCCCCGGAGCCTTCGGCTCTGGTGAGCTAAAAACGCTCTCAGCTACACAGAGTAGCAAGTCTTGAAATTTTAGATTAAGAAACAAGAGGTACTATACTATCTAAGCAGGGAACACTAAGGTACTGATCAGGCTGCACGGATGCGTAGGCTGAGCTGCTCTTTCGTTGTTCGCAAATGTCACAAACAGGGGCTAAATACTCAAGATAAACATTTACCCTTGTTCACTCTGTCTGCTGTACTCATGGGTTATAAAACATTAGATACCAAACAGTGAATCGGCCCTCGCCCATCAGGGCTTAAAGAAAGAGATGGGCTGCATGATGATTCCACGCAGAGCTGAAACCGACCTCACACGAGTACTGGTAAACCGCTTAGAGGATCTAAAAATGTTCTATAAAAGGGTTATCCTTTGGAAGCAAGGAATACACCACAGAACTGGAAAATATGAAGTGTACATGTTTTCTGGGCCAGACTAGCTAGTTTCAGCCAATTAGGCCTCATCAGTGACCCTCAAGTATTTTCAAAATTCCACAATGGAATCAATGATCCCATGGGACAAGAAAATATAAACTACACTGTGAAAAGGCAAAACAGTGCGAGTCGGACCTTCCATGCTTATAAACCCCATTGGTTTCATTGGGCGGCAGGGCTTGAAATGTCATCTCATCCCGCTCTCAAAATTGGAAGTTACCTCTCCTAAATGACCTATGCAGTGTTGACGGGGACGTTAAACCTCAAATCAAACAAAACAAACTAAGGTGCTGGTCAGACTGTTGGCCCCCGTCCATCGGGGCTTGAAGAAATATATGGACTGCACGATGCTTCCACGCAGAGCTAAATCCGACCCGCACACGAGTACTGGTAAACCGCTTAGAGGATCTTAGCCTGCCCATGCAAAGCAGTGCGAGTCGGACTGTCCATGCTTATAAACCGTATTGGTTTCCTTGGGCGGCAGGGCTTGAGATGTCATTTCACCTCAATGTCGGGTAAAAGTCCCACAAAATTGGAAGCAACGTCTCCAAAATGACCTATACAGTGTTAAAGGGGAAGTTAAACCTCAAATCAAACAAACAAACAAATGATCTGAGCAATATCGTCCGGGACATGTACTCAATTACCTCAGCCCAATTGTATCCTGAAATTAGTATTAATGGTTTCTTCCTCAATCTCCACTTGTAATATTATACCCCGGTATAATCATAAAACCCGTTTATGCTTCAAGTCAATGGGCACCAAATTCCATGCCTTTTTGCACACAATATTATACGTGTATTTTGGATCCGAGATATTACCTATCACAAAGTCCATTTGTTTTCTAATGTCCCATCAAACAGGGTATATTATGAGTTTCAAGTTTCGGGGGTTTTCTGCACTATACGGTTATGTGCCCCATCACAAGACAGTATCTCTTTGGTTGTGCGGCCAGGCAAGACTAGAAAATCCTTGTATGGCTCAAGGACGGACATTTTTGCATGTGAATTCGGTTCTTCTTTCGTTGTGGTACTCAGGGGTACCCATAAAAAAACAAGAATTCCGCCGAAGGCTATGTCGCGCCTGTGGGGGACTCTCACATTAGGGTGAAAGTTAGGGTGGTCGCAAATGATGACGGCTTGACGAACGGACAGACGGAAAGTTCAACCCCCTATGTCGCGCCATGCTTAAAGAAGGCGCGACAAAAACATGTTTTGAGCAGACGCTGCGTTGAGAGGCAAACCCTTGCTGATCCCGATTTCCCCCTTTTTAAATGGGATTTATAATGTGTTCATTTTCACGTTCAAGAATTCGTACGCAACAAAAATCTGTTACTGAAAACCACTGAAATGCGCACACTAACGTCCATGAACCGATGCCAGCCGCGCATGCCTTTAATGAAACGCTGGCAAACAGCGAAGACACAGATCAGTGGCGTCTGTCTGTGTTCACTGTGTTTGCTTTAAGTATAGTTTCTTTTGTAAAACTTACAACAAATAAAACAATTCTGACTCCCCTGGAATCGAAATGGACGGGCCAAAAACTAAATATGGAAGACTCTATTCGCCATACATGTGTACATGGGTTTATGGATCGGAATGTGACTGCGGCAATAGAAACCACTTCTCATTACTTTTGTTTGTGTCGCACTGCGGCAACGTTATCTGAGCTATGTTGACTTTCAATAGACCAATGTTCATGTTAACCCATTGTATACAGTTGGACTCTTCTATCGCTATATGTTGGACAAGTCCATTTGTCATATGTGGGGTGCCAGGCCTGTTTTTTATCGTTCTATTCTAGTTTTGACGGGAAATTCCGTTAGTAAACAGTGCAGACCCTGATCAGACGCCGCATTCTGCGGCGTCTGATCTGGGTCTGCACTGTTTGACAGGGTACCCGTTTAGGGGTTTCCCGCCTGAAATGGGTTAAGGTTTACAATAATTACCTGACTACGTAAACAGATAACTAAGGTAATTACAGTGTCACTTTGTACTTTTATTATCTTCCCCCTTCATTGTCCATTGACAATCCCCAAGTTTACGATTAGGCCTGTATGTTACGATAAGGGTGGGATTTCGCCGTCTTACTCCTACGCCATCTTGAGTGAGTGTTTGAGTTTTACGTCCCACCAACAGCTAAGGTCATACTGAGACAGGACCTCGGTTTAAAGACTCATCCGAAAGTCTGGAGAAGCCCGGGATCGAAACTGCGACCCCTGGTTTACAAGGCTAGAAGCGTAACCATTACACCACGGAGGCCTCTCCTACGCCATCTTGACAAATTCATCAACGAACTTTATGAAGCAGCTGGTCCATGTTGTTTAAAGCATTTTTTTTCATATCTGCAATGCTGATGTTTTTTTTTTGTTTTGTTTTTTTTTGTAATGAAAATTTGTGATATTTTTCTTATTTCTGGTCCAAACATAGATTGTCGGTGCTTGTTAGAACCCCCTCCTTAAGGCGGTTCTAACGAGTACCCACATTCTATGATTTAGAGCAGAAATAAGAAGACAAAATTATATCCACGTAAAGCCTAGTTTTCTCTATACAGAATGGGGTTTACAGGGGTGTTCATGATACGATCTATTAACTTGATGACATATTTTCGGAAAAAAAAAAAATGTATGTGTCATGATCTTGCAATGAACAAAAATTATCGAAGCGTTAAATACTGACATTGTAAGTTTCAAACATCAGAACCCAGTCCTATGCATCAGGGCCCAGATATTCAAAACTAACGACGACGTTAGTTAACATATCGTTAAAACTTTGATCATTTATTATGGCAAATACGCTAATATTTTTTGCTGAAAAATGTGAGCAGCTTTTGCAGATGCAAAAGCTGCTCACATTTTAATTGCAAAAAATACCAAAACATTAAATATTAAACTTGCCAGAACAGTTGACAATATGACAACTAACGAGCTCGTTAAGCTACCGATGCTTTGAACAACTGGTCCCAGGTTAATAAGCCCGAAACCGTGTGCTAAACACCCCTCTAAACCTCACTTTACATGTATATCGAGAAAGGTTTGGTTTCAACACGAAAACATGCCTATATAATTTTGACCCCCTTAAAGCCCACTTTTATATAGTAAAGCTGGGGTTTATAGCGGTGTACATTATTATTTATTTCTGCTTAGAAAAATAAATCTGGGACCCAGATGAGACGCCGCAGAATGCGGCGTCTCATTTTGGTCTGCACTGTTTGCCAGTCATACAGCTATTTTAGGCACAACTTTGGTTAGTAAATTGTACTTACCAAATAATCGATTACAAGCAAATCAGCAATGATAATCATTTTTCAAGAATGTATCGATTTAAAAAAAGGTTATCCGATTACTCGTATCAGTCTTAGAGAAAACCGTTGTTTACCCATGATTTTCTTATTTCTGCTCAAAGGCATAGATTGTGGGTTACATGAATGCAATATATTGCATTTGAAGTCTCTGGACCACAGTGAACAAGGGTATAACGTACAGACATGCACCATGCTTTTTCAGAAGAAATAAGCTTTTCATTCGAAGATGTACATTTCCAGTGCTCCGTTTTGACATGAATTCCTGCAATATATAATGACGGCAGCATTTTCGGGCACGGTGCGTTTTTCCGCTCAGACAGTCTAAATACACTTGCAAAATAGTTCCAACGCCCCGTTCAAACAGACATCATCCATGCTGATAACCTAATGCTTACCTGCAATTTGTTCCTCTGTCAGTTGGTCTGCCTGAAATGGAAAAAGCAGACATTTGCTTAATCAGGAGGTCTTATTTTATGTTACACGTTTTCACTATTATCTTTTTGGTTTTGTTTGAATTGAGGTTTAACGTTCCCGTCAACACTATTCAGGTCATTTTGGAGACGTTGCTTCCAATTATGAGGGACTTTCACCCGGCACTGAGATGAAATGACATCTCAAGCCCTGCCGCCCAATGAAACCAAAAGGCTTATATGCATTGGACGGTCTGACTCACACCACTTTGACTGGGCAGGCTAAGTCCTTCTAAGCGGTTTACCAGTACTCCTGTGGTCAGTTTATGCTCTGCGTGGAAGCACCATAGAGCAAGCTCCGATGGACGGGTGATCAATATTGTCTTTTTATCTATGTAAAATAAAGGGGGCTCAGATATTTCCTTACACTTAAAAAGTATGTTTACATAAAGTAATCATAAGTACATAGTAATGAATAAATATACCATTCCTCCGTTGTTCCCAATTTGAGCTCTCAGGTCGAGTAGCTCAGGTCAGCATAAAATAAAATCTGGCCTAATATGATGGCATAAGATAAAATGTGGCAAGCATCATGCATGGACAAAAGCATTAACATCTAAATGTACGACTGATATCAGTCTAATATTTCCTGTATATTGGGGGATGTTCAAATCATCACACAAACACGCCTTTATAATTTTGATCCCCTTGAACCCCACTTTTATATGGTAAAACTGGGGGGTTACAGGGGTGTACATTATTTTTCTTATTTCTGCTCAAAAACATATATTGTGGGTACTCGTTAGAACCGCCTCGACGAGGCGCCTCGACGAACCGCCTCGACGAGGCGGTTCTAACGAGTATCCACAGTTTATGTTTTGAGCAGAAATATAAAAAATATCAGGATTTTTTTTTATTTAAAAATTTCATTTTTTTTTGTGGAAAAAAAAAACATCAGTATATTTGAATAGGCGTGTTTTCGTAATGTAATCGGTGCATACATGTAACATTTTTGAAACGTGTTTTATGGCTTTGCATTCCTTTTTTATGATACGTTCATAATACTTTTTAAGCAGTAAGCCTTTACAGCCCATGAACACACATACAAACACACCGTTCACATAAAACCACTGCTTAACCCATTTTGTACCCAAAACCCCAAAACGGGTACCTTGGCAAACAGTGCAGGCCCAGATCAGACGCCGCAGAATGCGGCGTCTGATCAGGGCCTACACTGTTTGCGAAAAATTAAGCCATTTTCCAAGTAAATTTTGAAGAAAACACATCCCAACACACCTTAAGTTTGGAATGGACTCCTGGTATATATAAGGAGGAAGATTCCATTTGGTACAAAAAGGGTTAATGTGCATTTCACTTTTGTGCAGAGTTAATTTCGGCGGAAATGGACTTTTTCCCATCATGTAAACAAGCCTGAGAAATGAATACCTCTCTAAACCCCACTTTATGTACAGAAAAAACTGGTGTTTACATGGGTATATATTATTTCTGCTCAAAGACATAGGTTATTGGTTCTCGTTCGGACCGTCTCAACAAGCCCCACAGCCTGTGGTTGGAGTCTAAGTCAGAAACAAATATCCGAAAAGTAGCTATTTTGGAGACATGAATGAATGTACATGTACTATGTCACGTCCGCCCCCGCCCATCGGGGCTTGGAGAAATAGATTGGGCTGCACGATGCTTCTACGCAGAGCTGATACCGACCGCACATTAGTACTGGTAATCCGCTCAGGTCTAAGCCTGCCCAGGAAAACTGCTGCGAGTCGGCCCGTCCATGCTTATAAACCCTATTGGTTTTATTGGGCGGCAGGGATTGAGATGTCATTTCATCTCAGTGTCGGATAACGCCCCCGCCCATTGGGGCTTGAAGAAGTATACGGGCTGCATGATGCTTCCACGCAGAGCTGAATCTGGCCCGCACACTAGTACTGGTAAACCGCATGGAGGATCTAAGCCTGCCCAGGAACCGCGGTGCGAGGCGGACCTTCCATGCTTATAAACCCTATTGGTGTCATTGGGCGACAGGGCTTGAGATGTCATTTCATCTCAATGTCGGGTAAAAGTCCCACAAAATTGGAAGCAACGTCTCCAAAATGACCTTTACAGTGTTGACGGGGACGTTAAACCTCAAAACAAACAAACAAAATCACTGTCGGATAAAAGTCCCACAAAATTGGAAGCAACGTCTCCAAAATGACCTAAATTGTGTTGGCGGGGACGTTAAACCTCAAATCAAACAAAACAAAATTATGTCACGTGTGTGTGTTATCGTAATGTGACCTATTAAATATCAGTTAGGTCGCATCAAGCCCGTCAATCAACCCCGCTCAGAAGTTTGAATTTCCGTCAAATCAGCAAGAAACTGGACCCACAAGGCGATTTCTAGAAATCGCCTTATGGGCCCAGATTCGTCAATGGTTATGTTTCGGGGGCAACATCCCAACAATGTAGTTTCTGCATCAAAACTTTCATGGGCCTTGCTAGTCTGTTATTGAGCCCAGTTTCTTGCTCATTTGTTGACTGATCAACCCACGCACACTGTTTTTAGACTTTATATATACATGTAATCAATGATCATGTTTTTCAACTGTGTCAATCAATAAAATTGTCATTAATCAAGTAATTTCGCATTGACCCAGTTACAAATCCTCGGTCAGCTGCATTGGCCCTCGGCCTTAGGCCTCGGGCCAATGCACCAGACCTCGGACTTGAACCTGGGCCAATACGAAATTACTCGATTAACAACATCATAGTAACTGACGCCTGTTCTTCCTGGATTAGCAAAATATGTGAATTATTCATGTTTGTTTGTTTGTTTGATTTGGGGTTTAACGACCCCGTCAACACTGTATATGTCATATTGGAGACGTTGCTTCCAATTTTGTTGGTCTTTTACCCGACATTGAAATGAAATGACATCTCAAGCCCTGCCGCCCAGTGACACCAATAAGGTTTATGCATGGACGGTCCAACTCACACTACTTTTCCAGGGCATGCTTAGAACCTCTAAGCGGTTTACCAGTATTCACGTGCAGTTGGTTTCAGCTCTGCGTGGAAGCATCATGCAGCCCATCTATTTCTTCAAGCCCCAATGGGCGGGGGCGGGAACTAGTCATGACCAGAGCATGTACATGTACATGTACCTATACAAAAGTATGCTTCTGCTTCTCTGGCTTATTCCAGCACCATCACGAAAACACGCCTATATAATTTATACCCCCTAGAACCCCAGTTTTATATAGTAAAACTTGGGTTTCCGGGGGTAGACTTTATTTTTTCTTATTTCTGCTCTAAAATATAGAGTGTGGGTACTCGTTAGAACCGCCTCGATGAGGCGGTTCTAACGAGTGCCCACAATCTATATTTTGAGCAGAAATAAGAAAAATATCACAATTTTTCATCATAAAATTTTCATTTTTTTCGGCGATAAAGGTGGCAATGTGTTTGCTTAATGCACAATTAACTAAGGTCATGTGCCTACTGGGTTGTTTACAACTATAATCTTTAGTTCTTCTATTTTGTTTTTCATCATCATCATCATCATCATTATTATTACTATTATTATTTCGCCCCCGCCCATCGGGGGTTGGAGAATAGATTGGGCTGCATGTTGCTTCCACGCAGAGCGGAAACTGACCATACATGAGTACTGATTAACCGCTTAGAAGGACTAAACCTGCCCAGGCAAAGTTGTGGGAGTCAGACTGCCCAGTACGTATACGCCTTTTGGCTTCATTACGCGGCAGGGCTTGAGATGTCATTTCATCTCAATGTCGCGTAAAAGTCCCACAAAATTCGAAGCAATGTCTCCAAAATGACCTAAATAGTGTTGACGGGCACGTCAAACCTCAATTCATACAAACAATTATTATTATTATTTCTTTGAAGCATGCGAGATTAACAAACAATATATATGCACATGCACTAATCAGTCACTCATATATTCTGAAATGATCCTCTATTTTGCATGTACATGGTGTGAAAAAAACAAAAAAACATGAAAAAAATTCAAAGATGTTTTCATATTTAGTAAATTACACGTTTGTGCATAAATATCTTGAATGAAAAGTGTTGAGAAAACTCTCTTACCATGTCGGATTATTGAATGAATAATGTCCGTTCACTTAAAGATACTTGCTTTCAATAAGCTTTACATAGATAGCGCAATTTGAATCTCATTAATTATGGACCAATTTTCTGTCGCATTGCGGCGTTTCGCATCGAATAGTTTTACCCGGTTTGTGTTGAAACACGCTACTTTCTCCGTATAAGCCTGCGCACAGGGAAATATGAAACTAGACATGTGGGACCACTGAAGTTTGAGACCAGCCTGCGCGCCCAGGCAACCGCATCAACGTCTTCTCGCTTTGGTTTGTGGCTACATCAGGGTCGATAAATAAGTGAGGCGACCAGCGAAGACTCAGATCAGCCATGCCATTTTGAACCTTTATGTTTGCAAGGCTCACTCTCATGGTATGAATAGAGTCCACTGTAATTTAACAGGCAGCGCAATATTGATAATCGATATACGCATTGTATACTGCCGAAGAAAAAGCGCCCTATTGTGGCACAGCTGGTGCTTGGCAGATAGGCAGGTTTTGCTTTAATACGCCCAGCAGTCACTGATCTTTTTTCTCCGTATTTAAAAACAAGTTGGCTGCTTTCAAAAAGCATCCGGTAGGTTTGGTCTTGTCAGTCTACATTCTGATTTAAACCAGCAGATATCATTATCCCACTTAATGCATTTTTTGAATAAAAATAATAAACTTTAAACGTTACAAGGCGGTTCTTCTGTCGCGGTATATTTTTGTTATGGTTTCTCTGAAGTTTGGAGGCCTTCATGCGGACTGAGCAAATTATTTGTCTAAATCGCGACGGAAGTTAGGGCGAGGATTGTGGCCACGTAAAATCGATTTAAGCCCCCCAGTGGAATTCGTTTCCGCTGACCGTTCCAAGGCGGTTCTTCTGTCGCGGTTTGTTTTTGTTATGGTTTGTCTTTGGATGTTTGTGTCGCTTATGTTATTTTATTTTGAATAGCCTATTGGCCATTTTATGGGAAAGTAACTGTCCTTTTGGCTTTCCACTTTTGGTGTTTCCATTAGGGTCTGTTGTTTCATGTTTGTGTGTCTTTCCCTTTGGTGTCTCTGATGGGAGCTGTGGGTTGATTGTAACGATTCTGATCAGTGCCTCCACTTCTATTTTTTAATACAAAACATGTATATAAAATTTAGAAGTCTGTGACCTTGGTATCAGGAGGGGTAGGTAGTGATGAGTATTCTGTGATAAATTGTTTAACGCCATGGCAAGTATAAACTAAATGTAACTTAAATATGGTTTACACATGTATAGCACAAAACTTAACCAAACGAAAATGTAAACCGCATTTTTCAAGGGTCATAACACTGTTAATATTTGGTGGACAGTAATTCTCGAAATTTAAGGCACACCTTCACATCTTAGCCTTACTACATACACATTTCAGGCTTGATCGGATGAAAACTGTATAGTAGGAGTTATACGGAAACGAAAAAAAAGTTTACGAACGGACGGACGCACACCAACCCCATAACTTAATAGGACCGTTTTTTGTTGTTGTCGTTGTTGTTGTTGTTTTTCAAACGGGTATATAAAAAGATTTTTCCAAAGTCACCAGGCCTTCTATAGGGCCTTGTTATCTATTTCATTTGTTGTTAACGTCCCTGTTAACATTGTATGAGTCTTTTTTGAGACATTGCTTCCAATCTGTCGCCCAATGAAACTAAATGGTTGAAATGCATGAACAGTCCGACTCGAGCCACTTTTCCTGGGCCAGCTTAGAACTTCTAGGCGATTTAACACTACTCGTGTGCGGCCGGTATCAGCTCTGCGTGGAAGCATTATGCAGCCCAATCTATTTCTTCAATCCCCGATTGACGGGGGCCGATCAGACCTTGGGGCAATATATTGGACTGCATGAGCTGAAACCGACCGAACTTTGAAGTATTGCTGAACCGCCTAGGGAGATCTAAGCCTGCCCAGACAAAGTGTTGCGAATCAGACTGTATCTTAAACCTCGGCAGTTTCTTTGAGCGGTACCTCCGCTAAAAACCTGAAATTTGCAATTCTTTTGTATATCTTTCTGGATCACAATTTAATTGTCAAAGAAACCTGATTAGTAAAACGTTGAGTGTTGAGTGGAAATAAAGAACACCACTCTCGGCTTATGAGATACAATAGCTCCCATCGAATGCGACAAAAAGTCTTTTAAGAACTCAGTCTGTAACTGGTGGCAGGCCACTTAGTAGTCATGAAGTTTTTGAACAGAAACTATTGCTATCTGTGCTGGGCTCAAGACAATAAACAACGACCCATCAACGTTATGACTTTGTTTCGCTCCCTAAATATTTTATATATTTGGAAGAGTTAGAACCTTCGACCTTGGCACTGACGCTAATTCTAATAGCAAAGACAGAAAATGTTTTTACACACCCAGTGATCTTTTTTATGTTTGGTTTTACGATCCTTTCAAGATTATTTCACAACAAGCCGATCGTTAATCAGAGGTGAGTGAAAACGGGAGTACCCGATGAAAAACCTCCTGTCTTTCCGTTGCAGAACTTCTCATTATGTGACCTGAGCCATGCTCAAACCAACAGCGTTGAGAGACCTAATGATTCAGAGTCAGCACTCTTATCCACTAGGCCACGGAGGCCCGTTACACCCAGCGATCTTTATAAATGAGGGAAAATAACGTTCTCTGTCTTTCCAACATTTACATATACGTATTATTAGAGCTATCAGCGTACCGAAAGATGTTCAGAATATATAAATCTGTTCCTATCTGTGTGAAGCAAACAGAGCCAACAGAGTAGCAACCATAGGGTCCTTAAAGTAGAAGTAAAACAAAGATCAGGAATCGATACAATTAACTTACTCCACCCATCAAAGACACCAAATGGAAAGAAACACAAACACGAAGCGACCAGACCCCAACGGAAACCCAAACAAAGGAAGGCCACAAGGACAGTTACTTTCACACAAAATGGCCAAACGGTCATTCAAAACAAAAAGACACAAGCGACACACACAGTAAGTAACAAACAACAACACAAATAAACCGCCACAGAAGAACCGCCCCGGAACGGTCAGTGGAAAGAATTCCACTGGGGGCTTAAATCGACCCCACATGGCCACAATCCTCGCCCCCACCTCTGTCGCGGTATACACTAATTTTGTTTAGTCCGCACGAAGGCTCCCCAACTCATCAGTGTAACATCTCCGAGAACATACAAATAAAAAAAACTACAGAGATGAAACAAGGTTGAGGACTCGACAGCATACAACAACAGAATTGCTGGAGCAAAAGAAAACCAACATCACGAAATCATGCCTATAGAATTGCGATCCCCTTTTATTTATATGTTCTATAAAAGGGTTATCCTTTGGAATCAAGGAATACACCACAGAACTGAAAAATATGGTGTGCACATGTTTTCTGGGCCAGACTAGCTAGTATCCGCCAATTAGGCCTGATCGGTGACCCTAAGATATTATCAAAATTCCACAACGGAATCAATGATCACAAAGGACAAGAAAATATTATCTACACTATGATGTTGGACAGGGAGAAGTTTTACCGCCGCCACACATGCCCATACACCAGTTGAAGTGAAGTTAAATATGTTGTATAAAAGGGCTATCCTTTGGAAGCAAGGAATACACCACAGAACTGAAAATATGGAGTGTACATGTACATGTTTTCTGGCCCAGACTAGCTAGTTTCGGCCAATTAGGCCTCATCTGTGACCCTCAGATATTTTCAAATTCCCCACAATGGAATCAATAGTCCCAAAGGTCAAGAAACTATAATCTTCATTTTTATATAGTAAAGCTCGGATTTGTAGGGGTATACATTAATCTCCGTATTCATGCTCTGAGACACTAGATTGTGGGTACTCGATAGAATCGCCTCGTCGAGGCGTATCTGTCGACTCCCCGCAATCTATGTTTTGAGCAAAAAGGCAAATATTCCAATTTTTCTTTATAAAATTTCTTTTTCTTTGGCCAAAAAATGACAATGTATTTGTATAGGTGTGTTTCGAAATACGGTAAAAATGGTAGACTAACTGTCACACCTGCCAGGTGTATCCATTTCCCTTAAGATATTTATTGTTGGAGTTGAAACGCTTGCTTTTCGGTCCGTTTCGCTATTCAGACAGGCTGTTTCCTGTAATTGCAGTATAGTATTGCATCTTCGTTAAAGCTGATTGGTTGATCGCGTCACGTGCCCCTCCATGGAAAAGTAACAGTCTGGTAATTAGACCCGGTTTGCCCGCCTCATGGCGACCAAACCAAAAACAACAACAAAAAAAAACAACAACAACAAAAAAAAAAAACAACAATAAGCTAGTTTGCCCTGTAGATGACAAGTGTGTATAGTGACAAACCTGATTGTGCCATACTTTTCAAAAGGACGTCTGCTACAGGTAGTCGTGCTTAACGCCCAAAGTAATATAGGGGTTTTCCGTGTGTCCGTCTGTGGCAGTGATGGGTATAAAATAAACTTGTACTGCCCTGTGGCACAAGCCGCCTTTAACGACGCGGTAGTGTGTTGGTCTGTCTCTCCGGCGGACCGGGTTCGATCCCCGGCCGGGTCAAGGTGATAAGCATTTTTTTCACCGGTTACATTTGGCGCCCAACGTAAATGACCCACAGAGACTAGGTCCACAACCGTGTAGCGGCGAGTTTCGTTGGAAAGTTTAAGAGATCAGAGGACGAATCATAAATGTAGAAGTGATAGGTATAAAATACACTTGTACTGCCTTGTGGTACAAGCCGGCTTTTATAGCGACGCGGTAGAATGTCACTCCAGCGGACCGGTTTCGATCCCCGGCCGGGTCAAGGTGATCAACATATTTTTCACCGGTTACACGTCCATTCCATGTCCCTAATTTTTTCGTCCCTGCGTTCTTTTACTTTGTACTTAAACATGTCGACTCCATTTCCATGCATCTATTGGTCACACAGTGGCACCAGAACAAGGCATCACGATAACACGCCTATATAATTTTGACCCCCTTGAACCTCACTTTTATATTGTAAAACTGGGGTTTCCGGGGGTATACCTTATTTTTCTTATTTCTGCTCTAGAATATAGATTGTGGGTACTCGTTAGAACCGCCTCGATGAGGCGGTTCTAACGAGTGCCCACAATCTATATTTGGAATAGAAATAAGAAAAATATCACAATTTTTCATCATAAAATTTTCATTTTTTTCGGCGATAAAGGTGGCAATGTATTTGTATAGGCGCGTTTGCGTAATGAAACATAGTTAGGAAACGAAATAAAAATAAATAAATAAATAATAGACTTTCCTAGTATTCGATTATTAAAACCCTGGAAATATACAACATACCATTCGTTGCCAAGGATGGCTGCATGGCATTAATACGTTAATATGTCTGTCAACTGATCATCCTTCCAAAAGCCAATTTGGGCCCCGCCCATCGGGACTTGGAGAAATAGATTGGGCTGCATGTTGCATCCACGCAGACCTGAAACCACACGTAAACCATGTTGAGTCTTAGCGTGCCTTTGCGAATCGGACCGTCCCTGCATATAAACCCTATTGGTTTGTTTGACTTGTAGGGCTTGAGATGTCAAACAAAGCAGCGTCTCCACAATGACCTAAACCCTGTTGACGGGGAAGTAAAACCTCGATCCAAACCGTAAAAAAAACCTCACTTTATAAAGAGAAAATATATTGTACACCTGCGAGTAATGCTCAAATGTGACCGATCGCAGTATCCCCCTGCACGTAGTCAGCGCAAGTGGTTGTTACGAGAGAGTTGGGGTGTTCTGGGGATAATCAGAAACAAACAAGTCGTGACTTCCGTAGCAAAAAAAAAAAAAAAAAAACTACCCTAAGGAAGTCTACGCCCTTGCGCAGACAAAAGAAAATTTCACATGTAACATGTACATGTAACTGCCAAACCAGTATATTCTGCAATGGAAAGTCATGTGATTTTTCTTCGGATACTCTGGTTTTTGCCCACCTATGAATAATGAAAACTCGTAAGTGAAATAATCTTGAAAGAGTCGTAAAAGAAGGAAAAAATACTGTTTATCATGCTTCACGTCCTTCATTTTTAATCAAATTTTACGCCTGAAAATGTGTTGGCGAGCACGTGATAACAGATGTATGACGTTCGCGCCAGAGGTGGTGTCACATGATTTGAAAAAAAGTGTTACGTGTACATGCCCTGTCTCAGGAAAATCTGTCTTGGCGGTTTGGCGCCGGACTGCAAAAACTAGCAAGAGTCTTTACGGGGGGAATTTTAGTGTAGAAACTAAAGGTATTGTGCTGTCAAACCAGCGATCACTAAGGCGCTGATCATTGATCAGACTGCGCAGGCACATCTATTATGAAATGACCAAAAATAGCTTTTCCAATGACGTTGCTCATACAAAAGGAAAGACTGATTTGTATAACTTCAATAGTACATTAAAATTCCGCTATAAAGACCACCTAGACGGGCCTCCGTGGCCTAGTGGATAAGAGCGCTGACTCTTAGTCATTAGGTCTCTCACCGCCGTAGGTTCGAGCCTCGCTCGGGCCACGTGTGAGACGCCAAGTTCTGCAACGGAAGGTCAGGTGGTTTTTCTCCGGGTACTCCGGTTTTCGCCCACCTCTGATTAACGATCGGCTCGATATGAGTGAAATAATCTTGAAAGGGCCGTAAAACCCAAACCAAAAAAAAAAAAAAAAAAAAAAAAAAGACCACCTAACGTTAAGACTAAATCTGCTTTTAAAAGCTTATTTAGAAGGTTTTAGTTATTCTTTCTTTGTGTGTCCTACATTCAGTGTCTCCTAATAAGAGATCACCCTTGGGACTGTTCAAAAGTGGTCTTTAGACCACTTTTGAACAGTACCAAAGGTGGTTTTAATATAGGAATTTTACTGTATATGACATTTTTTGCTTGAATTCGTACATGTACACAAGAGGTTATCATGAAAACAAAAATCCAAAAAATGAGTTTTGATTTGTTTGTTTGATTTGAGGTTTAACGTCCCCGTCAACGCTGTAAAGGTCATTTTGGAGACGTTGCTTCCAATTTTGTGGGACTTTTACCCGACATTGAGATGAAATGACATCTCAAGCCCTGTCGACCAATGAAACCAATAGGGTTTATCAGCTTGGACGGTCCACCTCGCACCGCGGTTCCTGGACAGGCTTAGATCCTCTAAGCGGTTTACCAGTACTTGTGTGCGTGCCGAATTCAGCTCTGCGTGGAAGCAGCATGCAGCCCATATATTTCTTCAAGCCCCTATGGGCGGGGACCTTTTTGATAGGTCGTTCATACCCATGACGTCAATCTGTCGCGCTGTTTGTTTAACCCATGAATCTCCAATCTCCCACCTATTAGCTTTGAAAACCGAGTTCATTTCCATTTTGTGGCTTGCAAACAAAATCCTTGAATTTCAGTAAACGGTGAAGACACCGATCAGACGCCGCGTTGAGCGGCGTCTGATCTGGGTCTTCACTGTTTGTCAGTACGCTTGACATTTTTGAGAAGATTAATGATTGGAAAAGGGATTGAATCCTACTGTGCTTCTCAAAAGAATTATATCATTCAGTGAATAAAGTTATTTTAAGGGGGCAGGATACACATTACGGGGAATCAATTCTTTGAAGAAATATTTGTGTCCTAAATCAAAAGGGATCTGCTCTTAAATGAACAACAAAACGCTACTAAGAAGCGATTTCCTTCCTTTGGGAATAGAACCGTTTTTCCGAGAAGCTCAGATGATACGAAAGCAAAGTTAGAACTTTACAAAATATTCCTTGTAAAACATGGGTGTGAGTAGCAAATGTTCCTTTCAATGTCGCATTGCGGCACAAACGAAGCGAGCCATACTAAGGTGCACACACGCAAAAAAAAAAAAGAAAAAAAAGAAAAAAAAAGAAAAAGAAAAAAAGAGCACTCCACATCCTGTTCACCCGAATATTTTGATGGCGATCTTCACTGTTGTCATATGCATGTAGATCCCAAGGAAGCGTTATAGTGAAAATCAAAGATTCTGATCCGACATGTTGATAAAATAAACGGACCTGAATCTACCCTTTATGTACTCTATTGGATTTACTTTTACCCGTCTCCTTTGGAAAATTTGAACATCTCCTCGTTTGATTTATTTGGTATTCATAAAAAGGACTTAATCATTTACTTTTCCAAACAAGACTGATATTACAAGGACACTTTATATACCCACAAATCAAAATGGTAAGTCTTTGTTCGCACATGTTATAAGAATTCAATTTACAGTGTATATTAACTTTTAGGTATCGAGGATAGAGCGTGTGCTTTTGCAGTTTTGTCTTACACATTTTTTGAGTGATTTGAGGTTTAACGTCCCCGTCAGCACTGTTTATGTCATTTTGGAGACTTTGCTTCCAATTTTGTGGGGCTCTTACCCGACATTGAGATGAAATGGCATCTCAAGCCCTGTCGCCCAATGAGACAATAGGGTTTATACATGTATAAGCATGAACAGTCCGATTCGCACCGCTTTGCCGGATCAGGCTTAGTTCCTCTAAGCGGTTTACCAGTTCTTGTGTGCGGTCGGTTTCAGCACTGCAGTCCATCTATTTCTTCAAACCCGATGGGCGGGTGTCGATTAGTCATATGCAGTAAAATTCCGGTAATAAGACCAGCCCAAGTTATGGCTTAAACTGCTATTAAAAGCATATTTAAAAGATATCATCTTTCTATTTTTGTGTTTTCTACACACAGGGTCCTCTAGTAAGAGACCACCTTTGGGACTGTTCAAAAGTGGTATTAAAGACCACTTTTGAACAGACCCAGAGGTGGTCTTTGTGAGACGCCAAGCTCTGCAACGGAAGATCAGGTGGTTTTTCTCCGGGTACTCCGGTTTTCGCCCACCTCTGATTAACGATCGGCTCGATATGAGTGAAATAATCTTGAAAGGGCCGTAAAACCCAAAAACCAAAAAAAAAAAAAAAAAAAAAAGAGGTGGTCTTTATAAAGGAAGTTTACTGTATCATTGTGTTTCACTGGTTTACGCATACACGTGACTGCATGGTATAAATATATTTATTGGTACTCCCATAGATTATGAATACTCTTCAGAATCGCCTTATCGAGATTGGCAGGCAGATTAATATTAACCTCACCAACGCCTCCTTTTCTCCACATAAAATGTGGCTCGATGGATGGACATGTAACTCATTTTCAGATATCTTGGGCACATCTGTTAAATCCCTTTTAGCTATCCCAGGAAATAGATTAATAGGTGAGTCCCGCCCATCAGCGCTTAAAGAAATATACTGAGCTGTATGGAGCGTCCACGCAGCGCTGAAAAGACTAGTAAACCGCTTAGAAGGACTAAGCCCGTCCAGGCAAAGTGGTGCGAGTGACCGTCAAATGCATTTAAGACATATTGGTTTCAATGGGCAGCGTGGCTTGAGATGTCAGTTCATCTCAATTTCGGGTAAAAGGCCCACAAAATGGGAAGCAACGTTTCCAAAATGACCTCAATTCAAACAAAGCTTGACAGGTGCGGGTATTACATGTATATATTTACTTATGCAAAGTAAATGAGCAGATGAGTTTTATTATTATAAAATGAATACGCATGCAGGGATGATGAATCCGCATGCAGGGATGATGACTGTTACATAACAAGTATAGCTTTTAAAAAATCCTAGGTTTAAGCTTGGCACATATCAAATGTACGTAAATGCCCAGAAATGTGTTTTATACATTTAACTGTTTTTGGCAATCTTCCAAATGCCAGTCTGCATCCAGGTTCCTACCGACTGAAGTATAATGTCTGAAATGTCAAAGTTGTAAATGCTGTAATTTGTGAAAAAGTACTTTTTCATCTTTATAAATGCACATGTGCAACTTTAATATGCTTGTAACAACTTATCAAATGGAATGCTTAGAAACGTTTTGGAGATGTTAAGTAGACAACGTTCCTACGCGTTACAGAAGACTAATTGAAGATTTACTCAAACATTTTGCTAACGGCGAGCAACTTTTTAGCTCACCAGTGCCGAAGGCTCGTGGGGAGCATATAGGATAGGCAGTGGTCCGTCGTGGTCGAGAGTTTGTAGATGAAAAGGCCGATTACCTGTAAAAATATGACAGCAAACCTGGGCTTGTACAAAGGTTTTTGCAATTCTGCGAAAGAGTGACAGAGTTCTTCACGTGGGCTTCTTATTTGCAAGCTTATATTTGTTGTGGGCCGATTTTTTTTTCTTCTTGTGAAAGCTTAGACTTGTTGTTGCATAAATGTAAAGGTCAACCTGCATTGTTAGTAATAAATGGCTTTACTTCCGTGTTAAACCCTACGTCTATAACGTCTACGCACATGAACGTAGACAATAAATCATCACGCAAATACGCCTATATAATTTTGACCCCCTTGAACCCCACTTTTATATAGTAAAACTGTGGTTTACAGGGGTAAGCTTTATTTTTCTTATTTCTGCTTTAATATATAGATAGTGGGTACTCGTTAGAACCGCCTCAATGAGGCGGTTCTAACGTGTACCCACAATCTATATTTTGATGAGAAATAAGAAAAATATCACAAATTTTCATCTTAAAATTTTAGTATTTTTCGGCAGGAAAGTTTGCAACGTATTTGTATAGGCGTGTTATCGTAATGGGCAGCAAGGTTCGCGATTTGTGAACAACAAAGGTACAGATCAGCCTGCGAATTCGCGCCCGCTCATCGCCATCTGAGTGCTCGCTGGTCGACTAGGACATTTAGGGGTGGTTGAGTGATGCGAAGGTCTCTTGCATCTTTTGTCACCTGGGCGTCCGAGTAAAATTGGCATTACAGTTGGACAAGGCCTACTGTCCTTGCAGGAGGTTGGGGTAGAGGAGAATGGTTTTATATCTCCTGTTTCTTCACTTTCTTTCATTTTCCTCTATTCACTATCTCTATCTTTCATCTCTTCTTCTATATATTTCTTCTCTCTCTTTTCGCCCTTTCTCTGGGAGACAAAACAAATTGACCCTAAGGGGTTGTTAAACTCCAATACAATCAATCAATTAGAAGTCTCTGTAGTGTAGTGGTTATGCTACTCGCCTGATAAACCAGTGATCATGATCGACTCCGGGCTTCTCAAGACTTTCGGATGAGTCTTTAAACCGAGGTACCGTCTATGTATGACCTTGGCTGTTGGTGGGGCGTAAAACTCAAACACGCACACAATCAATCAATTAACGACCGTAAAAATCCTAAAAGTTCGGACACATCTAGTACTTACTGTAATTCTCCTAATATCATAAAAATTTGTTTCATGACCCAGAAAGAAGACGGAATGACAATCGGTGTAGAGCCTGATTAGACTGTTCCTTCAGGAGCAGTCTGATCTGGGCCTGCACTGTTTGCGTAGGCCTGTCTGTCCCAATACTTTGGACCATTTCGGGTAGTAAATGTTTTTGTTTCTTTGTTTTTGGTGTTTAACGGCCCAGTCAACACTTTTTAGGTCATTTTTGAGCCGGTCAGTTTACCTATCAACACCTTTCCTGGGCAAGCTTATACGTAATTGGTTAACCAGTACAGTGCATATTCTTTCGCCAGAAACTGACAACTGCCCTTCTTGAATCAGCGGTAGTGAGATAATGACCGTAGAAAAGATTTCGTGATCAATCTCCACAAAAGAATGCCGACCCCGGCTGGTATCGAACCCGCGTCCTCCTGATCACCAATCAGTTGCACATCCGACTGAGCTACTGAGGCCGGCAGTAAATTTGAAAATAACGTGTTAGTTTGTACACTTAAAATTACAAGCATCTTGTTAGCCTGTGTAGTTGAGCAGACCGGTTTGTATCGTTACTGATCGCAAACACAGTTTTTATGTGTGTTTCTTGCAATAAATATCCTACCACTTCTATATAAAGTAAAACTGGGGTTTACAGGGGATATACAATATTTTTTCTTATTTCAGCTCAAAATATAGATTATAGGTACTCGTTAGAACCGCCTCGCCGAGGCGGTTCTAACGAGTTCCCACAATCTATGTTTTGACCAGAAATATGAAAAATATCAGGATGTTTTTATAAAAAAAAAAGTCATTTTTTTGATGGTAAAACTTTCAATATATTTGAAAATACGCATTTTTGTAATTCGGACAGAACAAGCGTGA